>JARQOD010000003.1:273400001-273482389 GCA_033576555.1 Oophaga sylvatica | reverse complement strand
AAACCCCCCAAGTGACACCATTTTGGAAACTAGACCCCTTAAGGAACTTATCTAGATGTGTGGTGAGCACTTTGAACCCCAAATACTTCACAGAAGTTTATCATGTAGAGCCGTAAAAATAAAAAATCATATTTTTTTCACAAAAATGATCTTTTCATCCCCAATTTTTTATTTTACCATGGGTAGCAAGAGGAATTGGACCCCAAAAGTTGTGCAATTTGTCCTTAGTGTGCTGATATCCCATATGTGCGGGTAAACCTATGTTTGGGTGCATGGCAGAGCTCGGAAGGGGAGGAGCACCGTTTGACTTTTTCAACGCAGAATTGGCTGAAATTGAGATCGGACGCCATGTTGCCTTTGGAGAGCCCCTGATGTGCCTAAACAGTGGAAACCCCCCCAAGTGACACCATTTTGGAAACTAGACCCCTTTAAGGAACTTATCTAGATGTGTGGTGAGCACTTTGAACCCCAAGTGCTTCACAGAAGTTTATGACGTAGAGCTGTAAAAATAAAAAAATCATATTTTTTTCACAAAAATGATCTTTTCATCCCCAATTTTTTATTTTACCAAGGGTAGCAAGAGGAATTGGACCCCAAAAGTTGTAGTGCAATTTGTCCTTAGTATGCTGATACCCCATATGTGCGGGTAAACCTATGTTTGGGTGCCCGGCAGAGCTCGGAAGGGAAGGAGCGCCGTTTGACTTTTTCAACGCAGAATTGGCTGAAATTGAGATCGGATGCCATGTTGCCTTTGGAGAGCCCCTGATGTGCCTAAACAGTGGAAACCCCCCACAGTGACACCATTTTGGAAACTAGACCCCCTAAAGAACTTATCTAGATGTGTGGTGAGCACTTTGAACCCCCAAGTGCTTCACAGAAATTTATAACATAGAGCCGTGAAAAAAAATCATATTTTTTCCACAAAAATGATCTTTTCGCCCCCAAAATTTTCACAAGGGTAACAGGAGAAAATAGACCACAAAAGTTGTGCAATTTGTCCTGAGTTATCCAATACCCCATATGTGGGGGTAAACCACTGTTTGGGTGCACGGCAGAGCTCAGAAGGGAAAGAGTGCGGTTTAAATTTTTCAATGCAGAATTGGCTGGAATTGAGATCGGACGCCATGTTGCGTTTGGAGACCCCTGATGTGCCTAAACAGTGGAAACCCCCACATGTGACACCATTTTGGACACTAGACCCCCTAAGGAACTTATCTAGATGTGTGGTGAGCACTTTGAATCCCCAAGTGCTTCACAGAATTTTTTAATGCAAAGCCGTAAAAATAAAAAATCATTTTTACCCTTCGCCACGACAGCACCCACTTGGAGAGGGATCCGCCCATAGGAACAGGAAGCCTACAGAGATAAAAGAGGGCGGTCCGCCTCTCCTCCTCAGTTGGTTTCCTGTTCCTATAGGGAACCGCAGGATTTTTCTACAAAGAAGAGAAATACCTGGTCTAGGTAGCCGCCTGTGCAGTCTCCATGTGAACGGCAGGGGCTCTGGTCCAGAAGCAGCGTCGGGGGAGTGCAGTATTCCGGCTCCCCCTTCGTCTGAAGCGGTGTTCCAGGAACGTCGGGTCTGGGGAGGGCCGCCCGCAGTTCCTGTGCCATAGCGCGCGTGGGGGTCCGGTTATAGCCGCCCAGACCCGCGTGGGACCAGAGGGAAGAAGAGAGCCTCCATGTCCTGCAGGAGTGCCGGCAGCAGCGCACGCCAAAAGACACAGCACATCGCGACAGGAAGTGGTAAGAGGGAACTTCCGGGTCACCAGAGGTTCCCTAGCACACGCGCACGGTCCCGAGAGTAGCAGGGACTGCGCTTTGCCTGCTGTATGCTCCCCACCCCCGGAAATGGCCATACACCGTAAAAAAAAAGTCTGGACGGCGTGGAACTTGAATAGGGGTATGTAAACGAACCCTGGTGATCATAGAGCGCGCTATCCTCGCGCTGCTTCAAAAAAAAAAAAAAAAAAAAAAGGGAGGAAAAATGTGGCAAATGTATCATACAATGCGGTGTGGTTTCAGAGCCAGATACTGAGCCACGCAGGCATGCTACGCCTACCCAGGGAGGGGAGCTCCAGGGGGGAGGTACCGGAGAGCAGCACAGGTGTTTGGGGCTAATAAAAAGCCCTGCAAGATAGAATATGGCATGCAAGCATGTCCTCTTCAAGACAAGGCACGCATCCCCCGGCAGAGGATACGGCAGCTCTGTCCAGAGACCACTCTAATAGAGGTTCCTCGGACGCAAGCCACAGAACTCACGCCACGAAACCTGTTCTGAATCGGTACTGGCAGCTTCACTGGGTGAGTTTATAACTATCTGCCTATAAAGCTGAAGACATACTCTCTCTCTCTTTTTCTCCCCCTATCTCCTACTGGGTGAATCATCTCAGGCTAAGAAAAAAGGGAAAACAAAAAAACAAAGAATGTGGCCTTAGTAGGTGTCCCCTATCTCAAACCTATACCAAGATATTGTGCGCAAAATGCATAAAGGAAACGGTGCAGCAAGCGTCTGTTTCAACTTCGGACATTAGAGCTATAATAAGGGAAGAACTAAGGCCCTAAATCAGTCAGCTAATGTACCCACATGCAGGAAAATGAAAAAATGAATAAGTTCCAGCTCAGACTCAGATCCGGAAGAGGTGGTAGTATCAGATACTGCAGAGTCATCCGCGTCCTCATCCTCCTCAAACGCTCATGTTTTCCCTTAGAAAATATGGACAGTCTGGTAAAATCTGTAAGGAACACTATGGGTTGTTCAGATTTGAAGGGACTGCAAACAACTCAGGAGGTAATGTTTGCAGGTCTAGCGGACAGGAAAAGGAGAGCATTTTCCGTAATTCCGGCTATTAAAGCCTTAATTAAGAAGGAATGGGGTAAACAAGATAAAAGGGGTTATCTTCCTTCAGCCTCAAAGAGAAGGTACCCCTTCAGCAATGAGGAACTGTCAAACTGGTCTAAGGTTCCAAGAGTTGATGCGGCAGTTGCCTCCTCCTCAAAACAATCATCCTAGTAGAAGACGCAGGAATACTAAAAGATCCCTTGACCGCAAAGCCGAGGCCTCGCTTATAAGAGCGTGGGAAGCAGCTGCTGGCACGTTTAAGCCAGTAATAGCCAGTACTTGTACGGCCCATTCTATGCTGGTTTGGATCGATCAGCTCGACCAGCAAATAGAGCAGAAGATTTCTAGAGACAGAGTACGAGCCGCCATCCCCCTAATCCGAGGAGCTCCCGCTTTTATAGCCGACACTTCGGCTGATTTACTGCGCCTGGTGGCCAGAACAGCAGGTCTACTCAACAACGCCAGACGTAGTCCATGGCTCAAAAGCTGGAGGGGGGCACACACACAGTCCAAGGCAAAACTCTGTGCTATTCCCTGCGATGGTGAGTTTTTGTTTGGAAAGACCTTGGACGACATCCTCACAAAGGCCATAGAGAGAAAAAAGGCCTTCCCTAACCCCCCTCTTCCATCTTATAGGAGGGCGTTTAGGAGACGATCATTTGGTAGAGGAAGATCGACCGAGAACCAAAACTGCTGGCCGACAAAGGAAGGGAAAAACAAAGGTGCTATGTTTAGAGGACCTACCTTCCGTAAGGACAGATAATGAACAACCAGTCCCCCCCAGTAGGGGGAAGACAGATTCTTCTTCCAGGAATGGGGTAAAATTTCTGCCAGTCTATGGGTCCTGGATATAATTGAACATGGATTAAAAAAAAAAATTCCATCATGTTTCACATAATTCATTCATTATAACATCCCTCAGCTGCCCAGTACAACAACAAGCCCTTGAAAATGAGATTAGGAGCCTGGTAATTAAAAACGCATTGGTCCGTGTACCCAAAGAGCAGGAAGGGAAGGGATTTTACTCTCCTCTCTTCCTGGTTTCTAAACCGGAGGGTTCATTTAGAACTATTATCAATCTAAAAAAAATTGAATACATTCATTCAAAACGAGAAGTTTAAAATGGAATCCATCAAATCTACAATTAACCCCTTAATCCCATGGGACGTACTATTCCGTCTATGTGACCTGGTACTTAATTCCCAGGGACGGAATAGTATGTCCCAGGCGATCAGCTGCGCTCCCGGTGGAAGCGCAGCTGATCGCGGCCGGGTGTCAGCTGATTATCACAGCTGACACCCGGCACTATGTGCCAGGAGCGGTCACGGACCGCTCCCGACATATTAACCCCTGGCACACCACGATCAAGCATGATCGCGGTGTACCGGGGGCACAGGGAAGCATCGCGCAGGGAGATGGCTCCCTGCGTGCTCCCCTGAGACCCTCAGAACAGCGCGATGTGTCGCGCTGTTCCGAGGGGCTCTCCTCACTGCAGGACCCCAGATCCAAGATGGCTGCCGGGTCCTGCAGGAAGCCTGCAGCACTGCCTGTGCGATCGCTGGCGTGACAGAGTGCTGTGCACAATGTCACACCAGCAATCTGACCCTACACAGTGATGTCCCACCATGGGACAAAGTAAAAATGTAAAAAAAATAAAAATAAACATTTTTTTAAAAAAAATTCCTAAATAATGAAAAAAAATAAATATTCCCCAATAAATTAATTTCTTTAATGTAAAAAAAAACCCAACAATAAAAGTACACATTTAGTTTCGCCGCATCCGTAACGACCCGTACTATAAAACTGTCCCATTAGTTACCCCTTTAGTGAACCCCTTAAAAAAAAAAACAAGGCTAAAAAACAATGATTTATCATCATACCGCCGAACAAAAAGTGGAATAACACGCGATCAAAAAGACGGATATAAACAAACATGGTACCGCTGAAAACGTCATCTTGTCCCGCAAAAAAAAAGCAGCCATACAGCATCATCAGCGAAACAATAAAAAAAGTTATAGCTCGCAGAATAAAGCGATGCAAAAATAATTATTTTTTATATATAATAGTTTTTATTGTATAAAAGCGCCAAAACATAAAAAAATGATATAAATGAGGTATCGCCGTAATCGTACTGACCCGAAGAATAAAACTGCATTATCAATTTTACCACACGCGGAACGCTATAAACGCCCCTCCCCCAAAAGAAACTCATGTATTGCTGGTTTTTGTTCATTCTGCCTCCCAAAAATCGTAATAAAAAGCGATAAAAAAATGTCATGTGCCCAAAAATGATACTAATAAAAACGTCACCTCGTCCCGCAAAAAATAAGACCTCACATGACTCTGTGGGCCAAAATATAGAAAAAATTATAGCTCTCAAAATGTGATGATGCAAAAACTACTTTTTGCAATAAAAAGCGTCTTTCAGCGTGTGACAGCTGCCAATCATAAAAACCCGGTATAAATAGTAAATCAAACCCCCTTTATCACCCCCTTAGTTAGGGAAAAATAATAAAATTAAAAAAATGTATTTATTTCCATTTTCCCATTAGGGTTAGGGTTGGGGCTAAAGTTAGGGTTAGGGTTGGGGCTAAAGTTAGGGTTAGAGTTGGGGCTAAAGTTAGGGTTAGGGTGGGACTAGGGTTACGGGTGTGTTAGGGTTAGGTTTGTGGTTAGGGTTTTGATTAGGGTTTGGGATTAGTGTTAGGAGTGTGTTGGGGTTAGGGTTTGAGTTAGAATTAGGGGGTTTCCACTGTTTAGGCACATCAGGGGCTCTCCAAATGTGACATGGCGTCTGATCTCAATTCCAGCCAATTCGGCATTGAAAAAGTCAAACGGTGCTCCTTCCCTTCTGAGCTCTGCCATGCGCCCAAACAGTAGTTTACCCCCACATATGGGGTATCAGCATACTCAGGACAAATTGCACAATAACTCTTGGGGTCCAATTTCTTCTGATACCCTTGGGAAAATAAAAAATTGGGGGCAAAAATATAGTTTTTGTGGAAAAAAATATGATTTATTATTTTTATGGCTCAACGTTATAAACTTCTGTGAAGCACTTGGGGGTTCAAATTTCTCATCACACATCTAAATAAGTTCCTTTGGGGGACTGACTAGTTTACAAAATGGGGTCACTTGTGGGGGGTTTCCACTGTTTAGGCACATCAGGGGCTCTCCAAACGCGACATGACACCCGCAGACTATTCCATCAAAGTCTGCAATGCAAAACGTCACTACTTCACTTCCGAGCCCCGACGTGTGCCCATACAGTAGTTTTCTCCCACATATGAGGTATCAGCGTACTCAGGACAAATTGGAAAACAACTTTTTGGGTCCAATTTCTCCTGTTACCCTTGGGAACATAAAAAACTGGGGACTAAAAGATGTTTTTGAAAAAAATATGATTTTTTTTATTTTCACGACCGTGCGTTATAAACTTCTGTGAAGCACTTGGGGGTTCAAAGCGCTCACCACACATCTAGATAAGTTCCTTTGGGGGTCTAGTTTACAAAATGGGGTCACTTGTGGGGGGTTTCTACTGTTTAGGCACATCAGGGGCTCTCCAAACGCGACATGACACCCGCAGACCATTCCATCAAAGTCTGCATTACTAAACGTCACTACTTCTATTCCGAGCCCCGACGTGCGCCAACACAGTAGTTTTCTCCCACATATAGGATATCAGTGTACCCAGGACAAATTGGACAACAACTTTTGTGGTCCAATTTCTCCCCTTACCCTTGGGAAAATAAAAAATTGGTGACTAAAAGATCATTTTTGTGGGAAAAAATAGGATTTTTTATTTTCATGCCCGGGCATTATAAACTTGTGTGAAGCACTTGGGGTTCAAAGTGCTCACCACAGATCTAGATAAGTTCCTTAGGTGGTCTAGTTTCCAAAATGGGGTCACTTGTGGGGGGTTTCCAATGTTTAGGCACATGAGGGACTCTGCAAACTGAACATGACACCCATCAAAGTCTGCATTCCAAAATGTCATTACTTCCTTTCCGAGCCCTGCCGTGCACCCAAACAGTATTTCCCCCCACATATGGGGTATCAGCGTACTGACGACAAATTGGACAACAACTTTTGGGGTCCAATTTCCTTGTAAAAAATCAAAAATTGGAAAATTGGGGACTAAAAAATAATTTTTTGTGGAATTTTTTTTTTTTCACACCCAGGCATTATAAACTTTAGTGAAACATTTGGGGGTTGAACGTGCTCCCAACAGATCTAGATAAGTTCCTTAAGGGGTCTAGTTTCCAAAATGGTGTCACTTGTGGGGGGTTTCCACTGTTTAGGCACATCAGGGGCTCTCCAAACGCGACATGACACCCGCAGACTATTCCATCAAAGTCTGCAATGCAAAACGTCACTACTTCACTTCCGAGCCCCGACGTGTGCCCATACAGTAGTTTTCTCCCACATATGAGGTATCAGCGTACTCAGGACAAATTGGAAAACAACTTTTTGGGTCCAATTCTCCTGTTACCCTTGGGAACATAAAAAACTGGGGACTAAAAGATGTTTTTGAAAAAAATATATGTTTTTTTATTTTCACGACCGTGCGTTATAAACTTCTGTGAAGCACTTGGGGGTTCAAAGCGCTCACCACACATCTAGATAAGTTCCTTTGGGGGTCTAGTTTACAAAATGGGGTCACTTGTGGGGGGTTTCTACTGTTTAGGCACATCAGGGGCTCTCCAAACGCGACATGACACCCGCAGACCATTCCATCAAAGTCTGCATTACTAAACGTCACTACTTCTATTCCGAGCCCCGACGTGCGCCAACACAGTAGTTTTCTCCCACATATAGGATATCAGTGTACCCAGGACAAATTGGACAACAACTTTTGTGGTCCAATTTCTCCCCTTACCCTTGGGAAAATAAAAAATTGGTGACTAAAAGATCATTTTTGTGGGAAAAAATAGGATTTTTTATTTTCATGCCCGGGCATTATAAACTTGTGTGAAGCACTTGGGGGTTCAAAGTGCTCACCACAGATCTAGATAAGTTCCTTAGGTGGTCTAGTTTCCAAAATGGGGTCACTTGTGGGGGTTTCCAATGTTTAGGCACATGAGGGACTCTGCAAACTGAACATGACACCCATCAAAGTCTGCATTCCAAAATGTCATTACTTCCTTTCCGAGCCCTGCCGTGCACCCAAACAGTATTTCCCCCACATATGGGGTATCAGCGTACTGACGACAAATTGGACAACAACTTTTGGGGTCCAATTTCCTTGTAAAAAATCAAAAATTGGAAAATTGGGGACTAAAAAATAATTTTTTGTGGAATTTTTTTTTTTTCACACCCAGGCATTATAAACTTTAGTGAAACATTTGGGGGTTGAACGTGCTCCCAACAGATCTAGATAAGTTCCTTAAGGGGTCTAGTTTCCAAAATGGTGTCACTTGTGGGGGTTTCCACTGTTTAGGCACATCAGGGGCTCTCCAAACGCGACATGGCATACCGCCAATTCTGCGTTGAAAAAGTCAAACTGCGCTCCTTCCCTTCCGAGCTCTTCCATGCACCCAAAAAGTGATTTACCCCCACATATTGGGTATCAGCGTACTCAGGACAAATTGCACAATAACTTTTGAGGTGTTGTTACCCTTGGGAAAATAAAAATTGGGGTGAAAAGATCATTTTTGTGGACAAAATATGATTTTTTAATTTTAAGGCTCTACGTTATAAACTTGTGTGAAGCACTTGGGGGTTCAAAGTGCTCATCACAGATCTAGATAAGTTCTTTAGAGGGTCTAGTTTCTGAAATGGGGTCACTTGTGGGGGATTCCCAGTGTTTAGGCACATCAGGGCTATCCAAATGCGACATGGCGTCCAATCTCGATTCCAGCCAATTTTGGTTTGAAGAAGTCAAATGGTGCTCCTTCCCTTCCGAGCTCTGCCGTGCCCCCAAACAGTGGTTCCCCCCCACATATGGGGTATCAGCGTACTCAGGACAAATTGGACAACAACTTTTATGGTCCAATTTCTCATGTTACCCTTGGCAAAATAAAAAATTGGTGACTTAAATATTACTTTTGTGGGAAAAAAATAGTATTTTGTTGTGAATATGCTGGAGGCGGCTTCTGAGCTGGGGCTCCCTCCGGTGGTTGCTGAGGGTAATGAACTGATTACTGAATGGCCTTCAGCTGGCGCTGAATGGTAGGATTATAAGTGGCCTGAGTCTCCAGCAGCCTTGCCGGTTATCAATTGTTCCTTCTGGTCTTGCTTGAAGCACTGCTAGTTTCCTGCTCTCCTTCAGATAAGTGTTTGCTGTTTTTTTTTCCTCTGTTTGATTTTCTCTGCTGGTTTGCTGCTTGCAGTGGACTGCAGCCTGTCCCCTTTTGGGGGTCTGGCGCTGCAATTGTGCTCCGTTTATGTCTGCACTTTTGCTTTGCTCCTTTGTTACTTTTTATTTGCTGAATAGCGTTTTGTTACACCAGAGATCTGATTTAGGTGGATGAGATCGTGTGATCTCAGGTTTTTTTGGCAATCAGAAGTGTTGGTATTTTTGTTAGGGTTTTTTTTTTGGATTGCAGTCAGAATTCTTTCTTGTACTTTTCTGTCTAGACAGATTGGGCCCCAGCGTTTGCTCATTCTATTTTCTGTCTGTGTCCGTGCTTTCTTCTTGTCTAACCGCCATTACATGTTTGGGGGCTTCCTATTTTCTTTGGGGATCTGCTCTGGGGCAGATAGCTTTCATCTTTCTGCCTTTAGGTGTAGTTATCTCTCAGGCTGTGACGAGGCATCTAGGATCACCGTAGGAACGCTCCACAGCTACTTCTAGTTGTGTGGTTAATTCAGGTTACTGAAATCCAATAGGTTCCAGCCTCTCTGGTGTATTACCGCTTTTGCTATTTTTTGCTATTTCTCCTCAGTTACCGAAACATAACAGTATAACCGGCCCAAAAACTGAAAATTGTATGGTACTCACAGAAGAGGAAAATAGTAATAAGGAAACTCTGTTTGTTGCATTTTTTTCCCCTCTTTTCTCTGGGTGCTGAGAATTTTTTTTTTTTTCTCTCAATGGAGTTTGCACAGTTGTCTGGCCGTGTGGATCAGCTTGCCACTGAGGTTCGGAGTATTGCTACCTATTTTGCTAGGTTGCTGGCTGTGGAACCTAGGATCCCCATGCCACATTTGTTTTTGGGGGATCGATCTAAATTTCTGAATTTCAAAAATAACTAAGTTGTTTTTTGCCTTAAAGCCTAAGTCCTCAGGGAACGCGGCACAGCAGGTTCAAACTGTCATCTCCCTGCTGCGCGGCGACCCTCAGGATTGGGCTTTTTCCCTGACACCTGGGGATCCTGTTTTGAATGATATTGATGTATTTTTTCAGGCACTGGGGTTATTGTACGATGAACCTAATGTCACTGATCAAGCTGAAAAGATCTTGTTGGCATTAAATCAGGGTCTTGAAGACGCTGAGTTGTACTGTCAGAAATTTCGAAAGTGGGCAGTCCTGACCAAATAGAATGATGATGCTTTGGCAGCCCTTTTTCGAAAGGGTCTGTCAGAAAAAGTAAAGGACGTTTTGGTGGGATTCCCTGTTCCCTCTGGTCTCAATGATTCTATGTCTTTGGCTATTCAAATTGACAGACGTTTGCGTGAGCGCAGAGGTATGCGTGAGATAGGGTTGCCTTGTGAGCCAGCTCCTGAGCCCATGCAGTGTGATGGAGTGACTTCTGGGGCTCAGCGTCATGAGTTTCGTAAGCACAATGGGTTATGTTTCTACTGTGGTGACGCTTCCCATGCTATTTCTGTCTGCCCTAAGCGGGGAAGACGTTTTGCACGCTCTGTTGTCTTGGGTAGTGTTCAGACTAAATTTCTGTTGACTGTTACCCTGATTTGCTCCCTGTCCACATTTTCTGCTCAGGCTTTTGTTGATTCAGGAGCAGCTATTAACCTGATGGATTTTGACTTTGCCAAACGTTGTGGGTTTCCCATGATACCCCTGCGGAAGTCTATTCCCCTACTGGGCATTGATTCTACCCCTTTGGCAGAGAATAAACCCCAGTTCTCTACTCAGGTGATAATGAGGGTTGAACCAGATCATCAGGAGAGTTGCAAATTTCTGGTGCTGCATAATCTGTATGACATTATTGTACTAGGTTTCCCTTGGTTACAGTCTCATAATCCTGTTTTGGATTGGAAATCTGTGTCTGTGACCAGTTGGGGCTGCCAATGTGTTAATACTGACACTCCTGTTTTTTCTGCCTCTCCCCAGTCTCAGGATGTCCAATGACTTTTTGACTGATTTTTCTGATGTGTTTAGTGAAAGTAAATCTGCATCCTTGCCCCCTCACAGGAGCTATGATTGCGCTATTGAATTAGTGCCTGGTGGTAAATTTCCTAAAGGTCGCCTTTTTAATTTATCTGTACCTGAACACGATGCTATGCGATCTTATATCAAGGAGTCATTGGAGAAGGGTCATATCAGACCATCCTCTTCACCTTGGGCGCCGTTTTTTTTCTTTGTGGCCAAAAAGGATGGTTCATTGAGGCCGTGTATTGATTATCGCCTCCTGAATAAGATCACTGTTAAATATCAATATCCGTTACCTTTGATTTTTGACCTATTTTCCAGAGTGAAACGTGCTAGTTGGTTTACCAAGCTTGACCTCAGGGGGGCGTATAACCTTATTTGCATTAAGCACGGGGATGAATGGAAGACGGCGTTTAATACCCCAGAGGGGCATTTTGAGTACCTAGTGATGCCTTTTGGGCTTACTAATGCCCCTTCCGTCTTCCAATCCTTCATGAATGATATTTTCAGGGATTTTGTGGATATATTTCTGATTGTTTATTTGGATGATATCTTGATTTTTTCCAATGACTGGGACTCTCATGTGAAACATGTTCGGACTGTGTTCCAGATTTTGATAGAGAATGCACTGTATGTGAAGGGATCAAAGTGTCTTTTTGGCGTACAGAATATATCATTTCTGGGATTCATTTTGTCTCCGTCTGTTATTGAAATGGACCCAGTCAAGGTTCAGGCCATCTGTGATTGGGTTCAACCTACTTCATTGAAGGCTCTTCAGAGATTTTTGGGTTTTGCCAATTTTTATCGTAAATTTATTGGTAATTTCTCTGGTATTGTTAAACCATTGACTGATTTAACCAAAAAGGGTTCCAATGTGGTGAATTGGCCTCCTGAGGCAGTTTCTGCGTTTCAGGAACTTAAGCAGAGATTAATTTCTGCTCCTGTTCTACGGCAGCCTGTTTCTCTGCCATTTCAGGTGGAGGTTGATGCTTCTGAGATTGGGGCTGGTGCCGTTTTGTCCCAAAGGGATCCAGAGACCTCTAAGAGTAACCCTTGTGCCTTTTTCTCTCGAAAATTTTCTCCAACTGAACGTAATTATGACGTGGGTAATCGGGAGTTATTGGCCATGAAGTGGGCCTTTGAAGAGGGGAGACTGGAAGGAGCCAAACATCAGGTGGTGGTCCTCACAGACCTTAAGAACCTGTTTTATCTCGAATCAGCCAAGCGACAATCCTAGACAGGCCAGGTGGGCCTTGTTTTTCACACGTTTTAATTTTGTGGTTTCTTTTCTTCCTGGCACTAAGAATGTCAAGGCGGATGCCCTCTCAAGGAGTTTCTTTGCAGATTCTCCTGAGTTATCTGATCCTGCTGTTATTTTGAAAGAGGGTGTGGTTCTTTCCACCATTTCGCCCAATTTGAGTCTGGCTCTGGAAGGGTGTCAGGAGGATAACCTGAGCGCTGCCCTGTTGGGAAGTGGTTTGTTCCAGACCAGTGGAAAGAGTGTGATGTCTGAGATTCATTGTTCCGCGTTGGCTGGTCATCCCGGGATTTTTGGTACCAGAGACTTGTTGAGTCGCTCCTTTTGGTGGCCTACTTTGTCTCGTGACGTCAGGGACTTTGTGTAGTCCTGTGGGACTTGCTCTCGTTCCAAGCCTTGCTCTCGTTCTAGTGGTTTGTTAATGCCATTACCTGTACCCAAGGGGCCATGGACCCATATTTCTATGGATTTTATTTCTGACCTTCCTGTCTCTCAGAGAATGACCGTTATCTGGGTAATCTGTGATAGGTTTTCCAAGATGATACATCTTGTGCCATTACCTAAGTTGCCTTGCTCCTCCGAGTTGGTGCCTTTGTTCTTTCAGCATGTGGTTCGGTTACATGGCATTCCGGAGAACATTGTGTCTGACAGAGGAGTCCAGTTTGTTTCCAGATTTTGGAGTACATTTTGTTCTAAACTTGGTGTTCAGTTGTCTTTCTCCTCTGCATTTCACCCTCAGACCAATGGACAAATCGAGAGAATAAACCAGACCTTGGAGACTTATTTGAGATGTTTTGTGTCTGCTGATCAAGATAACTGGGTCTCTTTTTTTGCCTTTGGCTGAGTTTGCTCTTAATAATAGAGCTAGCTCTGCCACCTTGATGTCTCCATTTTTTTGCAATTCCGGGTTTCACCCTCGATTTTCTTCAGGACAGGCGGAGGCTTCTGTCTGTCCGGGGGTTGACTCTATTGTGCAGCGTATGCAGCAGATTTGGGTCCAGGTGGTGGAGAGGTTGTCTCTCTCTCAGGAGAAGGCCCAGCGGTTTGCCAACCGGCATAGGACTGATGGTCCTCGTTTTAAAGTGGGGGACTTGGTTTAGTTGTCCTCAAGGAATATCCCTATGAAGGTTGCATCTACAAAATTTAAGCCAAGGTTCATTGGACCTTATAAGATCATGGAAATTATTAATCCGGTTTCCTTCCGTTTGCTTCTTCCAGGGACATTTAAGATCCATAACGTGTTCCACAAGTCCTTATTGAAGAGGTTTGTTGAACCAGTGGGTCCTATGGCTGCGCCTCCCGACCCTGTTTTGGTTGAGGGCAATTATGTGTTTGAGAAGATATTGGATTCTCGTTTTGCTAGACGGAAACTCCAATATTTGGTTAAGTGGAGAGGTTATGGTCAGGAGGACAATTCTTGGGTGTTTGCTTCGGACATTTATGCCGGGAGACTTATCCATGCCCATCCTGATCGGCCTGGTTGCGCAGGTGAGGGTTCGGTGACCCCTCCTCAAGGGGGGGTACTGTTGTGAATATGCTGGAGGCGGCTTCTGAGCTGGGGCTCCCTCCGGTGGTTGCTGAGGGTAATGAACTGATTACTGAATGGTCTTCAGCTGGTGCTGAATGGTAGGATATAAGTGGCCTGAGTCCCCAGCAGCCTTGCCGGTTATCAATTGTTCCTTCTGGTCTTTCTTGAAGCACTACTAGTTTCCTGCTCTCCTTCAGATAAGCGTTTGCTGTTATTTTTTCCTCTGTTTGATTTTCTCTGCTGGTTTGCTGCTTGCAGTGGACTGCAGCCTGTCCCCTTTTGGGGGTCTGGCGCTGCAATTGTGCTCCGTTTATGTCTGTACTTTTGCTTTGTTCCTTTGTTACTTTTTATTTGCTGGATAGCGTTTTGTTACACCAGAGATCTGATTTAGGTGGATGAGATTGTGTAATCTCAGATTTTTTGGCAATCAGAAGTGTTGGTATTTTTGTTAGGGTTTTTTTGGATTGCAGTCAGAATTCTTTCCTGTACTTTTCTGTCTAGACAGATTGGGCCCCAGCGTTTGCTCATTCTATTTTCTGTCTGTGTCCGTGCTTTCTTCTTGTCTAACCGCCATTACATGTTTGGGGGCTTCCTATTTTCTTTGGGGATCTGCTCTGGGGCAGATAGCTTTCATCTTTAGGTGTAGTTATCTCTCAGGCTGTGACGAGGCATCTAGGATCACCGTAGGAACGCTCCACAGCTACTTCTAGTTGTGTGGTTAGTTCAGGTTACTGCAATCCAATAGGTTCCAGCCTCTCTGGTGTATTACCGCTTTTGCTATTTTTTGCTATTTCTCCTCAGTTACCGAAACATAACAGTATTTTTTATTTTAATGCCCAGGCATTATAAACTTTAGTGAAACACTTGGGGGTTCAAAGTGCTCACAACAGATCTAGATAAGTTCCTTAGGGGGTCTAGTTTCCAAAATGGTGTCACATGTGGGGGTTTCCACTGTTTAAGCACATCAGGGGCTCTCCAAACGCGACATGGCGTCCAATCTCAATTCCCGCCAATTTTGGTTTGAAAAAGTCAAACGGCGCTCCTTCTCTTCCAAGCCCTGCCATGCGCCCAGACAGTGGTTTTCCCCCACATACGGGGTATCGGCGTACTCAGGAGAAATTGCACAACAACTTTCTGTCCATTTTCTCCTTTTCCCCTTGTTAAAATGAAAAAATTGTTTGTAAAAGATCATTTTTTTGACTAAAAAGTTAAATGTTCATTTTTTCCCTCCAAGTTGCTTCAGCTCCTGTGAAGCACCTGAAGGGTTAATAAACTTATTGAATGTGGCTTTGAGTACCTTGAGGGGTGCAGTTTTTAGAATGGTGTCACTTTTGGGTATTTTCTGCCATATAGACCCCTCAAAGTGACTTCAAATGTGAGGTGGTCCCTAAAACAAATGGTTTTGTACAATTTGTTGTAAAAATGAGAAATCGCTGGTCAACTTTTAACCCTTATAACTTCGTAACAAAAAAAAAATTTGGTTTCAAAATTGTGCTGATGTAAAGTAGACATGTGGGAAATGTTATTTAGTAACTATTTTGTGTGACATATTTCTCTATTTTATGGGAATAAAAATTAAAAGTTTGAAAATTGCAAAATTTTCGCCATATTTCCATTTTTTTCATAAATAACCACAAATTATATCGAAGAAATATTACCACTATCATGAAGTACAATATGTCAGTCTCAGAATCGTGAAGATCCGTTGAAGCGTTCCAGAGTTATAACCTCATAAAGAGACAGTGGTCAGAATTGTAAAAATTGGCGTGGTCATTAATGTGCAAACCACCCTTGGGGTTAAGGGGTTAAACTTCTTTTTACCAACTGTATGATGGCAGGCTTAGATTTAAAGGATGCTTATTATCATCTTCCCATCCATTCCAGATATCAGAAATATCTCAGAGTGGCAGTCTCCTTAGACGGCATCATACATAATTTCCAGTTTGCAGCAATGCCGTTCGGTCTTTCTGTCGCACCACGAGTCTTTACAAAGGTGATGCTAGAAGTAATTGCCTTCCTACGGCAAAAGGATAACTTAATAATACCTTACCTTGATGATTTTTTGATAGTAGGGAACTCGGTCGGTAGCACAATGTACCACACGAGTTACTGACGCAATCTTATCCCTACAGGCTCTAGGTTGGCTCATAAACAGCAAGAAATCCAGACTCGAGCCGCAATCCGTTCAGTCCTTCTTAGGCCTCCAGTTAGACTCGACAGTTCAAAAAGGTCTACTGCCGCAGGTAAAAATGTCAGCAATTAAAACGAAAGTCGGGGCAGCGATAAAGAAACCACGCATGACCCTGAGAGAGGCAATGTCCCTGTTAGGATTCCTCACTTCGTGTATTCTGGCAGTCAGGTGGGCTCAGTTTCAAACCCGAGATCTACAGCACCAAATGCTGTCAGAAGAGGCCTATGCTAGAGGTCATTTAACATATAAGATTTCCTTATCCCAGGTAGTCATGAGTTCCCTATTGTGGTGGTTGGATGATACTAAATTATCGGAAGGAGTACCCTGGGTAATAACACCTTCTCGTATTATTGCTACCGATGCTAGCCCTACAGGATGGGGAGCTCACATGGGGAAAGTCTTTTCCTAAGGCCGGTGGGAAAGAGAACAGATACACGACTCTTCAAATTTAAAAGAATTAAATGCGGTGCGTCATGCCCTATATCATTTCCTCCCGCAGCTACAAGGAGAACATGTAAGAATCCTTTCGGACAACACCACAGTAGTGGCATACCTCAACAGACAAGGCGGAACTCGGTCGGACAAATTAATGTCTTCCACAAGAAATTTTTTTCCCTAGCCGAAGAACAATTTGTCTCTCTCTCAGCTCTCCACATCAGAGGAGTAGACAATTCAGAAGTGGACTTCCTGAGTCGCCACACTCTACGGCAAGGCGAGTGGTGCCTAAACAGAGCAATATTCAAAGACATTGTGTCACTATGGGGCCTTCCCCAGATAGACCTTTTTGCCACCAGACCGAACAGGCAACTTCGGAGGTTCGCCTCCCTGAACGTGACAGATCGGCCAGAAATTCTAGATGCCCTCCAAAGCCCGTGGCAGTTCAGGCTGGCGTATGCCTTTCCCCCGATCATATTACTATCACAAGTCATCAGAAAAATCAGGGCAAACAAGGCACGAGTAATATTGATAGCTCCATTCTGGCCCAAGAGACCTTGGTTTTCATGCCTACAAACAATGTCGTTGACAGATCCCTGGGTACTTCCCTCAACCCCCAGGCTTCTCTTTAAAGGTCCATTCTTCCACCCTCAAGTGGACAGCCTCCACTTGACGGCGTGGAACTTGAGGGGGAAATACTGAGAGCAAGAGGATTCTCGGAGGGATTAATCAGCACCCTCTTGCAGAGTAGAAAACCAACTACTACCAGAATTTACACCAAGGTGTGGAGGAAGTTCTTAGAGTTCTGTTATGATTTGGTAGCTGAGGAGAGCAGGCAAAAACAGAAATACACCAGAGAGGTTGGAATCTACTGGATTGCAGTACCCTGACTAACCACCACAACTAAAGGCAGCTGTGGAGCGTTCCTAAGTTGGTCCTAGACGCCTCGTCACAGCCTGAGAGGTTAACTACACCTAAAGATAGAAAGAGGAAAGCTATCTGCCTGTCACGGGTGTGTCGCTACGAAGATCGTCGCGATTGCACAGCCTGACTTCTCACAGCTGAGTTTCTGGTGCTGGGTGTTTTTCGGCAGTGAGGGAGTTAATTCTCCCTCTCTCTGTGCTAGACGAGGCCAGCCTCGCCCAGCTGCAATTAATACTGCAGTAATGGGATTCCTTCAAATACCTGCCAGTCTGCTAGGGAAGTGTCGGTGAAAGCATTCCTGGCAGACAAACAGACCGGCTTGTGGTATTTTGGAGTTTGGAGTGAAGTGTACTTTGTGTGTGGTTTTTTCCCTTCCTCGCTTTATCATTTATCTCCTTACCCGTTGGTGTCCCCTCTGTTGTTTTGGTGTAGTTTTGTATGCAAGGTGGTTGTTGATTTTCCCCTTGTACTGTCTCGTTCTTCTAGTTCTGTGTGTGGGCTTATGTTATCCCGTTCCCTGTTGTTGTGATCGGGGTCCTTCTCAGGACTAGATCACTGTGGTTCAGGGATCCTCAGGAGGTAGGGATTACGCTGGCGGCCTGGACCTCTGTACCTTTAACAGTACCTCCAGGTAGAGGGATTAGTCAGGGCCCCAGCTTAGGGTCAGCTTAGGGCCCTAACCTCCCGTACGCAGAGACAGCGTGACACTGCCCCGGAGCAGATCCCCAAAGAACATAGGAAGCCCCCAAACATGTAATGGCGGTTAGACAAGAGGAAATACAGACACAGACAGAAAATAGTATGAGCAAACGTTGGGGCCCAATCTTCCTAGAAAGAAAAGGATAGGAAGTACACTTACTGCAATCCAAAAAACCCTAAAAAATACCAACTCTACTAATTGCAAAAACACCTGAGATCACACGACCTCTACCACCTAAATTAGTTCTCTGGTGTAACAAAACTAAGCCGCAGCCACTGAAAAAACTAGAAAAGGCAAACGAACAAACAACAGTGGCTCGGATAAACTGAGAGGAGCACAAGCCCCCGGAGGGGACCTGGCTGACCTCCACAGAAGTGCAGAGAACAATGCAAAAAGCAAGCACAAAAATAAAAGCAGAAAATATCTTATCTGATAGTAGAAGATGCAGGCAAGACTCAGCAAGCTTCAAAGTGAACCAGGAACATTAGTTGAGACAAGAACAATTGATCACCGGCAACCATGATGGGAGGGAACCTCCCTTATATAAGACCAGTCTGTAACTCCTGATTGCCAATCTTCACAATCTTCATTGAATGGTTCAGTACTGTTTGTAACCACCAGAGGGAGCTTCTGCTCAGAATTCATTTCTAACACATTCACAACAGAGTTCCATACAAGTCCCAACTCTAGAGAGATCCTGATAAAGTCTATTTTAGAGTTTCTACAAAAGGGGAAAGATCTGGGATTATCCGTTAATACGCTTAGAGTCCAAATATCTGCGCTTGGGGCCCTCTATAATTATAATCTAGCGGGTAACAGATGGATATCTAGATTCATCACGGCCTGTGAACGAATTAGACCAGTCCATATATCTAGAATTCCCCCTTGGCATCTAAACTGGTTCTGGATGCCCTAACAGGTCCGCCCTTTGAACCATTAGATTCAATACCCCTTAAAAACATATCTCTAAAAACGGTACTTTTAGTGGCGTTAACCTCAGCTAGGAGGGTCAGCGATATGTAGGCATTATCTATAGATCCTCCATTCCTACTATAATTTCAGGATCAGTTAATACTAAAACCTGACCCCTCATATCTGCCAAAAGTGGCCGGGAGATTCCACAGATCGCAGGAAATCCACCTCCCCTCATTTTTTAGTAACCCTTCTTCTCCATTAGAAGAAAAATTCCACGTTAGATGTGAAAAGAGTAGTATTGATGTATATTGAAAGATCCACTAGCTGGAGATAGAGTAGGGCTCTTTTTATATCCTTCCAGGGCCGAAGGAGGGGATACGGGGTCACGAAAGCTACCCTATCTTGGTGGATCAGAGATGCGATCTGTCTGGCGTATACTACAAGAAATTAAGATCCTCGAGAGGGCATCAGGGCACATTCCGCCAGGGCTATGGCCTCCTCCTGGGCAGAAAGGGGAGACGTCTCGATCGAGTCTATATGTAAGACCGCAACCTGGTCGTCTCCTTCAACCTTCTACAATCACTACAGGCTCGATTTATCATCCTCCTCTGACCTAGTCTTTGGTAGAGCAGTACTCAGCACAGTGGTCCCTCCCAGGTGAAGGTCTCTCTAAGTGGGTGCTGTCGTGGCGAAGGGTAAAAAGCCGGATTACTTACCGGTAATGCTCTTTTAATGAGTCCACAACAGCACCCACTCACTACCCTCGCTGAAAGTTAATAGACTGTGTGTATACCTTCTTAAACGTGATGAAGAACATAGAAAAATATAATTGCCTAATATTGGCGGTCCTCCGGGTACTCTGAAATCCAACTGAGGAGAGGCGGACCGCCCTCTTTTATCTCTAGATTTCCTGTTCCTATGGGCGGATCCCTCTCTCCAAGTGGGTGCTGTCGTGGACTCATTAAAAGAGCATTGCCGGTAAGTAATCCGGCTTTTTTTTTTCCACAAAAGAGATGTTTTCACCCAAAAATTTTTACTTTCACAAGGATAACAGGAGAAATTGGACCACAGAAGTTGTTGTGCAATTTGTCCTGAGTATGCTGATACCCCATATGTGGGGGTAAACCACTATTTGGGCGTATGGCAGAGCTCGGAAAGGAAGGAGCGCCGTTTTGGAATGCAGACTTTGATGGAATGGTCTGCGGGCGTCATGTTGCGTTTGCAGAGCCCCTAATGTGCCTAAACAGTAGAAGCCCCCCACAAGTGACCCTATTTTGGAAACTAGAGCCCCCAAGGAACTTATCTAGATGTGTTGTGAGAGCTTTGAACCCCCAAGTATTTCACTAAAGTTTATAACGCAGAGCTATGAAAATAAAAAATCTTTTTTTTTCCACAAAAATTATTTTTTAGCCCGCAATTTTTTATTTTCACAAAGGTAACAGGAGAAATTGGACTTGTTTTACAATTCGTCCTGAGTACCCTGGTAACCCATATGTGGGGGAACCACTGTTTGGGCACACCTCGTGGCTCGAAATGGAAGTAGTGACTTTTGGAATGTAGACTTTGATGGAATGGTCTACGGGCATCATGTTGCATTTGGAGAGTCCCTGATGTGCCTAAACAGTAGAAACCCCCACAAGTGACCCAATTTTGGAAACTAGACCTACCAAGGAGCTTATCTAGATGTGTGGTGAGCACTTTGAACCCCAAGTGCTTCACAGAAGTTGTTAACGCAGAGCCGTGAAAATAAAAAATAAATTTTTTTCCACAAAAATGATTTTTTAGCCCCCAATTTTTTATTTTCTCAAGTGTAACAGGAGAAATTAGACCCCTAAAGTTGTTGTGAAATCTTCCCTGGGTACGCTGATGCCCCATATGTGGGGGAAACCACTGTTTGGGCGCACGGTAGAGCTCAGAACGGAGGGAGCACTATTTGACTTTTTGAACGCAAATTTGGCTTGAATCAATGGTGGCGCCATGTCGCGTTTGGAGACACCCTGATGCGCCTAAACAATGGAAACCCCTCAATGCTAACTCCAACCCTAACCCCAACACATCCCTAACCCTAATCCCAACCCTAACCATAACCCTAATCACAACCCTAACCGGAACACACCCCTAACCCTAATCCCAACCATAACCCTACCACAACCCTAACTCCAACACACCCCTAACTCTAATCCCAACCCTAACCACAACCCTAACCCCAACACACTCCTAACCCTAATCCCAACCATAACCCTAACTCCAACACACCCCTAACCCTAATCCCAACTCTAACGATAACTCTAATCACAACCCTAATCCCAACCCTAACCATAACACTAATCACAACCCTAACCCCAACACACCGCTAACCCTAATCCCAACCCTAACCATAACCCTATTCACAACCCTAACCCCAACACACCCCTAACCCTAATCCCAACCCTAAGGGTATGTTTCCACGCTGCGTGCTGGCACGCTTTGGATGCAGCGGATACCCGGCTCCGCCCACATCCAGAATCACCACATCCTATTCAGAGACTGGGTTATTTATCTTGCGGAGACAGAGTGTCTCCGCAAGATATATAGACATGCTGCAGTCTAGAAAGATGCGCCGCATGTCCGTAATTTTGGGTATGACACCGTGTCCCTGCACGCATAGTGGAGACAGGATTTCATAAAATCCCCTCCAATATGCTGTAACATCTGGATGCCGTGGATTGAACGCTGCGGCTGTACGCAGCGTTCAATCTGCAGAAAATCCTTACAACATACGCTACATGGAAACATACCCTAACCATAACCCTAATCCAAACCCTAAATCTAATCCTAATCCCAACCCTAACCCTAACCCAAACCGTAACTTTAGCCCAACTCACATTAGCCCAATTGTAACCCTAATGGAAATATATATTTTTAATTTTATTTTTCCCTAATTAAGGAGGTGATAAAGGTTTTTTTTTATTTTGATCACTGTGATAGGGTTTATCACAATGATCAAAATGTACCTAGAATGAATGAATGGAATCTGCCGGGTGCCGGCCGGCAGATCTCGGCGGGCGCACTGCGCATGCGCCCACCATTTTGTTTACAGGTAAAAGACGCTGGGACCTGCGGGAGGACAGGGGAGGGACACAGGGAGGTACGGAGGACAGATTGAGGGACACGGGGACTATATTTCTCTTCCCTGTGATGTGCGATCACATCAGAGAGAAATTAAATACGAAATTGTGGCTTTTTTTGTTGTGGTTGCCGTTATACGGTTAATAACGACGATCGCAACACCGGGGTCGGTAAATACCGACCCAAATCATGTTCTCTGGGGTCTCGGCTACCCCGGCAGCCGAGACCCTGGAGAAATTCCGACTCTGGGGGGCACTATTTACTTTTTCCACAGCGCCGTGAATTAACGGTGCTGTGGTTTAAGTACCATTAACTACCGCCGTTAAAAGGCGTATCGGCGGTCGTTAAGGGGTTAAAGATTCAGGGTTTTTTTCAGGAAAATTGGGTATGCAAGAGTGAAAGACTTTTGTTTTCTGATTATAATAGGAAATTAGCCTTTTTGCGTAGATGTTGTGCTGCTGGGGTGGATGTGAAGTAGGATTTGGAAAAATTCAAGAGTGAAATGGATGATTGGATTGTAGAGTGGGTAAAAGATTATTTTTAGGTAAAATATAGGGAAGAGATAAAAAGTGCACAAGCTTCTTCTTTCAAAAGTTGTGGGGGGAATCAGTTTTGAGGGAGGTATGTAGGTTTTATGAAGGTTTGTTTGAGGAGAAAAGATGTGAATCTGGAAATTAGAAAGTTTCTGAATGGGATACAGAATTTTGTTTCAGAGTATGAAAGAACGGTGTTGTTGGATGAGATTGGAGAGAATGATGTGAAGAATTCTCGGAACAAATCTGGATTGGAGGGGATTCCTTGTGATTTTTAGACCCAATTGACTTCCCCTGACGAAGCTGCGTGTCAGCAGCGATACGTGTGGGGCCTTTCCTTCACCCCCATTCTCTATCAGGGTTAGATATTTATTGGGCCTTATTTTCAAGCCCTCTTCAGCTGGTCATATGGCATTTATAGCTCACATTCTCACATTCCAATGGCTACTTAGTCCTCCATCCTCTTTTCCCTTGCATGACCCTGTTATCAGCTATCATGTTGTATACTTTTTATATTTCTTTTCCTATTTGGGGCATGACATAAGGAAAGTGGTTAGGGACTTTGGGTCAGGAAGTGCTTATTTTTTATAAGATGGTTAAGGCACTTATAAACTACTTTGTCATTAGTCTGATTCTCTGCACCAGTTGATACCGATATAGCTATTGCTTCATATATACAGTATATCCCAATATACTTTGCTATTGGCAGGATATTATTTATATATGAGCTTGGTATTAATATGTATTCTATTTATGTACATGGGATTATCACATGGACTATGTATTAATTATTTGTGTGCTTCCTCTAGTAAACCAGCGTACATCTTTTTGCATTTCCATCTTATGGGCCAATTGGGCCCTGAATTGGGGTGTTGGTTATTGGTTTTGGTGCTAAATATTTTAAATGTTTTTAGATTGCCTAAGGTTTAATAAAGGTGTTTAAATTTTAATAATTGTGTGGATGTGCTTATCTATTGTAGTCCAGTCTTTTCTCTTCTTTTTGGTTCTAAATGATATATGGACTAGATATTGAACCCCTCCTTTTTATATGGACAGTAAATCCCAGACTGGTTCCAATTGTTTGGGATTTCAAATTTGTAGTTGAGAGCCAGTAGAGATATTGGAAAATTTTTAATCAAATCTGATTTATTGTATCCTTTATCCGACTTGGCTAGAGTTTTCCATGCATGAACCATACAGTCATGGCCAAAAGTTTTGAGAATGACACAAATATTAATTTTTACAAAGTCTACAGCTTTACTTTTTCTAATGGCAATTTGCATATATTCCAGAATGTTATAAAGAGTGATCAGCTTAACAGCAATTACTTGCAAAGTCAATATTTGGCTAGAAAATGAACTTTAGCCCCCAAAACACATTTCAACATTATTGCAGCCCTGCCTTAAAAGGACCAGCTAACCTCTTTTCAGTGATTGCTCCATTAACACAGGTGTGGGTGTTGATGAGGACATGGCTGGTGATCAATCTGTCATGATTAAGTAAGAATGAGACCACTGGACACTTTAAAAGGAGGCTGGTGCTTGGCATCATTGTTTCTCTTCTGTTACCCATGGTTATCTCTAAAGAAACACGTGCAGTCATCATTGCAATACACAAAAATGGCCCAACAGGGAAGAGTATCGCAGCTAGAAAGATTGCACCTCAGTCAACAATCTATCGCATCATCAAGAACTTCAAGGAGAGAGGTTCCATTGTTGCCAAAAAGGCTCCAGGGCGCCCAAGAAAGACCAGCAAGCGCCAGGACCGTCTTTAAAAGTGTTTCAGCTGCGGGATCAGGCTACCAGCAGTGCAGAGCTTGCTCAGGAATGGCAGCATGCAGGTGTGAGTGCATCTGCACGCACTGTGAGGCGGAGACTCTTGGAGCAAGGCCTGGTCTCAAGGAGGGCAGCAAAGAAGCCACTTCTCTCCAGAAAAAACATCATGGACAGACTGATATTCTGCAAAAGGTACAGGCAGTGGACTGCTGAGGACTGGGGTAAAGTTATTTTCTCTGATGAATCCCCTTTTCGATTGTTTGGGACATCAGGAAAACGCCTCATTCGGAGAAGACAAGGTGAGCGCTAACACCAGTCTTGTCTCATGCCAACTGTTAAGCATCCTGAAACCATTCATGTGTGGGGTTGCTTCTCAGCCAAGGGAATCGGCTCTCTCACAGTCTTGCCTAAAAACACAGCCATGAATAAAGAATGGTACCAGAATGTCCTCCAAGAGCAACTTCTCCCAACCCTCCAAGAGCAGTTTGGCCATCAACAATGCCTTTTCCAGCATGATGGAGCACCTTGCCATAAAGCAAAGGTTATAACTAAATGGCTCAGGGAACAAAACATAGAGATTTTGGGTCCATGGCCTGGAAACTCCCCAGATCTTAATCCCATTGAAACCTGTGGTCAATCATCAAGAGACGGGTGGACAAACAAAAACCTAAAAATTCTGACAAAATGAAAGCATTGATTGTGCAAGAATGGACTGCTATCAGTCAGGATTTGGTCCAGAAGTTGATTGAGAGCATGCCAGGGAGAATTGCAGAGGTTCTGAAGAAGAAGGGTCAACACTGCAAATATTGACTTGCTGCATTAACTCATTCTAACTGTCAATATAAGCTTTTGTTACTCATATGTTTGCAATTATATTTCTGTCTGTGATAAAAACATCTGTCAAACACACACATAAAAACCAGAGGGCAGCAGATCATGTGAAAATATAATATTTGTGTCATTCTCAAAACTTTTGGCCATGACTGTAGTTTGAAAGATAGGAAATTGAGGGATATATGAATATGTCTTAAATAAATGATCAAATATCAAATCTTATATATGATATACACTGGAACTACTAATTTGGATGGAGAGGAGGAATGGGCAAAAAATGCAATAAAACACAAATGGATTGAAATAACAAACAGCAGCTGCTGGTCTCAAACAGGGTCTGTGCACCCTCTGTTAAAAAGCAAACAAATGAGTAAGAGACCTGTGCTTGCTACTTATGACAATGATAGTAATGTGCCAAAATGCAGAGTCCCTCCAAAAAAACCTTAGATGGATGAATTAATGCTACCAAACACTGTGGTGTGTGCTGAAGGAGCTTCAAAATGAAAAAGTACAAATCCATGGTAGTTACAACAGGCACACGGAAAACCAGACACTTACTTGGATAGAGTAGTGCAGGGGTTACAGGAACTGAGACTGCATGTGGCGATCAGCTGGCGCTTGAAGTGACGGCTGGATATGCTGAAGCCGGATAGTGCAGCTGATAGCGTGGCACCAAGGGGGCATCCCCCTGGTTGGTACAGTGAAGCCTGCAGTGCTGCTAGAAGTGGGAATGGGTGAGGAGCTGCGGCGTGCTTCGGGCGATGGACGCCACCAGAGGGTAGCGGGGATGTGGGGGCGAGGTTAGGGTGATGTCACCACAGCTAGGGAAAGGAAGGGAGCACGAGTTGGCCAAAAGTGTGCCAACGCGTTTCTAAGGTACACGGACCATCTTCTTCAGGGCTACTCGCGCTCCCTTCCTTTCCCTAGCTGTCACTTCAAGCGCCACATGCAGTCTCAGTTCCTGTAACCACTGCACTACTCTATCCAAGTGTCTGGTTTTCCCTGTGCCCATTGTAACTACCTTGGATTTGCACTTTTTCATTTTGCAGCTCCTTTAGCACACACCATGGTGTTTGGTAGCATTAATTCATCCATGTTTTTTGGGAGGGACTCTGCATTTTGGCACATTACTATCATTGTCATAAGTAGCAAACGCAGGTCTCTTAAGGGTATGCCACACTGAACAATATCGCTAACGGGATCGCTAAAAAACGTCACTATTTAGCGATCCCGTTAGCGATGTTGTTCAGTGTGGCAGCTGCCAGCGACGAGCTTCCTGCTGTGATCTCGCTCGTCGCTGGAATCGTTCCGGACCCTATTTTCTCGTCGGCGCTCCCGCTGGGTAAGTATATATCGCTAGTGTGGCACCTTTTCTTAGCGATTTAGCGGTACTTTTGTACCGCTAAAGTCGTTAAGAAGATCGCTAACGGCGATAGCGTCGTTAACTATATCGCTAAATGTGGCCGCTTAGCGATATAGAAACAATCCGCTAGCGATCGCATTAGTATGCGTCGTTATCGTGATCGCTAGCGGGATTGTTTAGTGTGGCAGTACCCTTACTCATTTGTTTGCTTTTAAATATCAAATCTTGTAGAGGGCAATTTTTGTTCAATGTAGATTCTAGTTGAATCCAGGCCAGAGAATTATTCCTAGAAACACCTACAGCTGCATATTAATGCTACAAATAGAGAGGGAAACGCACATAGTCGTGCTTAACCCTAAACAAGATCAACACCAACTCCATAATCATGGAAAACAGGAGAACAGATCTATTAGACATGGATACGATCGTGCAAGGACTCCACGCGGCAGTCTCCTATGTACCACTCGGAATGTCAGACAATCATGCGGGGATGGACCCACTCGATTACTACATATAACCATGAGTGGTTCAATATGCTTAATATCATGATCAAGCACTGGGATGTTCTCAGGTCTGAGCCCTCTCTGGTTGACCTCCTGTCTATGACTTCACGACGACGGTTAGGAGTCATTATGTTCCCACCCTCAGAACACCTTTCGGTACTCGTAGTCCCATTCCGGGCTCCCTCCCATGTGGTCATTGCCTCACCTGCGCCAATGTCCTGCACTGCTCCACCTTCTCTTCCTCCGATGGGGTTAAAACCTTTGATATACGCCGGCATATATCCTGTGGCAGCACCAATGTTATTTATTACGCCACATGCGGCTGCCCCAGGATATACTTCGGACTTACCACCAGGGAATTGAGAATACGTGTCCGGGAACTCGTGCGGGACATTGGCGCGGCGAGTTCCATCTCTGATCCCTCTGACCTGAAGACAATCCCTCGCCATTTAAAATATCACCATAATTGCGAGGCTACGACATTCAAGGTCCGATGGATCGATATCCCCCATCTCTGTGTCAGAGGTGGTGATTACAAAAAAATATTGGCACAGATGGAGGCACGGTGGATTGTCTCACTTGACACCATGGTGCCCAATGGCATAAATGAGTCTTTAAGTTTTGCCTCATTCTTAGAAAATGTTCTTTCCATTTTGGATTTCCGTCATTGTGTGATGTCCTTTTCTGTGTTTTTAATACTAACATTTTATTTTTTTATTTCCTGATATCTTTCTCTATAGTGTTCTCTATTACGGTACATATTGTGGGACCTTGACCTGACATCTGATGATTTGAAGTCTGAACTCTGTGGCACAAGATGCTCACATGTTGCGTTTTTGCCGCATTTTTTTTCCATGAAAAATTACTGTACCAGTAAAATGAATGAGATTTGTAAAGTCACATGCTGCTTATTTTTTGATTGCAGATTTGAGGCAGTTTATCTGCAGTATGTCAATTATTTCAGCATTTTGACTCATTCAAATGCATAAGAAAAAAATGTATATTTTACACAGTGAACCCTGTTAACACAACAGTATTTGCAACTGATTTTTCTGCTGCAAACCCTGAATGTGAGCAGTATGTTAAGGTATGTGCTCACGACATCTTTTTTCAGGTGGATTCCACCTGTAAAACAAAGCACTTAAAAAATGCTAAAAATACTTGCTGTTTGTATATTTCATCTTTTTAAAACTTCTTTTAATCACTTCAAGTTTCAAAAGCTGTGCAGCAGGTACTATAAAAGAGGTGGTCTGACCATTCTTCAGGCGGTCAGTACCTTATATGAAAATGTTGCCTCTGGTTAAAATCAGGGGGTATGCTGCCATCTTAAAGATATCTTGTGCGCATATCCTTAGAATCCTGAATATTAGAATTGAGCAAAGGAAACTTGCAGGACTCAGCCATGTCAGTAGCCTATATCTGCAGGACCAGACCCCTTCAATCTTCCTACTGATTAGCAATGTGACATGCCTCAAATTAACAACATTTCGGAGCTTGCAAATCAAGAGGCACTGTAGGTTCTTAGGCTCTAATCCCGGGGCCACGGACTATAGGTATTTCCAGTAGGCGAGGATCCTGCCAATATTTTTATTTTAGGAGCACAAGACAGCCCGTCGACTGATGGACAGCCGTCTCCCTATGCAGAGCTGGAATCAGGGTCTCTATCCTGTTTTCGCAAATTGGGGCAGCATAAACCTAAAATATGTGAGAAATTTCAACATTTTCTACCTTTTAGCTGAGGCTTCCCATACACATGAAAGATAACACAATAAGAAAAATCTTTTGGCTTGCTCAAAGGAAATGTGCATGTACTAACTTGGTTTTTATAGGTCTCCCCAAGTGTGAAGGAGAAAGACGAAGGCAGCACAGATGTAGTTTGGGAAATCTTTATTAAACAGCTATTCTAGGAGGCCCCATAGATTGTAGCTACAGATGCAGCATTGCTTACAGAGTATACATGGAATATCCTTGTGACCATTGAAATCCTGTTTTTGTGTTCTTCCAACAATTCCATAGACTGTAGCACTCCACTTTCTGTGAGGAACATACAGAACTATTCATTCTTAGCCTCCTGGTTCACAACTAGATGCGCAAACTACAGAAGCCATTCACAAGCCACAATGGGAGAGAGGGAACAGGTTGGGGATGTAATGAAATGCAGTGCCACATGTCATAAATCTTGGTGTGCCTGTCCGTGATGTGGACAAGTGCATGGAGTTGGAAATGGATGCAATCAAATCTGAAGGAATTGACATTTTATGGAAAGCTGGGTGTGAACACCTTTAGGCAGCTCTTGGTTCATAAAATGAACGCCAGTGGAGGAGCATGTGATCAGATCATCGGCATCGTCCAATTGAAAATGACCTCATGTGGGAAAGCTGCTTTACTACAGGAGGCTGATGGAGAGGTCTGGTCACATGCTCCTCCATCAGCAACCATTTTATGATTTAGGATAGCTGCGCAGTCTGTGAGGAAAGCTGCATTAACAAGTGCAGGAGGAGAACCTGTAATACATACATATTCGTAAGTGCTAAAAATCATGTCCCCAACTCATCTGCTAAACTAAAGATAGTGGCCAACCTCTTTAAGGTTATAATCTGGTGTATTGTTATTAGGTTGAATTAGGTTAATTTACAGCATTTGGGACCTAAAGAGTTGAGATTTCAAACTGTCAGGTTAGCCAGGGTGCATACACTGTGACGTCCCCCTCTCCAGGCTAGTAATATTGTGTATTTACTCTCAAAAACATGCCCCTATATGTCCTAGGGAAAGTAAGTCACGGGAAGACACAGGCTGAGGTAGGAGCACCTACATTCCTGCCCTGGGAGCAAGTAACGCAAACTCCATGGGCTTCGTTTTTCCATTTTTGTCAATGCAGAAAGCAGTCATACATGGCCCAGGAAACAACAGCTACATATATACAGTAATACAGTAAGGCATGCAGTTTTCTAACATAACATGTTAATATTGGATCCTGAGGCACATCTCTACAACACATTTTGTACAAAGAACTGGAAATTCAGATTTCATTGTAACATTACCTAGAAAAAAAACATACATCCTTTGATCCTCGCTCACTTTACAGAAGGTTTACTGCAGGCCTAAAGCTAATCTATTTTACACATCATATACTAACCGCTAATAGAAAAAAATTGTGACAACAACAGTCCCTCCCAACATTTCAAATAATCTAGCTCAAACTTGATGCCTCCTAGGATGTAAACTAGCGAGAACCCTCACTAATTACTCCTTACAACCATTGTATTTGGCCAGGAACTATACAAACGTGGTGGAATTTGTCAAAACTGTGTACAAGAAAATGATGTTGGCCATAACAACCAATCACAGTACAGATTTAATTGTAGCAGAGCAGTTAAAGAAATGAAATCAGAGTTCTGAGAGGTTGTTCTTGTAGACAGTTAATGTGACCTTCACACATTTATCGGCAAGGTTTGGCAAAACATCACTAAGATCAAGTGGAAAAACCCCCTTCTTCGGAGTTCAGCTTTCAGAATCTGTGCGAGGAAAGGGAGGAAGGACTTGTGCTGTGTTGCAAACAGTTTGGCGCTATGATAGGAGTAGCACCACCTTCAAACATTTAAACGGGTTGTTCTCTATTAGAAAGTTTTGGTCGCCTTTGTTTAGCATAAGAAAAAAAAAAAAAAAAAACTGTACATGGGTACAGTGTCAAGTCTCTGCTGCTGTTCCCAGTATCAGTTATTGGCTGTAGTGCTGAAGTCATGTTGACAGATCAATCCTTGAGCTCAGCGGCTCTGAAGGGGGCATTTGATCTAGTCCGGCAGAGCTCACCGATTGGCTGCCACGCTAACGACGTGGCGTATTACAACCAATACCGGACAGCGGGAGCACAAGCAGAGACTCAGTGCTGGTCCCAGGTGGAGGGGGATGAATAAAGCACATTTTTCATTAAGCTTAATCCTTCCTATACTACCAGAGACACATGGATACATGTCTGCATTTGTTTTTTTCTAAAACGTGTGTGATGGCAAGTATTTTGGTTGAAGAGACAATGAGGAAACTTTAATACTGTCATTAAGTTAGGGTACAACAAGACTAGACAGCTGAAAACCCAGACAAATTTATCAGAATGGCACTTGCTAAATTTGACCCAACTCACTGGACACGTTAGGCACTTTTTCTGGCATACTTTACATCAATATTTTGTCAAAAACCCTGGGGTCTTTAAATACTCTTAGCCACGCCCCTTATCTAGAAACATGTTAAAATTATTGAGGCTGGTGCAATAAGTATTGGCACTCACCATGTAGTACACTTTTTGGCACATTGTGTATATTTTGCTCAGTAAATCTCTTAAAGAATTTTTAGTCTTCCTAAGAGATCCTTTTTACAAGAAGTTCTAATGTTTTCAGTTACAGTAACGACTTCCTTCCACACTTTGCCAATTAGCTGGGAGAATGAGACTAGAAACCATCTTACTGTAAAATCTTAGAGGTGAATCTCCAGGCAGAATTTTTGCTTTTAGATGAAGGTAAGCCGTTTTAAACGGTCCACGTTGTAAAATAAAAGCATCCATTATGACTCTCTAGCTGATAAGAATGGAGGTGTAGTCATTCCCAAAATAAGTGCTTTTTTGACCAGCCAGTTCTAACTACATGCATGCAACAATCTGACAGCTGATTATTATCATTTAAAGTATTTTATCAACCAGGCATTATCTTTTGCTACTACAGACACATTGGAACAAATATATACTTAACATACTGATAAGAACGAGACAGTATTGTCTTCAAGCAGAAAAACCCATCAGATATAAACAGAAGGCTAGGCTTTTTTTGAGCAATACTAAGCACATTGCTTAAATAAAAAGGCCACGCATCAATATTAGCTGAAAGGGACTTTCCTGGCCATTTATAAAACTAGTAAGGCAGTTTAATAAGCGATTCCTAACAGTATAATTGTACCATTGAAAGAAGGGTAAAAAAAAGGGATTTGCACGTAATCATTGCAAGTATGCAAATCGCATGAGTAGTCACTTGACAACTGTGGGGACTGTGAAACAGGGCGACATCCCAAAAAAGGACTGCCTTCTAGTTTTAGAAAGGTCCCAGAAAATCTCTTTAACAGCAGTAGATCTAGGCTTGAGAAGCACTAAACTTACTCCTAGTGCATACTGTTATAGCAGATGTCTCATTTCAAAGTCTACAATACAGCATGTCCATATTGTGCTGGGATCTGTGGGGGGGGGCAATGTGAAAACTGTAATATTTTAGATTTAAAATAGTCATTTCTGAAATGAAATGTTATCAGTTAACCATGGGATTGGTAATAACTTTGTGATCATAGAATGGTAGAGTTGGAAGGGACCCTCCTGGGCCATCTGGTCCAACCCCCTGCTCAAAGCAGGATTCACAATCATCCCAGACAGATGTCTGTCCAGCCTCTGTTTGAAGACTTCTATTGAAGGAGAACTCACCACCTCTCGTGGCAGCCTGTTCCACTCATTGATCATCCTGTCAAAAAGTTTTTTCTAATATCTAATCAGTGTCTCCTCCCATTCAGTTTCATCCCATTGCTTCTAGTCTTTCCTTGTGCAAATGAGAATAAAGATAATCCTTCTACAATGTAACAGCCCTTGAGATATTTGTATACAGTTAAGTATCATCTCAGTCTTCTCTTTTGCAAGCTAAACATTCCCAAATCCTGCAACTGTTCCTCATAGGACATGGTTTGCAGAGCGGTCACTATTCTGGTCACTCTTCTCTTCTTCAGGGGGATCTGACTGATAAGGACCCCCACTGATTCTATGGCGCATCAGGAGATGCATTCTGCTTTTTTCAGAAGTTCTAGATGTGACGGGGTATGCGACAGAGCAGGAAGAGACACCAGGCCGATAAACAATCCATTAAGATTTATTGGAACAGGGACAACACACGTAGCAGCTTCTAACAACAAACATGGTCACCGGGATCTCGCCTCAGCATAAGATCCCAGCCCTTCGCAAGTCACCACACAACTGACTCAGCCAACACGAGTCTATTGTCCTGGGGTCAGCCCATCGATGGGGAGGTTCACATCAACTTTTAACATGTGGCTGCATTGAGAAGCTTCCAGAAACTACAGGCTCCATTCTATCTTACAAGCTTGTGTATTGGATGAGTCCCATGCTGACAAGAACAAAGACAGAATCCCCCACTAGATGCAGTACAAGTGAGGTGGACTTAGGCCTGATTACATTACAGTCCAGGAGCACAGGCCGGGGGAGGGACATGCTGTTACAACCCCTTCCCCCTCAATTTGTGTACAGACTAGTGACCTCAAGAGGTCGCTTGTCAAGTACACGTAGACATGGCCGACTTAACTAATGGCTCCTGTCTGGACAATCCATCAGCATTTTGTTGTTGACAGTCTCTTCTTTATTGTATGGGGAAGTTGTAGGGTTGCAGGCCGGGCTCCATTTTACATCCTCTTTGACTTAAGCTCTGCTTCCTGCACCCACAAATCGACATTGTAGCTCTCCAACATCATTTCCTAGGACAATATCCACAGGCAGGCCCCTCATCACTCCAACCACACAGTACTTGACCCCAAAGTCCAGTTCCACACTTGGTTTTGGGATATTTCTCCATTGGCCTCCGGCTAATTTAATGGTAATCCCAGGTCCTTGCTGTATTGCCTCTGGCCGAACCACTCTGAGATCAGCTGTGGTGAGAAATGCCCCAGAGTCTCAAAAACCAAGAACTCGCCGACCGTCCAGCACGACCTCCTGTAAGTGCATTCTTTGAGGATTAAAGGAACTCGTGGCTGTGGCCTGCACCCCATAAACCCCTAATGGTGAAACATGGGTTTCTGAGCCATTAGGCAAGTCAATTTGGAGGGGTGGCACCTCTTCCTCCATTTTATTTGGCTGTAATTAATTGATAAGCCGATTTGGTGTAGGGTCACTCCTCAATAGACCCTGAGGAAAGGTGTTTTGCAGATGCCCAGGCTGCCCACATCGGTAACATCTACACTGTCGCACCTCTTCCCATTTGCCATCTGGGGACGGAGGTAAGGGAACCTGGAGGCTGATATCCATGTGAAGCTGCATGAGGTGGTTGTTGGTGCGGAGACCAATTTCTCCACTTGATAGCTGGGCATGTGGCCTGTATATGCCCGGGATGCCCACATCCATAACATTTACATTCTACTCCTTTCTCTCCTTGTCGCATTCCAGAGGAAGAGGCAGGACTATCAGGAAAGGGAATCACAAGGGTATCAACATGAGGTGGTGGTCTAGTGGGACAGCAAACTTTGGGGACTGAAGGGACCACTTGTGGTGGGGTGCTGGTAGTTTTCATTCCATCTACCAGTAATTTTTTCCACTGAGGCTTGATGGCGAGAACTTCATCAGCTAGAGCAGCAGCTCGTTCCACTGTCGCTGGTTTCCTCTCACGCACCCATTCCCGTATCTCAGTGGCGCATTTGGCGTAAAACTGCTCTTTTAGTATGACCTGGAGGAAAGTATCCCAAGTTAAGGGCCCCTCTCCCTCCAGCCACAGATGAGATACTTGTTTGAGCCTGTGGGCATACATCTTAAAAGCTACTTCCCCATCACAGGCTAAGGATCAAAACTGAGTTCTGTAAGTGTCTGGGTTACGGCATAATGTTCTAGAATGGTCTCTTTTACCTTCCCATACTCACAGTTCCACCAGGGGGTCCATAACTCTATAGGCTTCGGCAGCTCCACTCTCTAAGAGCCCCACCAGATGTCTGACTCGCTCCCTTTCCGGGACTTCCATTAATTGACATTGATGTTCGAAGTCCTGGAAGCAGCCCTCAATGTCGCCTGCAACCTTATTAAATGGCTTAAAGTCCTTATGGGACAATCAGGGGAATTCTCTCATGGTGGATGCTATGGATACAGTCTGTCTGGAGCTTCCAGCTACTTCCACAGCAATGCCCTTTCTTGAGCTCTATGATCGACCTCCATCTTATATTCTATGGTGACCTCCTCTCCAAGCAATGTCATCTCCTCCTCGTACCACACAACCCACTGACTTTTTTTGGGTATTTACCTGCAGCTCCCGTCTTTCCTCCTTTTGCTGTGGGAATCCTTCTTCAGTGCAATCTCGCAAGCAAGCTCCTTCCAAAGCCTTAAGTAGTTGCTCCTTGGTCAGTCCTTTGTAGCAGACTCCTAATTCACGGGCCTTTCTTTGTAAGCTCCCCACAGTCCAGTTCCTGTATCCTGAGGTTCCGGTTCCACACACTGATGGGGCGCTGTCCTCCATTCCTTCTGCTCTGATCCCACCGCTGCCAGTTGTGACAGGGTATGTGACAGAGTAGGAAGAGACACCAGGCCGATAAACAATTCAACAAGATTTATTGGAACAGGAAACTGTTGTGAATGTGCTACAGATGGTTTCTGAGCAGAGGCTCCCTCTGGTGGTTACAGACAGTACTGAACCTTCCAGCGAGGAATGGCAATCTGGGATCACTGACTGGACTGATATAAGGGAGGTTCCCTCCCATGATGGTTGCCGGTGATCAATTGTTCTTGTCTCAATTGTGGTTCCTGGTTCATTTGGTAGTTTGCTGGAGTCTGCCCTGCATCTGCTGCTTTCAGATAAGATATTTTTGCTTTTCTTTTTGTGCTTGCTTTTTTCATAGTTTTCTGCACTTTTGGAGTTCAGCCAGGTCCCCTCCTGGGGCCTGTGCTCCTCTCTGTTTATCTGTAGCCACTGTTATTTGTTCATTTGCTTTTTCCTGTTTTTTCAGTGGCTGCGGCTTGGTTTTGTTACACCAGAGATCTGATTTAGGTGGTTGAGATCGTGTGATCTCAGGGTTTTTTGCAATCAGAAGTGTTGGTATTTTTAGGGTTTTTTTGGATTGCAGTCAGAATTCTTTCCTGTACATTTCTGTCTGGACAGTTTGGGCCCCAGCGTTTGCTCATTCTAATTTCTGTCTGTGTCTGTGCTTTCTTCTTGTCTAACCGCCATTACATGTTTGGGGGCTTCCTATTTTCTTTGGGGATCTGCTCCGGGGCAGATAGCTTTCATCTTTCTGCCTTTAGGTGTAGTTATCTCTCAGGCTGTGACGAGGAGTCTAGGATCAACGTAGGAACGCTCCACGGCTACCTCTAGTTGTGTGGTTAGTTCAGGTTACTGCAATCCAATAGGTTCCAGCCTCTCTGGTGTATTACCGTTTTTGCGATTTCTCCTCAGCTACCTAAACATAACAGGGAACTGGGACAACACAAATGAAAGTAATTCTGCAGCATCCGTAATTAGTCCACAATGAACCCAAACAAAGGGAGCAGAACCAGGGGCGCCACCTGGCAATCCGATGCCAGTAAAATAGAAATAATCCTTGGGTGAATTCAATGGATCTAGCAGATGAGGGACACAACACAGTCCCACGTGGCAGCTTCTAACAATACACATGGTCACTGGGATCTCACCTCAGCATAAGATCCCAGCCCTTCGCAAGTCACCACACAACTAACTCAGCCAACACATGAGTCGATTGTCCTGTGTCCTGGGATCAGCCCATCAATGCAGTACAAGTGAGGTAGACCTAGGACTGATTACATTACAGTCCAGGAACACAGGCCATGGGAGGGACTCTATTCTGAAGGGGCATTTAAAAGCCCTGTTCTCAGAATTCGTGAGGCTCCCAGTAGTCAATCCCACTAATCACAAAGCTATCACTTATCCTATGGAATGGTAATACATTTTCATGTTGGAAATAACCTTTTTTAAAATATACCTGCCTGTGTAAACAATGAACAGACTGCGGACCTTGATACAGTGTAGCAGATCCCTCATTCAGCTGATCTACAGGATGCTAGGGGATTAGATCCACATCAAGCATTAAAGGTCTATCTCAGGGGTGCAGAACTTCAGTCCTCAAGGGTCACTAACAGGTCATGTTTTCAGGATTTCCTTAGGAATGCACAGGTGATGATTCAAACACTTTGTGCAATGCTAAGGAAATCCTGAAAACATGCAGTGTTGGTTGCCCTTGAGGACTGGAGTTGTGCATCCCTGGTGTATCTGAAGGACCTGTTATATGTTTAAGTCTAGAAAACCTCTTTGAGGTTGTGACCCAGCACAATTTAAAGTGAAAAGGAACTTCACCATCTACTCTGATGCTCATTATTTAGGATAGCTCTTCAAGTAGATCCATTAAATGGGTTGTCCAACTTTAAGGACAGTTTTTCTTTACCTGAAATTCATGTATTTGGGGCCAAAATTTTTTTTGCAGTTGGGATTTATTAAAGAATTTGCATCATTTGCCTTCTATAGCCTCTGTATTGGACTCTCTATTGCGGCTACAGAATGAGTTAACACAGATTTTCATTTTAACTCTCAACTGTCTTTGAGCCGATTTATGACCACCTTAAAGTTCAATGTGCAGGGAAGCTGCATTTACACTAGCCAATACACAGTATTAAACAACTGACATCCTGCAACATGTTTGCCAGTCATTTATTATTCTGTTTATATAGTCAGACCGCCCATCAAATGATCATTGAAAGATCTGCAAAAGATTGTTCAGTGCACATAAGCTGCCATTGTTCTCAGCATCACAGGATGATGAGATGTCAAGAACAACAATCTTCTGATCAAACCAAAAGAGCATTTCACCGGATCAACAAGCATTTTGCTCGTTCGTTGGGTGAACGGAAGCCTTTTTAGACCACACAATTATTATGAAACCGTTTCTAAGAACGCTCGTACCTTATAAATGTGTACTATAAACGTACCATTAGTCTTCAAAACTCAAAAGGCACAAAACGTTTAATGAATCCCAAATGCAAAAATTATTTTCAGCCCCAAATACATGCACTTAATAAAAAAAATACATTTTCCTCTAAAGGTAAACAAACCTTTTAAGACACTGATCATATCGTTTGTAAGAGTACAGCAAGATGCAATTTTTTGACAAACATTATCCATGTCCTAATGCAAAGGCTTATTTTCAACCTCAAATCTCTAACCTATGCAACATGGTTTTTTTTGCCTTCCTCTGGATCAACATGTGAGGATAGGATATGGGTTGAACTAGATGGACTTAAAATCTTCCTTCAACCCTAATAATAACTATGTTACTATAAGAATACAGTATTTATATAATATAAATATCTTCAAGTGCAGAAGACTGAGGGTTTTCGGCTGCATGGATATGACTGTGTTGAACAAGACGCGCTGGAGAACTGAAATATTTCCCACAAAGCAGGCATGGAAAGGCTTTCTTTCTTGTGTGACATTTCTGATGCCTTTTGAGATGGGAGTTTCTGGAGAAACATTTTCTGCATATAGGACAAGAATATGGTCTCTCTCCTGTGTGAATTTTTTGATGCCTATGAAGATACGATTTACAAGTAAAACTTTTACCACATTGAGAACAAGAATATGGCCTTTCAGTCCTATGTATCCTCCTGTGCTGGACAAGACTTGAGTTGGTAGCAAAACCTTTCCCGCATTCAGCACAGAAATGTGATCTTTCCATTACAGAAATTCTCCAATCCTTGGTGGAATCTGTTGGATCATTTATGCTTTCCTCACCAAAAGTCTCAGAATATGCTTTCTCTTCAAAGTGAGTTCGATGATGTCTTTTGAGTTCATAATTACTGATGAAACATTTTTCACATTCTGGGCAAGTATAGGGCTTGTCCCCAGTGTGAACTCTCTGATGTCGAACAAGATGGGAGTTTATTGTGAAAGATTTTCCACAATCTGTGCAAGAGTATGGTTTCTCTCCTGTGTGGATCCTTTGGTGAAGAGCCAGGTTTGCACTTGTGGTAAAACTCTTCTCACATTCAGAACAGTGATAAAGCCGGGCTCCAGTGTGGATCTTCTGGTGTAGAACAAGATTTGATTTGGTTGTAAAACATTTGCCACATTCTGAGCAAGAATATGGTTTTTCTCCTGTGTGTATCCTCAGATGAATAGCAAGGTTGGAGTTATTGGTAAAACATTTGTGACATTCAGGGCAGTAATATAAATTTTCACCTGTGTGGATTCTTTTATGTATAGTAAGATTTGAATTTGTGGTGAATCGTTTTCCACATTCGGAACAGGAAAATGGTCTTTCACCGGTGTGTGTTCTTTGATGTATGAGAAGGTGTGAGTTCCGGAAAAAACGTTTTCCACACTCTGAGCAGGAGTATGGTCTCACACCTGTGTGTATCATCTGATGTCTATGGAGCTGCGACTTGCGTGTGAAACACTTCCCACACTGAAAGCATATGAATGGTCTAGGTTTGGATGGATATATTTGGCCATTTTCTTGTATATGGTTTACTCCTAAATATACATCTTCAAGATCTTCTTCATCACATGTCATTGGTTCTTCCTTAATAAGGTGAGAAAGACCATTTGGAGAGCAATCAAATGTACATATGTTTGTGTCATCCACAGTAACTTCTTCAAAGGAAAGTGGATGTATCTTAATATGAGCAGACGGATACTGCCGTCTGTGATTCATGGATGTGTATATATTAGTGTCGGTTAGATTTTCTTCATTGCATGAGACTGGTTCCTCCTTAACTTGAATAGATGAATATTCTTCTTGTGTTGGATCTGTTATTGTATAAATCGTGGGATGGTCTTGATTTTCTTCCTCAAGGGACAATGACTCTACTTTAATAAAAGAAGATGGATAGTTCTGTTTGTGTGCTGTGGGTATATATAGATGTGATTCTTTGAGAACTATTTTTTCATATAGTTCCTCTTCAATATGAGGTTGCATTTTATTTGTTACATATGTATCACCATCGGTAAAATCTAGTTCATCACATGAATGAGGCACTTCTGTAACATCCTGTATGTAATCTGTCGTATTTGAAACACTGTGATCGTCATTCATACAATCCAATGAAGAATCATGAATGTAGGATGCTTTAGTTTTTGTGGCTTGAGGAAAATCTGTTGGGAGAGAAATATACTGTTCTTACACAATCTATAAATTCTATAAATAATAAAGACAAAAATAGAAGCAGCACAGTTTTCATTATAGGTTCAATAATATAAAGAGGACCTTTTACCAAATTTTTCATGTTTATCTGGACACACTGTAATAGTGGTTGGAGACAGTGGGTGTTAGACAGGTTTCACTGGGGGGCGTGTACTTTTTCTTGTCTGTTGCTGACCAATCATAAGCAGGTAGCAACACTCAGAACATGCCCCCACCAGAGCTTAGAGCAGATTTCTCATTGTGTACGATGCAATGATACAGCGCTGATCTACTGGTCTAACCTCCTGCATGAGTCAGTGTGAGAGGAGGGGCAGTGCAGCTGAGTTTAGCTGTGTCACATTACAAACCCTTTTATCAGCTCTCCTGATTACTGACTGTGTCAGTAGTCACTTATGCTGTGCTCAAGCAACTTGTAACTGCTCTGCAGTGAGATCAGGTCTGTCATTACATCTCACACAGGAGCAACCTGCCTGTTCTAGGCTACCTGTGTGAGATATAATGACACCCTGCTCTGATCCACCTGTTGAACACAACAGACATAGATATGATACTTACACTATGAGTGCTCATATCTGGACAGGCAGTGTGGGGATGAGCAGTACAGCAGAAAAAACAGGAAAGTATAGGGGATAAAAGGGATTTGTTATGTGATACAGCTGAACTCCATTAATTTCAATCATATAGAACAGAGGTGGTGAACCTCTGGCCCACATGCTGTTTATGGTTCACAATGACCTTTGCTATGGCCCCCAGGCAGATTCCTGGGACTGCAGTACTTAGGCCAGAAGCCGGCTCTTTAATTTCCTATTGCACTGTGATCACACAGCGCTCACTACTCAACACTGGGGTGCATGCAATAAAGGAAATAGTTTCTTCAGAGGACTAGAACTCTTGTGCCACCTATTGGAAGTAGCAATCCTAAAAGTCAATGTCGACCCTTTAACGAGCCTTGTCACATAACTTAGGATAAAAGCCAAACCAAAGGATACATCCTAATGCTGGCCAGTGTCAGCGGCTGGACGTATTCTGTGGGAAGAGCTAGCGCGCAATGCATTCCCGTCCCACAGATGAAGACTGCAGCAACAGCCCCACAGGTCTCCTGTAATGCGTGCACCAGCCCCAAGTGTCTCCTGTGATGTGCACACCAGTCCCAAATGTCTCCTGTGATGTATATACCTCAGCTCCAGTGTATCCTATGTGATATACATGTTAATGTCAATAGTGCTCACAAAAATCTTTGGAAGCCCCATTAGCATGCACAGTAAATGCTGGTGCATTGTCAGCTTCTCATAGACTTCTCTGGCTCCATTGATGTCAACCGAATTGTGTATTCCAAAGTGATGCAGTTAATACAACTGTTCTGCTAAAAAAAAAACAAGCACTCACATGCCTACATCAACAAAAAAATTTTAAAGTTATACAGTGCTCAGCATAAATGAGTACACCCCCTTTTAAAAAAATACAATCAATATCTCACTGAATACGTGTACAATTTCCAAAACTGACAAACTGAGTTTTATAGATCATTTTTTAACCCATAAAGTAAAGTTAATATTACTTTCATTACAAAATCTTCAGTTTTAGAAATTAGTTGATGCAAAAATTAATACACTCCACATGAAAAACTACTACAGCTCCTATTTTTTTTTTTTTATGACCGCCACGATTTTTAAGGACAGGACCAAGTCCTCTAGGCATTGAATGAACAAGCTGGTGCCATACTGCAACATCCAACATCTATGTTTTTCCATTCTTCAAGAACGACCTAGTTTAGAGAGTGATGGAGCTGGAGTGATGATCAACTTGTCTTTACAGAATTTCCCATAGGTGTTTTAATTGGGTTCAGATCAGGAGACATACTTGTCCACTGAATCACTTTTGCCTTGTTCTACTGAAATACAACAATGGCCTTAGATGTGTGTTTTGTAGCATTGTCATATTGAAAAAGTGATTGCAATATCTTCTTTCTCAATATAGAGAAATACATCTGATATTTCATGATATCAAGGATATTTTCCTACCCAACAGCACTCATGCAACCCTACATAAAGACACTACCACCACCATATTTCACTATAGGCTTCATGCATTTTCCTAAATGCATGGTTACTACAATGACCCCTGAGGAAGCTGCCTCCTGTGGCAATACACGTGGGTCCTCTTTCCCATAGGATTCTTTTTCTATGAGACAGTTTACCTGCACAAAGTTGTTGCTTATTCTCTTTTCTATTTTTTTTATATTGCATTATTGTCTGTATATACACATTGCACCTTTCTTCTTTAATGAATATTACTTGATGACACTTCAGGAATGTTGTCCATTCATACTTATCTTTGGATATCCATCAAGTTTACATGGCTCTATTGGTTATCATGTTGGCGATGTGGGTTGTAGTCCAGCGCCAATTTTTGGTCTAGGAAACAGATTCTGGCATAACATGTGCAATTTTAAATGCTTTTGTCTTGTTAGGCTTTTGACGTTTATTAGTTATAAATATTTATGTTTCTCAAATTTAGCAAGTGGCACCTATTTTTGTACATCTTTCCTTTTTGTAGAATTGCATAAACATACTTCAGTTATCACTTCATCAATATGCCCGCTCCATTGTTAAGTGCATGGTGCCTACCTACACTGCGTGGTGCATACAGTGAAACATGGTTGTTGCAGTATCCCTATGTGGGGCTCAATGGCGTAACTAGAGCCCCATGGGCTGCGGAAACGCTTAAAAAACACAACGTAGGCACATAGCCTAAAAGGGCTATTCCCAACTCCAAGATACTATCCCAATATGTAGTAGGTGTCATAAGTCATAATAATATCAAATACCTCCAATTAGAAATGAAGTATAGTTTTTCTGATTCGCTATGTCTCTTTCCTCATGTGCAGGCATTGTAGGACCCAAGATATCCATGATTACGACAACTAGCAACTACCTAACTAAAGGGTATGCCACACTAAGCGAGATCGCTAGCGAGGTCGCTAACGAGATCGCTACTGCGTCACCATTTATGACGCAGTAGCGATCTCGTTAGCGACGTCGCTGTGTGTGACATGTAGCAGCGATGAGGCTCCTGCTGAGATGTCGTTGATCGCTTATGAACGTTCTGAGCTGTTTTTTGGTCGTTCGTGTCCCGCTGGTGAGCCTGAATCGCTGAGTGTGACACCCTTTATGAACGACTTTACCAGCGTCGCAGGTGGGACTAGGTTTTCCCAACGACCGCAGAGGTCGTTATACAGATCGCTGATGAGATGTGTTTGGAATCTAACTAGCGATCACATAGCGATCGCACTAGCGATCTCGCCAGGTCATGTCGTTGTCGTGATCGCTAGTGCGATCGCTAAGTGTGGCAGTGCCTTAACTCTCACATAACCATGGATACCTAAACTCCGGCAATGCTTGCACATGAGGAAAGAGACATAACGAATCAGAAAAAACTATACTACATTTGTAATTGGAGACATTTTCTAATATTATTATTACACCTATACATATTGGAATAGAATCTTGGAGATGGGAATATCCCTTAAAATCTGCAAGGAAATAATAAGCAACGTGTATATGAGACTTCAAGAGCCTCTTGCTGGTAATACAAAATCCTTCAGGTTTTGTGACAGATTTGAGCAGAATTTTTTTTTTTTTACAAAAATGCAACATGTGCACAGACCCTAAAACTAAAGATTTTGTAGTGAAAGTTATAGTATCAACTTTACTTTAATTTTATGGGTCAAAAATGTACAAAATTCAGTCTTGTCAAAATTTTGGAAGTTGTACTTCTATTCTGTGAAATATTGATTAAAATCTTACTTTTCAAAAGGATGTGTACTCATTTATGCTGAACACTATATCTCACAGACACTAAAGAAATTAGTCTTTCACATCCAATACAGCTGTGTCTTTAAAGGGTTAATATCGTATTGTCTTATTGTTCTGCACCCTAAATTCTAGAAACAGGTTGTGATATAATCCAAGGTCTCCATTGCTCCTCTCTTAAAGGGAACCTGTCAGCAGGATTGTGCACAGTAACCTACAGACAGTGTCAGGTCGGCACCATTATACTGATTACAATGATACCTGGTTGATGAAATCTGTCTTATGGCTGTTGTTTAATCTTTATTTTCAGTTTTAAGTTAATGATATGCCCGTGCTCAGGGGCAGCCTGTGGGGGGGTCCTCATGTGGTGCTCTGATTAGGTATTCATAATGCAGACGGTTGACAGGTCACTGATCCCTCACTGACCTGCCCCTTAGTTTACATAATGAATATCTGTTCTGTTTAAAATACAGATGACAATTTCCCAGATTACCTTAGAATAGGCTGCATGAAGACTCCTAACAGGTTACACTGCAAGTGCTTGCTGACAATATAAGAGGATAGAGGGGACAACTGTGTTTCATTACATACACTGATATGCATATATTCTGGCATCAGGGCATAATGGCCCAGTACCTGGCCTACATGCAAAGTGTTGTATACAACACACTGCAGCTCTCATCTCACAGCACTGTTCAGTTATTCATAATGTAATGATATGACAATGCAGAGCGAGTAAAGCTGTAGCGTGTGAGCTATATGTCACATACGCTGCTCTGCATCTACGTCAGGTACCATGACACACTGCAGCTCTCGTCTCTACCATGTCATTCATAATGTAATGATATGACAATGCAGTGAATAGAGCTGCAGTGTGTGAGCAGAGTCAGATACGTATCTATGCCAAGTATCAGGGCATTAGAAAAAAAAAAAACTATGGTAGTTTCCGGCACAACCAACTGGATAAAACCTGTAAGTTTATTGAATCAAGTTAAAAGTCCATAAAAGTTAAAAACCTCAACACATTACGCATTTCTGGCGAACTAAGACACCCTTAAATCATAGGAGGATTATATGCAAGGTATCAAGGTTTTTCACTTTTATGGACTTTTGACTTGATTCAATAAACTTACAGGTTTTATCCAGTTGGTTGTGCCGGAAACTACCTTCACTTTATTTCTCTGTCAGCTGCAATCATCAGCAGGTACGGCACCCACTAATTTCTATTTACAGCAATGGATCCATCTATACTAAGAGCATGAACAGCTCCAACCTTCCTCCTCTCCCCTACCTCCATTAGGGCATTACTCTCCGATGACTAGGATACACGCAGTGATGCATATGTAATAACACAGCACAGCAGTCCTTAATAATAATAATAATAATCCCCCGCCAGGGGTCCTTCCCCCTGAACTGACAGTAAAGGTACTGCCACACTAAACTATCCCGCTAGCGATCACGATAACGACGCATACTAATGCGATCGCTAGCGGGATAGTTTCAATATCGCTAGTAGCGGCTTAACTTAGCGATGTCGTTAAGGACAATATCGCGGTTAGCGATCTCCTTAACGACTTTAGCGGCACAAAATACCGCTAAATCGCTAAAAAAAAGGTGCCACACTCAGCGATATATACTTACCAGCGGGACGCCGACGATAAAAATAGGGTCCGGACCGATGTCAGCGACGATCGAGATCACAGCAGGATCTCAGCAGGGGCCACGTCGTTGCTACATGCCACACAGAACAACGTCACTAACGAGATCGCTAAATAGTGACGTATTTTAGCGATCTCGTTAGCGACGCTGTTTAGTGTGGCATACACTTTAGTGCCAGCAGTGAGACATCAGTATGTTAAGGTTAGATAAAAAAGTCTTAGCACATCACAGTGAGAAAACCAATTCTCAGCTCCCCTTGGGTGATTGCTTTTTTTCCTGTATGACACTGCCTTCTTTTGATTGAGCAATGGCATACAGAGGAAAAGGTAAACATCCCCAGAGAAGAAGCTCTGTTAACGCTCCCTTGGTTAAAGTGGAAATCAGCATCAAAACACTAAAAACCTTTATTTCTGCAACTAAAATGACAACTACAAAAATAAAAATAAAGTTTTATTCAGATTTTTAACCCCTATATCGGGACATAGCTAGTTTAGCATGTAAAAAGTGGTATAAGATCCTCTTTGGAGAAACAAGGGTAATTGAGTCAGCTCACCCACATTGAAGTTCGAAGCTCAGAACCAGAAGTGTTGAAGGATGTTCTTAAAATCATCAAGTTTATTAGGAAAGTATAAAATATATGACAACCATGTCACAACACCATAGAGAATTTTAACATAGCAAACCCATTTCAGACTGTATCTTTAATCATACAGGGATTAAAAACACACAGTCTGAAACGTATTTGCGACATTAAAATACCCTGCAGGTTGTGACATGCTTGTCATATTTTTATACTGGCCTAATAAACTTGATGATTTTAAGAAGATCCTGATGCTGAATCATCCTTCCTTCCTTTCTCGAAAGGTCCTCTTTACCTGAAGGGAAAATACTGTTGCTTCTTCTTAAACTGTTACAAGTGTCCTAATTTTATCATTAGGACTTTAATGCAATTGAGCTCTGGATAGTGGCAGCACTGATGAGAGGTTGGGTGTTAACAGCTGATGTAATGAGGAGAAAAAACACAGAATAGAGGGTGCCAAGTCTTCCACTGCCAGGCAGCTGTGTGCAGAATAAACTGTATGTACAATACCAAAAGTTTGGACACAGAAGTTTATGCAATGGTTTTCTTTTGGGCTTGCTGCAATGTGCACATTGTAAATTCATACTAAAAGCAGCAAAACCACAAAAAAAAAAAAAAAAACACATATGGAAACATGGAGTAAAAAAACAAAACAAAAAAAACATACGTGAAACAAAACAGAATATATGTTAATCCTTTGATTCCTCAAAGAGCACCCTTTTGACTCTGATGGCAGCTTTACACACCCCTGACAGTCTCTCCAGCAGCGTTGTCAAATAATCAACTACAATGGCTTTGTAACTGTCTTGAAAGAGCTTCCTAGAGGAGCTGAGTACTTGTTGGCTACTTTGCCTTCAGTCTGTGTTCCAGCTCATTCCACACCATCTCATCTGCATCTTGATTGGGTGATCGTGGAGGTCACTACATCTCAGCAGCACTTCATCCCTCTCCTTCTTGGTGACTTAGTATTTACATATACTGAAGGTGTTTTGGGTCATTGTCTTGTAAGAGAAATGATGGTCCCATAAAGTGCAAACCAGATGGGATGTCATGTTGTTGCAGAAGGCTATGGTAGCCATGATAGGCAAGTGTGCCTTGAATTTGAAAGCCACACCAGAAAAACACCACCACAATGCTTCCTCCATGCTTCAAGGTGAGCAGCACACATGCAGAAACCATCCACTCAAACAGATCGCAATTCTTAGCCAAAAATCTCAAATTTTGAATATTCAGTACACAGTAGAGATTTGCGATGATCTAATTTCAAGTCCTTGTCTTCAGTGGTTCAAACCATTTCCTTCTTCTTGTGTGCGACGTTCAGTAATGGCTTCTCTTTAGCAATTCGACCATAAAGTCCAGGATGTTGCAGTTTCCTCTGGATAGTTGATGCTGAGATGTGTCTGCTACTTGATATCTGTGCAACATTTATGAGAGCAATTACCTGAGGTGCTTTCAACTAGCAGTTAGTGAGGCTGGTACTGTAGTTCAGGTTAACTTATCTGCAGCACAGGAAATTTTTGCTGTTCCTTTCTGGGGTGGTCCTCATGAGAGACAAATCAATCATAATGATTGATGGTTTTCAGGACTACGCTTGAAGACCTTTAAAGGTTCTAGCAACTTTATGGACTGTCATAGTCTAGCTTAAAACATCACAGTGCATGCAACTGTTCACCAACACTGTATTTGATGGTCACAAACACTTTCTGAAGCTCGGTAATTCCACAAAAGATCTCTTGACAAGGCATTGTCAACCTTTCCATGGGACTACCGGACAGATATACTTGAGAGAATACCAAGGAGTTTAGTGCGGTCATCAGAAGAAAAAAAAAGTTCCGTATTTTTCGGACTATAAAAGATGCACTTTTTTCCCCCCAAAATGTGGAGGGAAATGGGGGGTGCGTCTTATAGTCCGGATGTACTCTGGTCACAGCTCTGGTTATGGTGGGGAGGTGGGGGAGTGGCATTTCTCCTTAAATGCGGACACGATGTTAGTCGCCGGCTTCCAGCAGCTGCTGGACGTTCGTGTGTCCCTGCTACTTAAGGCAATGACTATTCACTGCTCTCCACTCCCATAAGCGTGGAATGCAGTGAATATTCATTTTCTTTAGTAGCAGCACACGTGAAAGCCAGGCAGATGCAGGAAGCCAGCAGCTACGGCTAACATTGTGCTTGCTATTAAAGAGTAATGAATACTCACTGCTCTCCATGCACATTGTCCCGGCAGCTGTACTCAGCATGCAAGCAGCGCATGACGTCCCTGCCATGTGCTGCTTAAAAGTATAAAGCAGCTGCTGGCATCGAAACAAGATGCTGCAAGGGAAAGCAGGAAGGTAAGTATAATGATTTATAGTTTTTTTATGTTTTTCTAATGGGGGGCCAATACAAGGATAAGGATGGGGCCATGAATATCAGGACGGAGATGGGGACCGTGCCTAACAGGACAAGGACGAGGGGGGCCGTGCCTACCAGGACAGGGACGAGGGGGGCCATGCCTACCAGGACAGAGATGAGGTGGGCCGTGCCTACCAGGATAGAAATGAGGGGGCCGTGCATACCAGGATTGAGATGAAGGGGCCGTGCATACCAGGATTGAGATGAAGGGGCCGTGCATACCAGGATAGGGATGAGGGGGCCATGCATACCAGGATGGGGATGAGGGGACTATATATACCAGGATAGGGGATATTAAGTACAGAATTGACCACATTTTTTGCTTCAATTTTTTTTTCTTATTTCCTCCTCTAAAACCTAGGTGCATCTTATGGTCCGGTGTGTCTTACAGTCCAAAAAAATATGGTACTTTGAGGAAGCTAAAGTTTAAGACATTGTTTTTTTTTCAAATGCGTTTCTTTTCTCCTTGTTTCCATATGTGTACAGTCATGATTTTGCTGCCTTCAGTCTGAATCTACAATGAGCATATTCCAATAACAAGGAAAACCACTTAATGAACAGGCGTGTACAAACTTTTGACAGTACTTTATAATGGAAGCACTTAATTCTGTGCCTATTTAATATTCCTCAGTTTAGTGCTTTCGGTCTAACCAGTTTTACCATTCTTTGCCTTGAAATGTCAAAATGTGTCTCAAAAGGCACTGAGCAGAAATGCACTAGAGTTCGAATTAAGACATTAACACTTAAACTCATTAAATAGGTTGTTCCCTTCTAGACAATGTTCTGCCTTGCCTTCAGTTTGTTAAAGAATATCAAATCGCGCTGTACTCACCGTTATAACGCTGAGTTTTCACCTCTGTTCCCAGTGTCCGCTATTTTCTCCAATGGTGAGGTCATGTCAACAGTATGACAGACAATCAGTGAGCTCAGCACCTTTTACCGTGTCGATGGAATGCCCTCTTCAAAGCCACAGAGCTCAAAGACTGGCTTCAGCAGTGTTGATGTGAGCGCTGCAGTCAATGCCATACAAAGAGAACAGTAGCCAAGACTCACCAGTGGACTAGGGGATGGCGAGTACAGCTCAGTTTGTCATTTCTTTTTTTTTTTTTAACAAGCTGCAGTCTAGGCACAACATTGTCTTGCAAAGGACAACCCTTTTAATTATCTTTTACTTTCTGCATACAAAGAAGTGGTGAAAAATTTAACAGCGAGTCATAAGATACAAAATTGGTAGTGGTCTCCCAACATGATAAAAAGGTTAGGAATCACTGATCCAAATAGTGATCTTATGACTACAGACAACACCTAACATTTTGATGACATCAATTTAGTAATCTACAAAAAAACAAACAAAAAACTCCTATTACCCAATGATGTGAGGGGTTGGGGAGTCTTCATTATAACCTCCTGGTACAAATCCTTGTGTTCTTCTAAATACTCCCACTCTTCCATGGAAAAATGGACTGTGACATCCTGACATCTTAAAGGAACCTGATACATACAATAATAGTCATCATTCAGACATCTAATTAAGTGTAACTACATAATAACCCCACCACACCCTGTAGCGCTCACCTCTCCAGTCAGCAGTTCAGTTATCTTGTTGGTGAGTTCAAGAATTGTCTTCTCCTGGTTTTTTTCATGTATCTGCAGATGAGTTGGAGACTTGTTGATGGAGATTTGGCTCTCGTGCCGTCCTCTCGATACACATTGTTGTCTGTTTCTTTTCATGGGGTTACTGGACTTTTTCATAGGTCCATAGTCCTGAGATACAAGCATACACTGATCAGCCACACGTTAGGTAAATAACCGATTATTGCTAAATAATGGCAACTGTCACTGGGTGGGATATATGAGGCAGGAAGTGAACAGTCAATTCTTGAAATGTAAGCAATCGAAGCTTATAAAATAGGCAATGTGAATACTTTTCCATCCAATTATGACAAGAGCATTCTTAAGGTGATACCTTTATTGGCTAACCAGAAAATTATATGTTCGCAAGCTTTCAGAGCGCAGAGGCTCCTTCTTCAGGCAAGATTACATTTGGAATAATAAGAAAGACACATTAGATGCTTACTATAGTAGGAAATTTGTTCAAGACCTGGGAGGTGTGATGCCTTCAAAAGATAGGCAAAGGAAATCAAATTAGCATTTTCTTACAAATGGAGAGCTAGTGTGAATGTGTTATTAGCTATCTGGAGTCCTTCTGGTGAAGGTGTGAACTGTGTCTATGTAATGAGTCATAAAACCGGGTGTTAAGTTGAGTCCTAGTGTCAAAGTATTGAACATCCTAATAAGTTTGAATTCCCATATTTTTCTCTCCCTGTCATCCTTAAAATGACCTTTTAGTATTAAGACTTTTAAGTCTGTCATACAATGTCCAGTTCCAGAGAAATGTTTTCCCACAGGCGTGTCCATTTCATTCCTGATCGTATGTCTGTGTAGATTCATCCTTGTTTGTAGTTTTTGCATGGTTTCCCCAATATAGATAGCTCCAGGGCACCTTGTACATTGTATCATGTACACCACATTGGAGGATGTACATGAAAAGGAACCCATGACCTTATAGTCCAGATTTGTGTTTGGTACACGGACTACAGGGCTACAAGAATCCCAAGAAGCAACCTCCTGGATTACAAACTGAGAGAGGACAACAACAGGGTACCTCTTGTGGTCACATACAACCCCCACATGAGCATCCTAAGGAAAATTGGTGCTGATCTCCAACCCATATTCCACAGGGACCACAAATTGAAAGACATATTCCCAGAACTACCACTCCTCTCCTACAAACAGCCCCCTAACTTAAGGAATCTCCTTGTCAGAAGTGTCCTTTCGTCACCATCAGTGACTGGCACATTCCCATGTAACAACAAAAAATGCAAAACTTGTACCCACATATTACCAACAAATACAGTCCGTGTACCAAACACAAATCTGGACTATAAGGTCATGGGTTCCTTTTCATGTACATCCTCCAATGTGGTGTACATGATACAATGTACAAGGTGCCCTGGAGCTATCTATATTGGGGAAACCATGCAAAAACTACAAACAAGGATGAATCTACACAGACATACGATCAGGAATGAAATGGACACGCCTGTGGGAAAACATTTCTCTGGAACTGGACATTGTATGACAGACTTAAAAGTCTTAATACTAAAAGGTCATTTTAAGGATGACAGGGAGAGAAAATATGGGAATTCAAACTTATTAGGATGTTCAATACTTTGACACTAGAGGTACTGCCACACTAAACAATCCCGCTAGCGATCACGATAACGACGCATACTAATGCGATCGCTAGCGGGATTGTTTCTATATCGCTAAATGCGGCCACATTTAGCGATATAGTTAACGACGCTATCGCCGTTAGCGATCTTCTTAACGACTTTAGCGGTACAAAAGTACCGCTAAATCGCTAAGAAAAGGTGCCACACAGCGATTAGATACTCACCCAGCGGGAGCGCCAGCGATGAAATAGGGTCCGGAGCGATTCCAGCGACGAGCGAGATCACAGCAGGAAGCTCGTCGCTGGAAGCTGCCGCACTGAACAATATCGCTAACGGGATCGCTAAATAGTGACGTTTTTTAGCGATCTCGTTAGCGATATTGTTTAGTGTGGCATACCCTTAGGACTCAACTTAACACCCGGTTTTATGACTCATTACATAGACACAGTTCACACCTTCACCAGAAGGACTCCAGATAGCTAATAACACATTCACACTAGCTCTCCATTTGTAAGAAAATGCTAATTTGATTTCCTTTGCTTATCTTTTGAAGGCATCACACCTCCCAGGTCTTGAACAAATTTCCTACTATAGTAAGCATCTAATGTGTCTTTCTTATTATTCCAAATGTAATCTTGCCTGAAGAAGGAGCCTCTGCGCTCTGAAAGCTTGCGAACATATAATTTTCTGGTTAGCCAATAAAGGTATCACCTTAAGAATGCTCTTGTCATAATTGGATGGAAAAGTATTCACATCGATTTTTCTGGCTAACACGGTACCACAATATAATTTATTATTGTACACCATAAAATAGGCAACTAAGATGTGATTGATTGTTGACATGGGCAAAATAGTGAAGTCTGGATTAAAGCAACTGCAAAACAGGTCCAGTGGCATGCTCCAGCAATGCAATGGTTAGTACTTACCAAAAGGGGTCCAAACAAGACAACTAGTAAAGCAGGAAGAGGGTCATATCTGTCTAAAGGTACTGCCACACTAAACAATCCCGCTAGCGATCACGATAACGACGCATACTAATGCGATCGCTAGCGGGATTGTTTCTATATCGCTGATAGCGGCTTAACTTAGCGATGTCGTTAAGGACGCTATCGCGGTTAGCGATCTCCTTAACGACTTTAGCGGTACAAAAGTACCGCTAAATCGCTAAGGTGCCACACTCAGCGATATATACTTAACAGCGGGGGCGCCGACGATAAAATAGGGTCCGGAACGATGTCAGCGACGAGCGAGATCACAGCAGGATCTCAGCAGGGGCCACGTCGCTGGTAGATGCCGCATACTACAACATCGCTAATGGGATCGCTAAATAGTGACTTTTTTAGCGATCCCGTTAGCGATGTTGTTTAGTGTGGCATACCCTTAAGGGTGGTTTCACAAGCCCTGATATTTCCGGTACCGCAAAAACCGGAACCAGAGATGTCGGTGTCCATGTGTGTAGTACTTGCAGCACGTGTGGGAATGTATCAGTACGACACGGACGGGCGCCAGGGAAGACGCGCTACAGTAAGCGCTGCTCCCCGGCGCCGGGTGCTCAAGATGCTCTCATCATTCTCTCGTGCTCTGCCGGTGATCAGCACGAGCAGGAGAGAAAGATGAGAGTTGTACTCCTGTGAGAACAATGATAGCAGGTGGACTATTACTCCCATCAGCCTAACACCTGCTGCCACTAATAACAGTGACAGCAGGAGCAGCTGATGGGAGAATTCATCAGCCGGCACTTGTGCTGTAAATAAATAATTTTAAAAAAATCTGGCGTGGGTTCCTGTAGTGAAATATGTATATGTTTACATATATATGACCAGCAGTAAAGGTACTGCCACACTAGACAATCCCGCTAGTGATCTCATTAGCGTCGCATACTAATGAGATCGCTAGCGGGATTGTTTCTATATCGCTAGTGGCTACCTATTTTAGCGATGTCGTTAGGACGCTATCGCGGTTAGCGATCTCCTTAACGACTTTAGCGGTACAAAAGTACCGCTAAATCGCTAAAAAAGGTGCCACACTCAGCGATATATACTTACCCAGCGGGGCGCCAGCGACGAAAATAGGGTCCGGAACGATTCCAGCGACGAGCGAGATCACAGCAGGAAGCTCGTCGCTGGCAGCTGCCGCACACAACAACATCGCTAACGGGATCGCTAAATAGTGACGTTTTTTAGCGATCCCGTTAGCGATGTTGTTTAGTGTGGCATACCCTTAAGTGACGTTTGTCTTAAGCTGCAGCTCTCCACACAGGTCATGACCTCATGTTAGCCTGACTGACAGTCTCCGAGTCTCCAATCTCTCCAGGGTGCCTTCCTGAGAGCACATAGAATTGTAGCATTTCACACCTTCAGGCTCTTTTGAAGTTAAATGCCAATTGCTAGATATCTATGAGAAAGTTTACACTAGAGTTTCAGAGAGAAAATAATGTATTCATTGGTAGCATGGCATGGTCCATGCACAAACCAGCAATTAGAATATTATAATGAGAGGCTGGTCTAGAAATTGGATTCCCAAATCATATCTTAGACTTCCTCAAAAAGAACTGTGTCACATATGGGGGCAGCCAATCTGGTGTGATCATCTCATATTCCCCCCTCACTCGGGGACAGAGTACCAGAATGCAAAGTTCGATATTTCTGTAAGTTTTTCCTTTTTATTGTAAGCACTGTACCTTTTATATTAAAGCTTTAAACTTTAATAAGTCTGAACCTCGTTGCTCTAAAGAATCCATAGCCTTAGAAGTGTGTGCTCCTGGTGATTGGCACATAGTAGTAATATTTCCGGGACTCATCGCCCGTGTATTTGGTGAGTGGTGGCAGCGTGTATGAAGCGGGTGTGCGGTCTGTGTCGGGGTGAGATTTATGCTCCCATTGCAGCATAGGACAGAGGTTGAATGCTGGACTGAGTGAGAGGAGATAGATTAACCCTTGCAGGCGCAACCCAATACCGTGTATGTTGGTCTTTACGTGACAGTTCCCCTCTATTTTCTATAACCAGTCAGGCAAAGCTCACAGCTGGGGGCTGCAACCCTCAGCTGTCAGCTTTAGCAATGCTGGTTATCAAGAATAGAGGGGTCCCCACGTTTTTTTTTAATTTAAACAAATAATTTTAAAAAACGGCGTGATGCCCCCCCCCCATTTTTGACAACCAGCCTTGCTAAAGCTGACAGCTGGGGGGCTGGTATTCTCAGGCTGGTAAGTGGCCATTGATATAAGCCCCTCCCAGCCTAAAAATAGCAGCCTGCAGCTGCCCAGAAAAGGCGCATCTATTAGATGTGCCAATTATGGCGCTTTGCCCAGCTCTTCCCACTTGCCTTGTACCATTGGCAAGTGGGGTTCATTTTTTGGGGTTGATGTCAGCTTTGTATTGTATTGTCAGGTGACATCAAGACCACGGCTTAGTAATGGAGAAGTGTCTGTAAGACACCCATCCATTACTAATCCTATAGTTGTATGGTAAATAAAGACACAGCAAGTATAAAGTCTTTTATTAGGAATAAAACAAAACAGTTTTCTATTTTTATCTAAAAATAGCAAAACACAGTTATACTCACCTAACGACTAATTCCACCGCGATGATATCCACAGGAGTGATGATGTCACCGCTAGTCACTGAGGCTGCGCTCGCAGCAGCTCAGTCACCAGTGGTTCTCAGCCTAGACGGTCGCATCTTGAGGGGCTGCAAGGAAGGGGACAGTGGTCAAGACCTACTATGGGTAAGCAGACATGACTACCTGTGAAAGGCTATATTGTTGATGCACACTATGCACTTTACTACTGAGCATATCTACCTCTGATGCTGCACTTTCTTTTGACAGCACTGGTCACTACTTAGCATGTACACAAAGTGCAGCACAGATTCATTTCAACTAAAAGGAGAGATTCTTAGATCAGGAATAGAACAGACGTTGATAGGACACTTCAAAACGTTTCCAAATTCTTCTGAAACATGATTCAGCACATACTGCACTGAACTACTGAACCCAATTTATTATATATTTTAGGAGTCTGAGTTGGTCCATTTTATATCGGCACCACTAAAATGGATACAGACTCCGACTCCACAGCCCTGCTTTCAACTATATCAGCATTCTAGATGCCAATACAGTTAAAAGCAATGATGGAGGAAAGAGCGTGGCACCCCCTCTCATATCGTTCCCCCTTGTGTCTAACGTCTCAGCACAGCAGGAGCGATGAAGTCATTACAACTCGTCGGCTGTACCAAGATGTGCAGAGGATCTGAAGACAGCATGAATAGACTGGAGCAGAGGGGAAAAGGGCAGAGGTGAGTTTATTTTTTTTTTTTTATGTGAGGCCTATTATAGTGTACTAGATGGTGGCCCGATTCTAACGCATCGGGTATTCTAGAATATGTATGTAGTTTATTTATGAAGATTTAAGAATAATGCAATGTGGAATGCAATGCAAGATCCCGTTATATTACGTGGAGGACTATGTGGGGTCCATTATATTGTATGGATGGCTGAGTGGGGATTACAGCTGAAGAATCATACTGTGATAGGGTCACCAATCGTTGTCAGGGGGATTGAGGTGGGGTACAATAGTGTTGCCCTATTACGCGTGTAGAGGAATTCACTGTGGTGGTATCATACTGAAATTGGGTTCACTTTTGTTTGCATCATACTTTATCATTATTATTCAAGGTTTTTTATCCTTTATTACATATTTAAATTAGGCCATATGCTTTTAACTGTTCTTATAGAACATATATTATTCCAATATTTTATACTAAGACCTGTTAATTAAAATGTACTTTGTTCTTGGAATGACCCCTTTAAGCTTGCCTTCATGTGAAAAAGTGAAAAGTTATATTTGGTGAATTAATTAGACCAACCACTGTTGAGCAAAATAATAAAGAATTATTGTGTTTAGAGACACACCTCTGACATATAATACCATAAAAAGAACAAATCAGGTGAATAACGTCTCAAAATGTAACCTTTATTAAATATATTAAAAAAAGATTTAAAATAAATACTTGCAAAAACAGTCATCCTATATTGGACCACAAGCAATATTTTCATCTAGTTTAATTTACTCTCTAATATGCCAAATACTCTTTTAATAACGTTTTGCCCAAGCTTCCTCATGCCCCTGACGAAGCTTGGGCGAAAAGTGCGTTAGGGCACACAGGACCACAGGTTATAACACGCTCTATGCCATGTAGGTACAACATTGCATTTTTTTTGCTCTGCCACAAGACAAAAACACTAGGTTATTAAAAGAGCATTTCGCATGTTAGAGAATAAATTAAACTAGATAAAAAATGTCAGTACATATAACCAATAATAGTTACATTATAGTATATTGCTTGAGGTCCAATATAGCAGGGCTGTGGAGTCGGTGTCCCATATTGGTGGAGTCAGGGTCGGTATAAAATGGATCAACTCCTAAAATATATAACAAATTGGGTTCAGTAGTTCAGTGCAGGATGTGCTGTAAATGTTTTTATTATAATAGTTTGGGAAAGTTATAAAATGTACTATAAATGTCTGTTCTGTTCCTGATCTCGGCTTTTAGTTAAGATGAATCTGTGCTGCATTTTATGTACAGTCATGGCCAAAAGTTTTGAGAATGACACAAATATTAATTTTTACAAAGTCTACTGCTTCACTTTTTCTAATGGCAATTTGCATATACTCCAGAATGTTATAAAGAGTGATCAGCTTAACAGCAATTACTTGCAAAGTCAATATTTGGCTAGAAAATGAACTTTATCCCCAAAACACATTTCAACATCATTGCAGCCCTGCCTTAAAAGGACCAGCTAACCTCTTTTCAGTGATTGCTCCATTAACACAGGTGTGGGTGTTGATGAGGACATGGCTGGATCAATCTGTCATGATTAAGTAAGAATGACACCACTGGACACTTTAAAAGGAGGCTGGTGTTTGGCATCATTGTTTCTCTTCTGTTAACCATGGTTATCTCTAAAGAAACACGTGCAGTCATCATTGCAATGCACAAAAATGGCCTAACAGGGAAGAGTATCGCAGCTAGAAAGATTGCACCTCAGTCAACAATCTATCGCATCATCAAGAACTTCAAGGAGAGAGGTTCCATTGTTGCCAAAAAGGCTTCAGGGCGCCCAAGAAAGACCAGCAAGCGCCAGGACCGTCTCTTAAAAGTGTTTCATCTGCGGGATCGGGCTACCAGCAGTGCAGAGCTTGCTCAGGAATGGCAGCAGGCAGGTGTGAGTGCATCTGCACGCACTGTGAGGCAGAGACTCTTGGAGCAAGGCCTGGTCTCAAGGAGGGCAGCAAAGAAGCCACTTCTCTCCAGAAAAAACATCATGGACAGACTGATATTCTGCAAAAGGTACAGGCAGTGGACTGCTGGGGACTGGGGGCCTCATTCGGAGAAGACAAGGTGAGCGCTACCACCAGTCTTGTCTCATGCCAACTGTTAAGCATCCTGAAACCATTCATGTGTGGGGTTGCTTCTCAGCCAAGGGAATCGGCTCTCTCACAGTCTTGCCTAAAAACACAGCCATGAATAAAGAATGGTACCAGAATGTCCTCCAAGACCAACTTCTCCCAACCCTCCAAGAGCAGTTTGGAGATCAACAATGCCTTTTCCAGCATGATGGAGCACCTTGCCATAAAGCAAAGGTGATAACTAAATGGCTCAGGGAACAAAACATAGAGATTTTGGGTCCATGGCCTGGAAACTCCCCAGATCTTAATCCCATTGAGAACTTGTGGTCAATCATCAAGAGACGGGGGACAAACAAAAACCTAAAAATTCTGACAAAATGAAAGCATTGATTGTGCAAGAATTGACTGCTATCAGTCAGGATTTGGTCCAGAAGTTGATTGAGAGCATGCCAGGGAGAATTGCAGAGGTCCTGAAGAAGAAGGGTCAACACTGCAAATATTGACTTGCTGCATTAACTCATTCTAACTGTCAATATAAGCTTTTGTTACTCATATGTTTGCAATTATTATATTTCTGTCTGTGATAAAAACATCTGTCAAACACACATAAAAACCAGAGGGCAGCAGATCATGTGAAAAGTCTTAGTTACTTACCGTTAACGGTATTTTTCGAAGTCCATGACAGCACTACGGAGAGAGGGGATCCGCCCCTTAGGAACAGGAAACCTACAGATATAAAAGGGCGGCACCTCTCCCACACATCAGTTGGATTACAGAGCATACAAGGACTACCAAGGTTAAATGGTATACAGCAAAAAATTATGCATCACACAGTAATATTGGTCAATTGTTTATTACATGTGGACTATATAAGAGGAAGAAGTGCACATAGAACACGGGTGGGAATCTAAGGGTGCTGTCATGGACTTCGAAAAATATTGTTAACGGTAAGTAACTAAGACTTTATTCGAACGTCCATGACAGCACTACGGAGAGAATTACAGAGAGTAATAACTACTTAGGAAGGGACTACAGCCTGCAGCACCCTTAGTACGAAAGAAAGGTCTGAGGAAGCACCCACATCTAACCTATAATGAGTAAAAAACGTGTGTGGAGAAGACCACGTAGCTGCCTTACATATCTGGTCAATGGAGACTTCTGCCCTCTCTGCCCATGAAGTCGCCACAGCTCGGGTGGAATGCGCCCTTAGCCTCTCAGGTGCCGGCTTGCCCCTCGAGGTGTATGCCAGAGAAATTGCTTCCCTAATCCATCTGGCCAATGAGCTTTTTGTTATTCTGCAGCCTTTGTTAATTCCCTGAAAAGAGACAAACAATGCATTGTCCCTTTTCCAGGGGTCAGTGACTGCCAAATATTGCAGTAGACATCTTCTAACATCTAAAGGGTATGCCACACTAAACAGCGTCGCTAACGAGATCGCTAAAAAACGTCACTATTTAGCGATCTCGTTAGTGACGCCGGTGTGTGGGGCATGTACTAGCGACGTGGCCCCTGCTGTGCCCCTGCTGTGAACTCGTTCATCGTTCACATCGTTCCGGACCCTATTTTTATCGTTGGCGTCCCGCTGGTGAGCATATATCGCTGAGTGTGGCACCTTTTTTTTAGCGATGTGCGGTGTTTTTGTACCGCCAAAGTCGTTAAGGAGATCGCTAACCGCGATAGCGTCCTTAACGACATCGCTAAATTAGGCAGCTACTAGCGATATTATAACAATCCCCCTAGCGATCTCATTAGTATGCGACGTTAACGAGATCGCTAGCGGGATTGTTTAGTGTGGCAGTACCTTAAAGTATTGAGTTTTATCTCTTTTTGATTAGATGGATTAGGGATGAAAGAAGGGAGAACAATTTCCTGTGTTCTGTGAAAAGCGGAAGACACCTTAGGTAGGTATGCCGGATCAGGTCTAAGTATTACCCTGTCATCCAGGACCCGAGTGTAAGGAGACAGTCTAGATAGTGCCTGGATGTCACTTACCCTCCTAGCCGAAGTTAATGCTACCAGGAAGGCAGTTTTTAGGGAAAGAATTTTTATTGATGCTGCTGAAATCGGTTCAAAGGGGGGGTTCTGTTAAAGCAGTAAGAACAAGGTTCAAATCCCATGGCATGATTCTCTCCTTCACTATGGGTCTTGACCTACCCGCAGCCTTAATGAATCTACTGACCCAGTAATTATTGGCAATGTTGCAACTGAAGAGCGCTCCCAACGCTGAAACCTGCACCTTAAGGGTGCTCGTAGAGAGACCCAAGTCCAGACCCTTTTGCAGGAATTCTAGAATCTGGGCTATCGGTGTTGGGTCCCCTGCTACCACCCCCAACTCTGAAGACATTTTTTCCAAGTCCTAGCGTAGATTCTAGTTGTAACCTCTTTTCTGCTTTTAAGGAGAGTATTAATTACATTAGCCGAAAACCCCTTATCTCTCAGCAGCGACCGTTCAAAATCCACGCCGTCAGGTGGAGGCCCGCTACCTGAGGATGGTAGACTGGGCCCTGGGAGAGCAGATCTGGGATATCCGGCAGGACCCAAGGGTCGGCTATCGACATGTTTCTGAGACCTGAAAACCATGCCCTCCTGGCCAGAAGGGAGCGACTACTATTACCCTTGCCCTGTCTTTCCTGACCTTCCTCAGTACTAGGGGGAGTAAAGACAAGGGAGGGAAGGCGTAGGCCAGATTGAAATCCCACTTTAACAGAAGAGCGTCCACTGCCAGAGGGCGTTCTCTGGGATTCAGAGAGCAGAACCGTCTCACTTTCCTGTTGGATTTGGTAGCAAAGAGATCTACCTCCGGTAGACCCCATTTCCACACAATTAGGTCGAAGATGGAAGTTTTTAACGACCATTCTCCCTGACTCAGGAGATTGCGGCTTAAGAAGTCCGCCTTGGTATTTTCTTCTCCCCTTATATGAAGAGCCGTTAAAGAAAGAAAATGTCGTTCTGCTAACTGGAGTAGGCGCCTTGCCACTTCCATGAGAGGACCGGAACGAGTACCACCCTAGTGGTTGATGTAAGCGACTGTGACCCGATTGTCGGAGAGCACTCGAACGTGGTGACCCTGTAGATAAACAAGGAGCTTTTTAATCGCTTGCTCTACTGCCGTTAACTCCTTCATATTAGAAGACATCTGTATTTGATCCAGCTCCCATAAGCCCTGAACCATAACATCCCCCATATGAGCCCCCCACCCCGAAGGGCTTGCATCTGTCGAGACTACCCGGGATATTTCATATTCCCAGGGAACCCCCTTAGACCGGTTCGTCTCTTCTTTCCACCAATCCAGGGACCTTATAGCAGCCTGGGACAAGGATAGCTGGCCTTCCAGGCAAGCACCTAAAAGATTTTGATATAACAAAACCTCAGCCTGTAGCGTCCTTGTGTGAAATTGTGCCCACTGAACCGCGGGATGCATGACGAGAGGGAGCCTAAAAGAGACATGGCTTTCCTAAGAGACATGGAGGGGTTATTGGAGGCGTTCAGGACCTGGTAACGCAAGCGAATCAATTTGTCTGACGGTAAACTACAGTTCTGATTCCGTGAATCCAGAATTAGCCCTAAAAACTGCTGAACTCTTATCGGATTCAAACAAGACTTTTTGATATTTATTAGCCATCCTAGAAGCTCTAGGGTAGATATTGCTCTCTGCAGCTGCTCTAGGCAATGCTCTGCCGTCTCTCCAATAATAAGGAAGTCGTCGAGGTAGGGGACTATGAGCATATTGGATTCACGTAAGTGGGCCATGACTTCCGAAATAACTTTAGTGAACACTCGTGGGGCCACCGCCAAGCCAAAGGGAAGGGCGCTATATTGAAAATGTCGTAGAGATTCCCCCATGTGGACTGCTACTCTGAGGAAACACTGATGGGCCACATGGATTGGTACGTGGTAATAAGCGTCTTTCAGATCTAACACCACCATAAAGCAATTTTCAAACAAGCTTTATTGCTGAGCTGACTGTTTCCATTTTAAATGGTTGAATAACAAGAAACTTATTGAGGGCCTTTAAATTAATAATTGTCCTAAAAGAACCGTCCGGTTTATGGATCAAAAACAGAGGGGAGTAAAACCCTTTACCCCACTCCGCTTCCGGCACCTCCACTAGGACTTTAGCGTAAAGCTCTTGTATTTCCAACTCTAGAGCGGCCTGCTCCCATGGGGATGACCTGAGGGGGGTAATTTTAAAGCTATCCCGGGGTACCGAGGAGAATTCTAAACGCAGCCCTGTAGCTATGAGGTTAAGGATCCAGCTACTGTTTGAGATTTCCGACCAGGCTGGGTAGAAGGCCATTAACCTGCCTCCTACCGGTATTGCCAGTTATTGCGAGGGTTTTTTGGTTTCCCGAGACTGACCCCTAAACATAAACCCTGTACCTCTTCTCCTCTTTTCATCCCATTTGGCTCGGTCCCTGGACGACCTTCTGCGGCCAAACCTCCTTCTGCTGAAAGGCCTCTTGTAGAAGGAGTCGACAGACTGGGAAACTTTTTCTTGTCGTCCCCTGCCTTTTCTAACAGTTTGTCCAGGACCGGGCCAAAAAGATATTCGCCGTCACAGGGAATGGAGCAGAGGCGAGATCTGGCTTGAATATCACCCGGCCAACACTTTAGCCACAACGCCCTTCGCGCTGCATTAGACAGACCTGCCGCTCTGGCAGCCATTCTTACTGAGTCCGCAGAGGAATCAGCCAGGAAAGCCGCAGCGTTCTGGATTATCGGTAAAGTTTTCCGAATCGACCCCCTAGGGGTTCCATCTGCTAATTTGGACACTAATTGGTCCAGCCAGACCATCATTGATCTGGCTGTACAAGTGGCCGCCACCGCCGGCCTCAGGGCACCTGCCGACACTCCCATGTCCCTTTCAAGAAGGAGTCTGCCTTCTTGTCTAGTGGGTCTTTCAAGGACCCCATATCATCGATGGGGATGGAGGATTTTTTGGAAGCCTTCGCTACCGCTGCGTCCAGCTTCGGGGCTTTATCCCATCTACCTGTCAAGGAATCTTCAAAGGGATATCTCCGCTTAAACGCTTGGGGTAAGGAGCCTCTTTTCTCTGGCTTCTTCCACTCTCTGTCTATTAGACCTTGGATTCTACTGTTTAGTGGAAAGGATCTGCGTTTCTTTGGATCCAGACCACCGAACATCAGATCCTGTGCTGAGAGTTCTGGTCTCGCCTCTTCTATCCCCATGGTGGACCTAACTGATTTGACAAGTTTGTCCATTTGGTCCAAGGGAAAACAAAATCGGGTAGCGTCTTCTGTAGAAGAAGAGGAAGAAGCCGAAGAGGAAGGAGAAGAGGGTCCTGAAAAAACTTCACCCTTCTCATGGGCAGCGGGTGAATCTGAATCAGATAACACTGGTACAGTCCTACGCCTGGAAGATTCTCCATGTCTTAAGGACTCCTTCATCTCTGCCCTTACTATCTCCTTCAGGCTTTCGGTGAAATCCGGAGTCTCTTCCGCTAACTAAAAGGGAAAGGGGGGGTTACTATCTCACCCCAGGCCTCTGCCCTTCCCCCCTTTAATGCCCTACCGTCTGTCATATACACGGCTGGCATAACCTTTTAGGGCAAGCGTCTGGCAGAGGGCAAGCACAAAAGGCACATTCCCTGTGCTTGCTTTTCACCGAACACTTCTTCCCCTAGTAACGAAACACAGAATGGGGGAAAAAACTGCATTACTGAGTATTCTAAGTCTGACGATCTCTTACCCAGTTCATACAGCAGTAGGTACCGGATCACGGGGAGGGGTCTTCTTGCCGGCTGACAAACTCCTGCGGCTGGACTGATTACTTGACCGCCCGGCCATTGAAGAGGAGCGCTCTGTCTGCTGCTGCTGGCTCTCCTGCTGCACTGAGGGAGCTTCTGCAGTGTCCATTGCAAGAAATGGGGCAGAAGCGCTTTCCCAGCTTCAAAGGCTCCTTATATATCCCCTTCCCCGGATATCCGGGTCAGCAGGTGCGGCCAGGGGTGAACCCCCTCCTGCTCCCCGCCCCACAGCCCCCCCTGCACTTCCCCGCCGTCCCCACTGCAGGCGCCGCTCATTATGTGATGCAGATGCGCCAAATATTTCAAAAACGCCGGCCGGTGCCCCACTTCCGGCGGTGGAGACCCCGCCCCCTTTTTCTGCGACTGAATCGGCGCTCCAGCGGGGAATGCTAACGCAGGTACGTCTCCCGCCGCGTCGCCCCACAGCAGGGACGTGAGCGGGCGATCCGAAAACCCCGCCGCACCACCCCAAGCAGTGACGCGCGGCGGGAGATTCAAAAGAAAACCCCGCTGCGTCGCCCATACCAGCAACGCGCGGCGAGTACTCAAAAACCCTGCCGCGCCGCCCACAGCAGTGACGCGCGGCGGGAAATTAAAAAAAAAAAACTGCCGCGCCTCTCATAGCAGCGACGCGTGAAATTCAAAATTCCAAAAAAAAAAATTTTTTTTTCTTTTCTATTTTTACCCCCATGGCTGTACCACACCGGCAGGCTCCTACCATGACAGGACCGCAGGAGAAGACAGGGAGCAGGTACCGGGACCAGGGAGAGGGGGGAATACTTACCAACCGGCGCTGGCTGGGAGACATGGATCATCTGGATACTGCTCCACCTGCTCCGCACACTGTCGTGGAATCCTACCCGACCCACCGTGGCGCTTCCAGGGACTCCGCACCGGTCGAGGTAGGAGACCCCCCGCTACCTGGGTCGACCGGCCGGCCTGGGTCCTCCTGAAGATCTTCATCTGTAGGAAGCCCGTCCTTCAGGAACAGGAAACCAACTGATGTGTGGGAGAGGTGCCGCCCTTTTATATCTGTAGGTTTCCTGTTCCTAAGGGGCGGATCCCCTCTCTCCGTAGTGCTGTCATGGACGTTCGAATAAATATAATATTTGTGTCATTCTCAAAACTTTTGGCCATGACTGTACATGCTCAGTAATGACCAGTGCTGTGGAGTTGGAAGTCAGGGAAATTGAGGAGTCCGAGTCAGTGGTTTGGCTTACCGACTCCACAGCCCTGCAATATAGAATGACTGTTTCTACATGTATTTATTTTAAGTCTTTTTTAACCCCTTCACGACCTATGACGTGTATATACGTCATAGGTTGTGTCCCTGTATTTCAAGTGGGCTCCGGCGCTGAGCCCATGTTTTCAGGCACATGACAGCTGAGTTCATCAGCTGACATATGCCCCTAACAGCCGCGGGTAGAATCGCGATCCACCCTTGGCTGTTAACATGTTAAATGCCACTGTCAAATCTTAAACAGCACAATTTAACATGGGGGCGCCAGAAGAGCGTCACTAATGCCGCCCATCGCTGATCTTCTATGGGTGTTGACCCGTGGCCAGAAGTCATAGCAGATGATCAATTCTTATTTACATAACAGGACTGAAGCCGTGGTATGTGTACCACAAGCGATCAACTGATCACAGTTTGAAGCCTCCTAAGGAGACTATTGAAGCGACTAAAAAGTAGAACTAATGTTCAAAAATAAAAAAAAATTAAAAACATGAAAGTTCAAATCACCTCCCTTTTGCCCTATTCAAAATAAAACAATTTAAAAAAAATACACATACTGAATTTTTCGGATTATAAGACGCACTTTTTTCCCCAAAATTTGAGGGGAAAATGGGGGTGTATCTTATAATGCAGATATACCTTACCGGCCGCGGTGGAGCAGGGTCCCAGGGTAGCGGCGGGAGGAGGAAAGAGTGGAGCGTTGCTGCAGGCTGGGATGAGGGGGTGTTCGGATGTGCGCCGCTGCGGGTGTCCAGTGCTGCGGGGGCTTTGCCGACATTTTGTGAAAGGCCAGAGCCCCCGCAGTTCCATGGTTTCCTATGCGGTGGACTCTGGGAAAATGGCTGCCGGGGCATGAGCAGATGGAGATCTCAGCACCAAGATCTCCATCAGCCATTTTCCCGGAGTCCACCGCATAAGAAACCATGGAACTGCGGGGGCTCTGGCCTTTCACAAAATGTCAGCAGCACCGGACACCCGCAGCGGCGCACATCCAAATACCCCCTCATCCCATCCTGCAGCAACGCTCCACTCCTGCCTCCTCCAGCAGCGACCCTGGGTCCCTGCAGCCACCACCCCCAGTAAGCAATAAGACGCATGGATTATGAGAAGAATCACCATTTTATTAAAAAAAGGTTTTTTTCCCATTTTTCTTCTCAAAATTTGGGGTGCGTCTTATAATCCGCAGAATACGTTATTTGGTATCGCAGCATTCAGATTCACCCGATCAAAATATAAAAAGAATTTATCTGATCGGTAAACGGCGTAATGTGAAAAAAAAAATCAAATGGCAGAATTACTTTTTTTTTGGTTGCTGCAACATTAAAATAAAATGCAATAACAGGTGATCAAAAGATCGTATCTACCCCAAATGTTATCAATTTTATTATGCATTGCTAATATAGCGCTATCATATTTCGCAGAGCTTTACAAACATCATCAATAAAAACATCAGCACGGGCCTTAAAAAAAAATAAGCCCTCAACCAGTCCCAGATCCCAAAAAATGGAGACGCTACGGGTCTCAGAAAATGGTGCCTTTTTATTTAATTTTTTTACACCACATAAATAAAAAAGAACCTATACATGTTTGGTATCTGCAAACTTGTAATGACCTGGAGAATGATAAAGGCAGGTCAGTTTTAGCAGTTAGTGAATATGGTAAAAAAAAAGCCAGAACAATTTTGGAATTGCACTTTTTTTGCAATTTCACCACACTTGGGACTTTTTTTTTCCTGTTTTCCAGTACAAAATATGGTAAAACCAATAATTCCGTTCAAAAGTAAAACTCGTTCTGCAAAAAAACAAAGCCCTCACCTGGCCATATTGACTGAAAAATTAAAAAAGTGATGGCTCTGGCAAGAAGGAAGGCAAAAAACAAACGCAAAAATAGAAAACCCCAAGATCATGCCGGGTTTAATATATTTAACAATGGTTACATTTTATGAGACATTATGCACTTGATTTGTTCTTCTGATGGTGTCTATTTGATAAGGAAAAACTTCCTCAATTGTAGATATTGTAGATGCAGTAAAGCTTTCATTTATCTTACACAAGAGTGGAAATGTATTTTTTGATAGACATTACGTAAATTTCATATATCAGGAATTTACAGCTGTGTCCGCTGTCATACAAGTTTATTAAATGGAAGATTTCAAGTTAGCTACTACAACTCGTTTCAAAGGAAAGATGCAAAATCCACTGTAAAAAAAATCTAGATCAAAAAATGCAAAATTCATACGACATCTACAAAGGCAAGGGCTTATGTGCTCAAATAGATAAAAACAGTGGCCAAGCAATCTGTTAAAAAAAAAAAAAAAACACAACATAAGGAATGGTGCAAAAGTTGTAAGGAGGTGTGGAAAAAGTGCTGCATGGTTAAGAACACTTTGAGAAGTAGAAGAATTAATAGTTTATTTTGTAATCAATTATCAGAATGTAAAGTGAAAGAACATAAGCGCAATGACTAGGACAATGTGGAATTAGTTGGTCACATCAGTCAATGAAAACGGTGTTAAGGGTTGCGGAACGCACCAAATAAATATAAATAAAAGGTGCGTTCGCAGCCCGGGGTCCACCGTGCAGGCAGAACCTGCTGCTAGTAAGATGGCGCAGTAGGTGGTATGAGCGAATTCTGTTATCCCGCAGAGTTGCAGATATGGTTGCCGTAGCACTATATGGCGAAGTGGGCAAACTCTGTTACTCCCCAGAGCCGCTAAATAAAAGGATGTGGTGCTATATGGCGATATTAGAGAACTCTGTTGCTCCACAGAGTCGCAACCTAAACGCTGACTAATAGCGATGTCTGCGTGCCGCCACCGGGTTATGTCCGGACTGCGCAGCTTCAATATAAAGAAGTCAGCAATGCACACAGCAAACTCCTCAGGTATACTAGGGGCTATACAGCCAGAGCCCTGAACCCATACACACAACTCCTCACCGGAGATGCCGGTATTCTAGGGGCTTATTTCAGCCGGGTCCCTAAACACATGCATAACCACACTGGCGCAAGCACGTAACAAATCTGATACTAGCGCACGGCCGTACGGTTATGCCACCTTTTTATAGTAGCTACGAGTACGAGACCTTCCAGAAAGGACCAATAGGAAGCTGCTTCAGAACACCAACAGCTTCAGGACCTTCCTGGAGGACCAATAGGAGTCGCAGCTGTATCCGAGTTTGTGACCCCTGATCTCCAATGGAAGATCTTGCCCTGGGCATGCTCAGATGGAGAAACAGAGTACTTAGTCCCAAATCTGCATGCTCCAACACTGGTTACAACAGAGGATCCAGGAGCGGCAGCAGCAAGTCTCTGCAAAGTACTATACCGGGTGAGACGCTGGGACCGACGTCTCTGCTGAGCAGGTTCCACTGAGACCGGAGATGGATGGAGGACCGCAGCGGGACTGGTTTGAGATTCCCCTTGTGCAGCAGCATGAACTCGATCCCTAACAAACGGCATTTCCAATTAGGGGTTGGTTTGTTTTTATGAATACTTTTTACAGTGTCTGTTGACAAGCCATCCCCTATAGGCTAACCATATGGGGGAAGGCGCTAGGGAACATTGCACATTGCTTGTTTTTTTTTATAACATGCTATTGTATGAATATCAAAGCACGATGCACTATTGAACACAGGTAGAAACAAGCGCCCCAATGTATAACAGCCCATCTGAGGCCATGCTTCTGGCCTCCGACATGGGAGCCTCTGGGTACATTTGCCATTATGCTGGGTGAATTCCTGGTGCGAATGGCAAGTGAATACTGATAAAGACAGCATGAATGCAGTTTGAAATATCTGTTTCATCATTTATGTATTGAACACTCCTCTCTGTGGCTGTAGTAGGTTCATACTGACATATGCTACGAGGGTAAGGATAGTGTAAAGCAAAGTGCTTTACTATATAACTCGCGTTTGCGTGCAATACTGGAGTTTAATAGGACTTATTTAACTTAGGGTCCCGTCATACTCTTCAATGTCCCAGCAATCACACCAACGATCCGACGTGGATGGGATTGCTGGGACATCGTTAGCTGATCGCTGGTGAGCTGTCACATGGGCAGACTCACCAGCGATAAGGACCAGCGAGCACTCTGGTATCCAGTGTACACATCGGGTAACTAAGCACTGCGCCGCGCATAGTTACCTGATGTGTACCCTAGATACCGGCTCCCAGCTTCTGCTGTACGCGCTGGGAGCTGGTATCCAGTGTACACATCGGGTAACTAAGTGCTGCGCCGCGCTTAATTACCCGATGTGTACCCTAGATACCAGCTCCTGTTGTACGTGCTGGGAGCTCGCTGATCATTGGTCTCCTGCTGTCAAATGCAGCGATGCGCGCTGGCCAGCAGGAGACCAACAATGAAAAAATGGTCCAGGCCATTCGACGACGATCAGCGATACCCAGCAGGGGGGCTGGTCGTCGCTGTGTGTCACACTAAGCGAGATCGCTGGCTAGGTTGCTGTTGCATCACAAAATCGGTGACGCTTCAGCGATCTTGCTAGCGATCTCGCTTAGTGTGACGGGGGCTTAAGTCGCCTTTGAGCCAGTAAAGGTCCAGGTCTGTGTGTGCCAATCACAAAGCAAATATGCAAATTGGTAGTGGATTATGGTACACAAACAAAAGTTAGTCACAGAAGACTAGAGGGGAAACATCATAGTCACTCACTTCTCAAATTTAGTGCAGATAGGCCCAAAGTCTGGCACCAATTCAAAGCCAAGTTTTGGCATTACTCAATAACAGAAAGCTGGAACAATATTCAATGGCAGCCCTTGCTGGAAGTCAGGTCATATTCAATCTGTCCTTGGTAGTAAGAGGGTTAATAGCGATGACAGGAAGGTCATGTGACATAGGTCCTATAATCCCTTACATCACTTGTCATCTTCCTCTATTATTAAGAGTTATTTCCAAAAAGGGTTACAACTTGCAGAGTGCTGGGGGTCCGACCACTGGGACCTCCAAAGATTCCGAGATCAGGGCTGTGCAGCTCCGTCCCGGAGTGCAGGTGCGCATGAGACTGCTGGGAATCCGAATGCCGTACTTGGCAGTCCCAACAGACAATGGAGTGGAGGCCGCATATGCGCACCTCTTTTATATTAAGGACAGGGCCGACCTCAGGATCCTTGTGGGTCCCCGTTGTCAGGCCCCAGAAAATCATTAAGTTATTTCTTATCCTAATGTTAGGGATAAATTGCTTTTTCAGGGATAACCCCTTATTGGAGGTAAAAGTAACGTCATGCCACTCGATTCCAAAACCCCTCACCTCTCCGGTCAGCAGGTAGATTATCTCCAGGGTGAGGTGCAGCACCCGCTCCGTTACATTATTCTCGCCCATGTCCATCCTCAGTGCCTGATCCCGAACAGAACTGGAGGAGATCCCAGTGGTTTAGGGTTCTGCACTTTCCCCTCCTGTTCATCACATATGGGAATAAAACAGCAGAAATCATAGGCGTTATCCACGGGGCACAGTCTACCATTTCATATTACAAACTCATCATTTAGCCACGAACTTGTCATTGTGTTGTGTCCCATTATGGACGAGCGATACCTACAGCGCCCCTACTGGCTATGGGCAGTTATGACACTGGAAATATATTAAATACAACCTCGACACTCTGTATCATGCCACCTAATGTAAACCGGGCAACCTGCTCCTATTCCACCATTTCAGAAGGATGCCCAGTCCATTCACCTGCCACTAGCGCCGAAGATAAGCATCAGCCTCCTCTAACTCCTCACGACAGGAAGTTCCGAGGCCACTTCCGGTCTCTGTGGCGTCCTCTTTCAAGCGTTCCGCCTCGTGCGTTCCACAGCCGGCCTGTGCATTCAGTTTCATCTTCCGCCGTCTATGGTTCCGCCTCATTTATGGCCCCTGGGATTTTTTTCACTGATGGGGCGTTCATGACTGGAAATCATCGCTGATATTATTTATACAGCAATTAGAATATATAATCAGTAGGTGCTGGAGACGGACGCCGTTACCCCGTCTCACCCCTTTACAGACAGACCAGGACTGTCACAAGTATTGGGATTCAGTGAAAACAAGTCACCTCACCCTATCAGTAGGCTGTGATACCATTACTATATATTGTCACACATATTTTTAGTCCTAGTGCTATCCGTGTGGAACCCGGGCAGGATTTGGTTATTCAGTGGGGGCAAAAAAGTGACTTTTTTCCACTGACCGAGTCTGCGTGTGAAAAAAATGGCTGCATGCAGTAGCTTCTTCCGTAAATCAGATGAGACTTGCCCATTCAAGTCTATGGATGCGCAAAAAATCAGACGCCATACAGAGCCACAATGTAGTGTTCGGTTCTTACAGGTACATTGCCATTCTGTAACTCAGGAACTGTAAATGGTCCTGTAAATCATTAATAGCTGCTGTAAATGGATTGTGTATGGATCACAAGTGAGAAAAAACTGGCCCTTTTTTCTGGATGAAACTGAACGCCCTTAGAATGAAGCACCAGTTCCCATGTGCACCCACTGCTCCATTCATTCCCTATGGGGCTGGGGCTGCACTCGCTCACTCGCTGGTTTCCAGCATCCCCATAGGGAATGAATGGAGCAGCAGTCGGACGTCCAACATGTTAGTCCATTTTGTAACGGTGATGAAAGTTCCCCATCAGGAAAGTCTGTCAATCAGTGTCGGTGCCAGTGGTCGGACCCCCACCGATCAGTAACTTATCACCTATCCTACCTATAGGTGATGACTTGTTTTCACTGGAGAAAGGCTTTAAAAATAATCTGTGCTCTTATGTCCTGATGTGAACACTGGGACCCTCCTTAACCCCGTAGTGGGGACAGCGCTCTCTAGCATCCATAATTCAATACTAAAGGCCTGCATTGTGTGTTTGTTTTGCCTCATATTTCCACAGATCTGTGATATGATGTATTGATCTCTGCAACAAAAAAAGTGCAAACATGGGCACCTACATTTTTGTAAAAGACACTACCAATCACTTCAATGGGAAACAAATTATAATATACCTGGCGTGCTTAATGAACTCATTAAAGTTTAGAAGTAGAAAAATAAGGGAAAAAATGCATCAAGATTTGCCTTTTTATGATAGAAAAATCTCTATCTAAAAACTTTATGTGAGCATACACTTGAGAGATTTATGGGGACAGATTTTTGGCCATAACGAGTCTGATGTACAATATGACAAGTCTCTTAGGCTTGGTTCACAGAATGTTTGCACCCTCTATTGGACACACACTCAGGAGGCATGCGGCCAACAGTGTGCACAGTCAAGATGGATGCTATTTCTGAGGCATCCGTCTACCATAGGAAACTATTGTAAAGAAATGTGCTCCGCATGTGCAGTAGCCCTCTGTATAGGAATATGCAGTCTGCTATGTTTTCTTATACAACGTAACAATCAATATGCAGGCGCATACCGGCCAGATGTAAGCAGAAAAAACACATGTTGGCCTCATCTGGTAAATGGCCAACTATGGCAACATTACAGTATAGTCAGGAAACGTTTCTGACACATACTATAGGCTCGGTGCACAGATGCGGACTGCATGTAGCCTTATATGTGCTATTACAAACTGTATGTGGTGAATGATAATACAATCTTTTTGGTCCCCATCAGTGGTGTACTGCCAATGGTGGCAGGCCACGACACTGCTATGGGGCCCCCATCCAGCCATCAGCACGGAATGATGGGGGGGCCCGGCTGTCAGTGCAAGCAATGATGATGGAGGAGGGAGCGTCAGCAGACACTTCCACCCCCATCATTCTTCCTCGGAGTCTGATGTGTCATAGCAGCGGACGTGATGATGTAATTACGGCGTGCCCACTATTCTGACATATCCGGCACTTCACACCACACACTCAGCAGATCGGAGCATCGGGTGGAGCAAGAAGAGGTGAGCATTGTATTCATTTTTATTGTACTAACTGAAGAGCCCGGCATTGCCCCGGCACAGTATCTAACTGTGGTTAGTTATAACAAATTATAATGATTATCCTCCATCCCATAGTCCAGTGACCATATACCCATCACACATCCTCCATCCCATCCCATAGTCCCGTGCCCATATACCCATCATACATATCCTCCATCCCATAGTCCAGTGCCCGTATACCCATCATATACACCCTCCATCCCATAGTCCTGTGCCCATATACCCATCACACATCATCCTATAGTCCAGTGCCCATATACCCATCACACATCATCCCATAGTCCAGTGCCCATATACCCATCGTACACATCCTCCATCCCATAGTCCCGTGCCCATATACACATCATACATCCTCCATCCCATAGTCCCGTGCCCATATACACATCATACATCCTCCATCCCATGTCCCATGCCCATATACACATCATACACATCCTCCATCCCATAGTCCCGTGCCCATATACCCATCACACATCCTCCATCCCATAGTCCCGTGGTCTTATACCCATCACATATCCTCCATCCCATAGTCCCGTGCCCATATACCCATCGTACATATCCTCCATCCCATAGTCCCATGCCCATATACACATCATACATATCCTCCATTCCATAGTCTTGTGCCATATACCCATCATACATGTCCTCCATCCCATAGTCCCGTGCCCATGTACCGATCATACATATCCTCCATCCCATAGTCCTGTGCCCATATACCCATCACACATCCTCCATCCCATAGTCCCGAGCCGGGTGGCACTGAGCAGGGAGTTCCTGGAGATGTGCTGTTATGTAACCTGGCAGTGCGGCTCTGTGTGCGGCCGCTAATGCGATTTTCTACGCTGGTAACAATAAATATTAACTACCTATTTTTTTGTTTATTCCTCATGGATTAGAGGAACAAAAAATTAATTTGAAGTGACACAAAAAAAATAATTCAATTAAAATGAATTAATTTATTGATACATAAATAAAAATACTTAGAAAATTACAGGAAGAGGTACTGGAAAAACAGGAGCGGTTAGAAGTTAGAAGTCCACAGATGACTATTTGAGTGACATGAGATTAATATTTTGCAAACTTATCTTGCAATGGAATCACTAAAATGAAATTGCTAATAAACATATAATCACTAGAGTTGAGCGAAACAGGTCGGTCAGATTCATAAGTCGACAACTTTCGCCAAAGTCGGCGAAACCCGACCATAGCGTGAAGTCGGCCATGCGTTCGGCAAAACAAGCGCCAAAGTCGGTTTTCCCATAATGCTTGCAGGCTCCTGTTTTCAGCCAATGAGCAAGGACGTACACTGTGGGCAACGAGATGACATGGGCAGCGTCCACCACCATCTTAGAGAAGGGTATTGCAGTGATTGGATTGCTTTTGGGGGGCATCATAGTGTCTATAAAAGCCCTGACCGCCGACCTCCATTTTACTTCTGCCGATATTAACAGTAGGGAGAGGTTGCTGACGCTGTTTATCAGTAGGGAGAGAGTTAGGGCTGGAAAGAGAAGTTTTATGTGCTTGTGCTGATAGCAATTGTGCTCTACAGTTAGTGTGCAGTGAGGGGGAGGATTTTCTTGTGTGCAGCAGCGCTGCTTATAGCTGCCTGCTAGCTGTCTTGCTGTGTGTACACTGCTGTACAGACTGCTTTTTACACAGCACTAATACTTTTATTCTTTTTTCCTGCACAGTTATCAAGCGTTCATTTTTTCCCACACCGTATAGAGCTGTACGCTCCTCACACACTACCGTGTACCGGCTGATATCACGGACAAAAACATGCTGACTATCTGTGTGTGACTCCGGAAATATATACGGAGATTTAAATTTTCCCCTACACTGTATACAGCTGTATGCTTCTGATACAGTACCGTTTTTCTGCTTTTTGTATTACGGTCAAATCCATACTGAGAGAGCGTCTGTGTGTGACTCCGGAAATATATACAGAGATTTAAATTTTCCCCTTCACCGTATACAGCTGTACGCTTCTGATACAGTACCGTTTTTCTGCCTTTTGTATTACTGTCAAATCCATACTGAGTGAGCGTCTCTGTGTGACTCTGGAAATATATAACGGAGATTTAAATTTCCTCCTACACTGTATACAGCTGTACGCTTCTGATACAGTACCGTATTTCTGCTGTTTGTATTAAGGTCTAATCCATACTGAGAGCGTATGTGTGTGACTCCAGAAATATATACAGAGATTTAAATTTTCCCCTGCACTGTACACAACTGTACGCTTCTGATACATACCGTTTTTCTGCTTTTTGTATTCGGTCAATCCATACTGAGGAGCGTTGTGTGTGACTCCGAAATATTACGGAGATTTAAATTTTCCCCTCACCGTATACAGCTGTAGCTTCTGATACAGTACCGTTTTTCTGCTTTTGTATTACGGTCAAATCCATACTGAGAGAGCGTTTGTGTGTGACTCCGGAAATATATACGGAGATTTAAATTTCCCCTTCACCGTATACAGCTTATGCTTCTGATACAGTACAATTTTCTGCTTTTGTATTACGATCAAATCCATACTGAGTGAGCGTCTGTGTGGACTCCAGAAATATATATGGCGATTAACCCCTTTATTCATCCGACGTACTATTCCGCTCATGTGACCCGGACCTAATTCCCATGGACGAATAGTTCGTCATGGGATACAGCTGCGCTCCAGGGGAGCGCAGCTTATGCGGCGGGTGTCAGCTGTTTATCACAGCTGACACCCAAACACTATGTGTCAGGAGCGGTCACGACGCTCCCACACATTAACCCTGGCACACCGCGATGTTTGATCGCGGTATACCAGGGGCACAGGGAGGATCGCGCAGGAAGGGGCTCCCTGCGCGCTCCCTGAGACCTCAGAGCAGCGCGATGAGTCGCGCTGTTCCAGGTCCGTCCTCCTCCAGTCCGGATCCAAGATGCCGGTCTGCAGGAGGCGGCTTCTCAGTGCCTGCTGAGAGCAGCGTGAGGAAGCCGCGAGATGCCAGAGCGATCGCTGTGTGACAGAGTCTGTGCACACTGTCACACCAGCAATCTGATAAAATACTGTGATGTCCCACCCTGGGACAAAGTAAAAAAGTAAAAAAAATAAAAATAAAAAGTGGTAAAAAAAATCATAAAAAAAAAAAATATTCCCCAATAAATTCATTTCTTCCTGTAAATAAAAAAAATAAAACAATAAAAGAACACATATTTGGTATCGCCGCGTCCGTAACGACCCCCCTATACACCTGTCCCACTAGTTAACCCCTTTAGTGAACCGCTTAAAAAAAAAAACTAAGCAAAAAATCAATGCTTTATCATCATACCGACGAACAAAAAGTGGAACAACACGCGATCAAAAAGACCGATATAAATAAACATGGTACCGCTGAAAACATAATCTTGTCCCGCAAAAAACAGCTATCATACAGCATCATCAGCAAAAAAATAAAAAAGTTATAGCTCGCAGAATAAAGCGATGCAAAAATAATAATTTTTTATATAAAATTGTTTTTATTCTATAAAAGCGCCAAAACATAAAAAAATGATATAAATGAGGTATTGCCGTAATCGTACTAACCCGAAGAATAAAACTGCTTTATCAATTTTACCACACGCGGAACGGTATAAACGCCTCCCCCAAAAGAAATTCATGAATTGCTGATTTTTGTTCATTCTAACCTCCCAAAAATCAAAATAAAAAGGAAAAAATGTCACGTGCTCAAAAATGGTACCAATAAAAACGTCAACTCGTACCGCAAAAAATAAGACCTCACATGACTCTGTGGCCAAAATATGCAAAAATTATAGCTCTCAAAATGTGGTGATGCAAAAAACTATTTTTTTGCAATAAAAAGCGTCTTTTAGCGTGACAGCTGCCAATCATAAAAACCCGCTATAAATAGTAAATCAAACCCCCCTTTATCAACCCCTTAGTTAGGGAAAAATAATAAAATTAAAAAAATGTATTTATTTCCATTTTCCCGTTAGGGTTAGGGTTGGCGCTAACGTTAGGATTAGGGTTAGGGTTGGGATTAGGGTTAGGGGTGTGTTAGGGTTAGGTTTGTGGTTAGGGTTGGGACTAGGGTTAGGGGTGTGTTTAGGGTTGGAGTTAGAATTGGGGGGTTTCTGCTGTTTAGGCACATCAGGGGCTCTCCAAATGTGACATGGCGTCTGATCTCAATTCCAGCCAATTCTGCGTTGAAAAAGTCAAACGGTGCTCCTTCACTTCTGAGCTCTGCCATGCGCCCAAACAGTAGTTTACCCCTGCATATGGGGTATCAGCGTACTCTGGACCACAAAGTTATTGTGCAATTTGTCCTATTTCTTCTGTTACCCTTGGGAAAATAAAAAACTGGGGGCGACAAAATCATTTTTGTAAAAAAAAAATTGATTTTTTTGTTTTTACGGCTGTATGTTATAAAACTTCTGTGAAGCACTTGGGGCTTCATAGCGCTCACCACACTTCTAGATAAGTTCCTTGTGGGGTCTATTTTCCAAAATGGGGTCACTTGTGGGGTTTCCACTGTTTAGCGCATCAGGGGCTCTCCAAATGCGACATGACGCCCCCAGACCATTCCATCAAAGTCTGCAATCCAAAACGTCACTACTTCCCTTCCGAGCCCCGACGTGCGCCCATACAGTAGTTTACTCCCACATATTGGGTATCAGTGTACTCAGGAAAAATTGGACAACAACTTTTGGTGTCCAATTTCTCCTGTTACCCTTGTGAAAATAAAATATTGGGGACGAAAAAATCATTTTTGATAAAAAAAAAAAAAAGATTTTTTATTTTACAGCTGTACGTTATAAACTTCTGTGAAGCACTTTGGGGTTCAAAGTGCTCACCACACATCTAGATAAGTTCCTTAGGGGGTCTAGTTTCCAAAATGGGGTCATTTGTGGGGGGTTTCCACTGTTTAGGCAGATCAGGAGCTCTCCAAACACGACATGGCATCCAGCCAATTCTGCGTTGAAAAAGTCAAACGGCGCTCCTTCCCTTCCAAACTCGGCCATGCACCCAAACAGTGGTTTACCCCCACATATGGGGTATCAGCGTACTCAGGACAAATTGCACAATAACTTTTGAAGTCTTGTAACCCTTGGAAAAATAAAAATTGGGGTGAAAATATCAATTTTGTGGAAAAATATGATTTTTTAATTTTACGGCTCTACGTTATAAACTTGTGTGAAGCACTTGGGGGTTCAAATTGCTCACCAAAGATCTAGATAAGTTCCTTAGGGGGTCTAGTTTCCCAAATGGGGTCACTTGTGGGGGTTTCCACTGTTTAAGGCACATCAGGGACTCTCCAAATGCAACATGGCGTCCAATCTCAATTCCAGCCAATTTTGGTTTGAAAAAGTCAAATGGTGCTCCTTCCATTCCGAGCTCTGCCATGCGCCCAAACAGTGGTTCCCCCCACATATGGGGTATCAGCGTACTCAGGACAAATTGGTCAACAACTTTTGTGGTCCAATTTCTCCTGTTACCTATGGGAAAATAAAAAATGAGTGACTTAGAGATAATTTTTGTGCGAAAAAAATAGGATTTTTTATTTTCATGCCCGGGCATTATAAACTTGTGTGAAGCACTTGGGGGTTCAAAGTGCTCACCAAAGATCTAGATAAGTTCCTTAGGGGGTCTAGCTTCCAAAATGGGGTCACTTGTGGGGGGTTTCCACTGATTAGGCTCATCTGGGGCACTACAAACGGAACATGACCCCCATCAATGTTTGCATTCCAAAACGTTACTGCTTCCTTTCCAAGCCCTGCCGTGCGCCCAAACAGTTTCCCCCCCCCACATATGGGGTATCAGCGTACTCAGGACAAATTGGACAACAACTTTTGGGGTCCAATTTCCTTGGGAAAAATCAAAAATTTGGGACTAAAAAATCATTTTTGTGGAAAATTTTTTTTTTTTTTTTCACACCCAGGCATTATAAACTTTTGTGAAACACTTTGGGGTTCAAAGTGCTCACAACAGATCTAGATAAGTTCCTTAGGGGGTCTAGTTTCCAAAATGGTGTCACTTGTGGGGGGTTTCCACTGTTTAGGCGTATCAGGGCTCTCCAAACACGACATGGCGTCCAATCTCAACTCCAGCCAATTTTAGTTTGAAAAAGTCAAACGGCGCTCCTTCCCTTACGAGCTCTGCCGTGTGCCAAAACAGGGGTTTTCCCCCACATATAGGGTATTGGCGTACTCAGGAGAAATTGCACAACAACTTTATCTGCCCATTTTCTCCTTTTACCCTTGTGAAAATAAAAAAAAGTTTGTAAAAGATCATTTTTGTGGCTAAAAAGTTAAATATTAATTTTTTCCTTCCACGTTGCTTCAGCTCCTGTGAAGCACCTGAAGGGTTATTAAACTTCTTGAATGTGGTTTTGAGTACCTTGAGGGGTACAGTTTTTAGAATGGTGTCACTTTTGGGTATTTTCTGCTATATAGACCCGTCAAAGTGATTTCAAATGTGAGGTGGTCCCTAAAAAAATGGCTTTGTAAATTTTGTTGTAAAAATGATAAATCACTGGTCAACTTTTAACCCTTATAATTTCCTAACAAAAAAAAATTTTGGTTCCAAAATTGTGCTGATGTAAAGTAGACATGTGGGAAATGTTATTTCTTAACTATTTTGTGTGACATATTTCTCTGTTTTAAGGGAAAAAAATTCAAAGTTTGAAAATTGCAAAATTTTCGCCATATTTGCGTTTTTTTCAAAATAAACGCAAGGTATATCGAAGAAATTTTACCACTAACATGAAGTACAATATGTCACGAGAAAATAATCTCAAATCGCGAAGATCCGTTGAAGCGTTCCAGAGTTATAGCCTCATAAAGACAGTGGTCAGAATTGTAAAAATTGGCCCGGTCATTAACGTGCAAACCACCCTTGGGGGTGAAGGGTTAAATTTTCCCCTTCACCGTATACAGCTGTACGCTTCTGATACAGTACCATATATCTGCTTGTATTTTTGGTACATTTTCCCAAACATGAGGAAGTATGGTGGAAGAGGCCGCGGATGTGGGCGGGGGGCAAGCTGGTATTGATGGTGGTGGTGGTGCAATTGCTGTTAGTGCCAAAAGCACAATAGCACCAAAGGCAGGAGTGTTGAGCCTGCGTTATCGTCTGGCTCCAGAAGGCCTGGAAGGCTCCCTTTTCTGGGACTACGTAAACCGCTTTTAAAGCCGGAGCATCAGGAACAGGTTTTGGCTTACATTGTCGAAACATCCTCTAGCTCTATCGCCTCCTCTTCTGAAGTTTCAAAAACTGCAAGCACTGAGTCGTCAGTGCACGCTACTGGTCAGGAACGACACCTTTCCTTGTGTCCTTCATCCCCAACAAAAGTGAAGGATGTGGCAGGCCACACTTCAGATTACTCCCTGGAGCTCTTTTCACATACCATGCCTGGGTTATCAAGTCAAATCCTGAATTCCCCAGTCCAAGATGAATATGACATGGAGTGCACTGATGCACAGCCACTGCTATATGATTCTGCTGGTACATTCACCCAGAGCACTGCATTGCCCTTGCAGTCTACTGAGCCAGATTCTGACCCTGATTAAACTCAGGTGCCCCTTCCCGCATACTCTAACACCTTACATGGTGACACAGAGGAAGGTGCACATGAAATTGAAGAGGAGGTGATGGATGACCCAGTTGTTGACCCGGATTAGCATCCGAACGGACAATACTCTATACTCCTCCTTCTAGACCTGTCCTCTGCTTTTGACACAGTTGACCACTGCCTCCTACTACAGATGCTCTCTTCCTTTGGCATCAAAGACCTCGCCCTATCCTGGATCTCCTCATACCTCTCCAACTGCACATTCAGCGTCTCCCACTCACACACTACCTCCTCATCCCACCCTCTCTCTCTCTCGAGTCCCCCAAGGCTCGGTTCTAGGACCCCTACTCTTCTCAATCTATACACTTGGCCTGGGGCAACTCATAAAGTCCCACGGATTCCAGTACCACCTTTATGCCGATGATACTCAGATCTACCATTCTGGCCCAGATGTCACCTCTCTGCTCTCCAAAATCCCGGAGTGTCTATCAGCCATTTCCTCCTTCTTCTCCTCCCGCTTCCTCAAACTGAATGTGGACAAATCTGAACTGATCATCTTTCCCCCATCTCACAGATCTTCCTTACCTGACCTATCTATTACAATTGACAACATCACTCTTTCCCCTGTACTGGAGGTCCGCTGCCTTGGAGTAACCCTTGACTCTGCCCTTGTCACAGGTGTGTCGCCACGAAGATCATCGCGATTACACAACCTGACTTCGCACAGCTGAGTTTTTGGTGCTTGGTGTTTTTCGGCAGTGAGGGAGTTAATTCTCTGTGCTAGACGAGGCCCAGCCTCTCCCAGCTGCAGTTAATGCTGCAGTAATGAGATTCCTTCAAATACCTGCCGGTCTGCTAGGAATGTGTCGGTGAAAGCATTCATGCAGACCAGCAGAGCGGATCATGGTATTGTGAAGTCTGAAGTGAAGATTACCTGGTGTGGTTTTTTTCCCCTCATCGCTTTATCATTTATCTCCGTACCCGTTGGTGTTCCCTCTGTTGTTGTAGAGTGAGTTTTGTATGCAAGGTGGATTTTAGTTTACCCCTTGTACTGTCTCGTTCGTCTATTACTGTGTTTAGGCATATACCTTCCAGTCCCCTGTGTTGTGATCGGGGTCCTTCTCAGGACTAGATTACTGAGGGTCAGGGATTTGCAGGAGATAGGGTTACGCTGGCGGCCTGGACCTCTGTACCATCAACAGTACCTCCAGGTAGAGGGATTAGTCAGGGCCCCTGCTTAGGGTCAGCATAGACCCCGGACCTCCTGTATGCAGTGACAGCGTGACAGCCCTGTCCTTCAAACCGCACATCCAAACTCTCTCCACATCCTGCCGCCTTCAGCTCAAAAATATTTCCAGAATCCGTCCCTTCCTCAACCCTCACTCTACTAAAATGCTTGTGCACGCCCTCATCATCTCCCGTCTCAACTACTGCAACACCCTTTTCTGTGGCCTCCCTGCTAACACCCTCGCACCTCTCCAGTCCATCCTTAACTCTGCTGCCCGACTAATTCATCTCTCTCCTCGCTACTCCTCCGCTTCTCCCCTCTGCAAATCTCTTCACTGGCTCCCATTCCCTCAGCGTATCCAATTCAAATACTAATACTGACCTACAAGGCCATCTATAACCTGTCTCCTCCATATATCTTTGAACTAATCTCCCGATATCTTCCCTCACGTAATCTCCGATCCTCCAAGACCTCCTTCTCTCCTCCA
>JARQOD010000003.1:273346723-273399901 GCA_033576555.1 Oophaga sylvatica | reverse complement strand
GAAAATTTGAGGGCAGCATCCGGACTCCAAACATGTTGTCCATTTTGAAACGTGATAAAGTTCCCCTTCAAAAAGCGAAATAGTCGTGCCAGGGTCGACCCCCCCGATCAAAACTTATCACCTATCCCCTAAGGTGATGATTTTTTTCACTGGAGAAAGGCTTTTAAAATAATCTGTGCTCTTATGTCCGAGTGAACACGGGCCCCTCCAAACCCGGGTGGGGCAGCGCCTCACATATAATTTCAATACTAAAGGCCTGCTTTTGTGTTTTTTTGCCTCTATTCCACAGATCTGTTGAAGAGTTGATCTCTGAAACAAAAAAAGGCAAACAGGGGGCCCCTAATTTTGAAAAGACACTCCCAAATTCATTAATGGAAACAAATTAAATATACCTGGGGGTTCTTAAGAACTCTTTAAATTTTTAAAGTAGAAAAATAAGGGAAAAAATGCATCAAGATTTGTTTTTTTATATAGAAAATCCATCTAAAAACTTTAGTGACATACCTTGGGGGTTTTTTTGGGGGACAGATTTTTGGCCATAAGAGCATTACAAATAAAACCCTTTGGGCTTTTTCAAAAAATTTTTGCACCCTCTTTTTGAACAAAAACCCGGGAGGCTGGGGGCCACAGTGTGCACGTCAAGATGTGTTTTTCCTGAGGCCCCGTCTCCCATAGGAAACTTTTGTAAAGAATGCCCGCATGTGCTAGCCCTCTGTATGGGATATGCGTTCTATTTTTCTTTACAAGTAACAATCAATAGCAGGCGCATCCGGGCCAAATGAAGCAGAAAAAACACAAGTTGGCCTTCATCGGTAAATGGCCAACTGGGGCAACTCAGATACGGGAAACTTTTCGACACTCTTACTGGGGCCAAAATGGGGGATGCATGACCCTTTAAAAGTCTATTACAACTGTTGTGGTGAATGATAAACAATCTTTTTGGCCCCCCAAACCCATGTGTACTGCCAATGGGGGCAGGCCCGACAGCAGGGGGCCCCCAATCCGCCTCCCCGGGAATGAGGGGGGGGGGCCCCGGCTGTCGTGAAAGCAATGAGATGGAGGAGGGCTAGCAGACACTTCCACCCCTCATTCTTCCTGGGAGTCTGATGGTAAACCGGAGGGATGTTTTTAGGCGTGCCCACTATTCTGACTACCCGGGCATTCACACCACAATCAAGATGAGCATGGGGGGAGCAAGAAAGGTGGCATTGATTCTTTTTTTGTACTAACAAAGAGCCCGGCATTGCCCCGGCACAGTATCTAACTGTGGTTAGTTATAACAAATTATAATGATTATCCTCCATCCCATAGTCCAGTGACCATATACCCATCACACATCCTCCATCCCATCCCATAGTCCCGTGCCCATATACCCATCATACATATCCTCCATCCCATAGTCCAGTGCCCGTATACCCATCATATACACCCTCCATCCCATAGTCCTGTGCCCATATTACCCATCACACATCATCCTATAGTCCAGTGCCCATTATACCCATCACACATCATCCCATAGTCCAGTGCCCATATACCCATCGTACACATCCTCCATCCCATAGTCCCGTGCCCATATACACATCATACATCCTCCATCCCATAGTCCCGTGCCCATATACACATCATACATCCTCCATCCATAGTCCCATGCCCATATACACATCATACACATCCTCCATCCCATAGTCCCGTGCCCATATACCCATCACACATCCTCCATCCCATAGTCCCGTGGTCTTATACCCATCACATATCCTCCATCCCATAGTCCCGTGCCCATATACCCATCGTACATATCCTCCATCCCATAGTCCCCATGCCCATATACACATCATACATATCCTCCATTCCATAGTCTTGTGCCATATACCCATCATACATGTCCTCCATCCCATAGTCCCGTGCCCATGTACCGATCATACATATCCTCCATCCCATAGTCCTGTGCCCATATACCCATCACACATCCTCCATCCCATAGTCCCGAGCCGGGTGGCACTGAGCAGGGAGTTCCTGGAGATGTGCTGTTATGTAACCTGGCAGTGCGGCTCTGTGTGCGGCCGCTAATGCGATTTTCTACGCTGGTAACAATAAATATTAACTACCTATTTTTTTGTTTATTCCTCATGGATTAGAGGAACAAAAAATTAATTTGAAGTGACACAAAAAAAATAATTCAATTAAAATGAATTAATTTATTGATACATAAATAAAAATACTTAGAAAATTACAGGAAGAGGTACTGGAAAAACAGGAGCGGTTAGAAGTTAGAAGTCCACAGATGACTATTTGAGTGACATGAGATTAATATTTTGCAAACTTATCTTGCAATGGAATCACTAAAATGAAATTGCTAATAAACATATAATCACTAGAGTTGAGCGAAACAGGTCGGTCAGATTCATAAGTCGACAACTTTCGCCAAAGTCGGCGAAACCCGACCATAGCGTGAAGTCGGCCATGCGTTCGGCAAAACAAGCGCCAAAGTCGGTTTTCCCATAATGCTTGCAGGCTCCTGTTTTCAGCCAATGAGCAAGGACGTACACTGTGGGCAACGAGATGACATGGGCAGCGTCCACCACCATCTTAGAGAAGGGTATTGCAGTGATTGGATTGCTTTTGGGGGGCATCATAGTGTCTATAAAAGCCCTGACCGCCGACCTCCATTTTACTTCTGCCGATATTAACAGTAGGGAGAGGTTGCTGACGCTGTTTATCAGTAGGGAGAGAGTTAGGGCTGGAAAGAGAAGTTTTTATGTGCTTGTGCTGATAGCAATTGTGCTCTACAGTTAGTGTGCAGTGATGGGAGGATTTTCTTGTGTGCAGCAGCGCTGCTTATTAGCTGCCTGCTAGCTGTCTTGCTGTGTGTACACTGCTGTACAGACTGCTTTTTACACAGCACTAATACTTTTATTCTTTTTTCCTGCACAGTTATCAAGCGTTCATTTTTTCCCACACCGTATAGAGCTGTACGCTCCTCACACACTACCGTGTACCGGCTGATATCACGGACAAAAACATGCTGACTATCTGTGTGTGACTCCGGAAATATATACGGAGATTTAAATTTTCCCCTACACTGTATACAGCTGTATGCTTCTGATACAGTACCGTTTTTCTGCTTTTTGTATTACGGTCAAATCCATACTGAGAGAGCGTCTGTGTGTGACTCCGGAATATATACAGAGATTTAAATTTTCCCCTTCACCGTATACAGCTGTACGCTTCTGATACAGTACCGTTTTTCTGCCTTTTGTATTACTGTCAAATCCATACTGAGTGAGCGTCTCTGTGTGACTCTGGAAATATATACGGAGATTTAAATTTCCTCCTACACTGTATACAGCTGTACGCTTCTGATACAGTACCGTATTTCTGCTGTTTGTATTAAGGTCTAATCCATACTGAGAGCGTATGTGTGTGACTCCAGAAATATATACAGAGATTTAAATTTTCCCCTGCACTGTACACAACTGTACGCTTCTGATACACTACCGTTTTTCTGCTTTTTGTATTACGGTCAAATTCCATTACTGAGAGAGCGTTGTGTGTGACTCCGGAAATATATAACGGAGATTTAAATTTTCCCCTTCACCGTATACAGCTGTATGCTTCTGATACAGTACAGTTTTTCTGCTTTTTGTATTACGATCAAATCCATACTGAGTGAGCGTCTGTGTGTGACTCCAGAAATATATATGGAGATTAACCCCTTTATTCCATCCGACGTACTATTCCGTCCATGTGACCCTGGACCTAATTCCCATGGACGGAATAGTACGTCATGGGCGATCAGCTGCGCTCCCGGGGAGCGCAGCTTATTGCGGCCGGGTGTCAGCTGTTTATCACAGCTGACACCCAGCACTATGTGTCAGGAGCGGTCACGGACCGCTCCCAGCACATTAACCCCTGGCACACCGCGATGTTTGATCGCGGTATACCAGGGGCACAGGGAGGATCGCGCAGGAAGGGGGCTCCCTGCGCGCTCCCCTGAGACCCTCAGAGCAGCGCGATGAGTCGCGCTGTTCCGAGGGTCCGTCCTCCTCCAGGTCCCCGGATCCAAGATGGCGCCGGGGTCCTGCAGCGAGGCGGCTTCCTCAGTGCCTGCTGAGAGCAGGCGCTGAGGAAGCCTGCAGAGATGCCAGAGCGATCGCTGGTGTGACAGAGTGCTGTGCACACTGTCACACCAGCAATCTGATAAAATACTGTGATGTCCCACCCTGGGACAAAGTAAAAAAGTAAAAAAAATAAAAATAAAAAGTGGTAAAAAAAATCATAAAAAAAAAAAATATTCCCCAATAAATTCATTTCTTCCTGTAAATAAAAAAAATAAAACAATAAAAGAACACATATTTGGTATCGCCGCGTCCGTAACGACCCCCCTATACACCTGTCCCACTAGTTAACCCCTTTAGTGAACCGCTTAAAAAAAAAAACTAAGCAAAAAATCAATGCTTTATCATCATACCGACGAACAAAAAGTGGAACAACACGCGATCAAAAAGACCGATATAAATAAACATGGTACCGCTGAAAACATAATCTTGTCCCGCAAAAAAACAGCTATCATACAGCATCATCAGCAAAAAAATAAAAAAGTTATAGCTCGCAGAATAAAGCGATGCAAAAATAATAATTTTTTATATAAAATTGTTTTTATTCTATAAAAGCGCCAAAACATAAAAAAATGATATAAATGAGGTATTGCCGTAATCGTACTAACCCGAAGAATAAAACTGCTTTATCAATTTTACCACACGCGGAACGGTATAAACGCCTCCCCAAAAGAAATTCATGAATTGCTGATTTTTGTTCATTCTAACTCCCAAAAATCAAAATAAAAAGCTGAAAAAATGTCACGTGCTCAAAAATGGTACCAATAAAAACGTCAACTCGTACCGCAAAAAATAAGACCTCACATGACTCTGTGGCCAAAATATGCAAAAATTATAGCTCTCAAAATGTGGTGATGCAAAAAACTATTTTTTTGCAATAAAAAGCGTCTTTTAGCGTGACAGCTGCCAATCATAAAAACCCGCTATAAATAGTAAATCAAACCCCCCTTTATCAACCCCTTAGTTAGGGAAAAATAATAAAATTAAAAAAATGTATTTATTTCCATTTTCCCGTTAGGGTTAGGGTTGGCGCTAACGTTAGGATTAGGGTTAGGGTTGGGATTAGGGTTAGGGGTGTGTTAGGGTTAGGTTTGTGGTTAGGGTTGGGACTAGGGTTAGGGGTGTTAGGTTAGGGTTGGAGTTAGAATTGGGGGTTTCTGCTGTTTAGGCACATCAGGGGCTCTCCAAATGTGACATGGCGTCTGATCTCAATTCCAGCCAATTCTGCGTTGAAAAAGTCAAACGGTGCTCCTTCACTTCTGAGCTCTGCCATGCGCCCAAACAGTAGTTTACCCCTGCATATGGGGTATCAGCGTACTCTGGACCACAAGAGTTATTGTGCAATTTGTCCTATTTCTTCTGTTACCCTTGGGAAAATAAAAAACTGGGGGCGACAAAATCATTTTTGTAAAAAAAAAATTGATTTTTTTGTTTTTACGGCTGTATGTTATAAAACTTCTGTGAAGCACTTGGGGCTTCATAGCGCTCACCACACTTCTAGATAAGTTCCTTGTGGGGTCTATTTTCCAAAATGGGGTCACTTGTGGGGGTTTCCACTGTTTAAGGCGCATCAGGGGCTCTCCAAATGCGACATGACGCCCCCAGACCATTCCATCAAAGTCTGCAATCCAAAACGTCACTACTTCCCTTCCGAGCCCCGACGTGCGCCCATACAGTAGTTTACTCCCACATATTGGGTATCAGTGTACTCAGGAAAAATTGGACAACAACTTTTGGTGTCCAATTTCTCCTGTTACCCTTGTGAAAATAAAATATTGGGGACGAAAAAATCATTTTTGTAAAAAAAAAAAAAAAGATTTTTTATTTTACAGCTGTACGTTATAAACTTCTGTGAAGCACTTTGGGGTTCAAAGTGCTCACCACACATCTAGATAAGTTCCTTAGGGGGTCTAGTTTCCAAAATGGGGTCATTTGTGGGGGTTTCCACTGTTTAGGCAGATCAGGAGCTCTCCAAACACGACATGGCATCCAGCCAATTCTGCGTTGAAAAAGTCAAACGGCGCTCCTTCCCTTCCAAACTCGGCCATGCACCCAAACAGTGGTTTACCCCCACATATGGGGTATCAGCGTACTCAGGACAAATTGCACAATAACTTTTGAAGTCTTGTAACCCTTGGAAAAATAAAAATTGGGGTGAAAATATCAATTTTGTGGAAAAATATGATTTTTTAATTTTACGGCTCTACGTTATAAACTTGTGTGAAGCACTTGGGGGTTCAAATTGCTCACCAAAGATCTAGATAAGTTCCTTAGGGGGTCTAGTTTCCCAAATGGGGTCACTTGTGGGGGTTTCCACTGTTTAGGCACATCAGGGACTCTCCAAATGCAACATGGCGTCCAATCTCAATTCCAGCCAATTTTGGTTTGAAAAAGTCAAATGGTGCTCCTTCCATTCCGAGCTCTGCCATGCGCCCAAACAGTGGTTCCCCCCACATATGGGGTATCAGCGTACTCAGGACAAATTGGTCAACAACTTTTGTGGTCCAATTTCTCCTGTTACCTATGGAAATAAAAAATGAGTGACTTAGAGATAATTTTTGTGGAAAAAAATAGATTTTTTATTTTCATGCCCGGGCATTATAAACTTGTGTGAAGCACTTGGGGGTTCAAAGTGCTCACCAAAGATCTAGATAAGTTCCTTAGGGGGTCTAGCTTCCAAAATGGGGTCACTTGTGGGGGGTTTCCACTGATTAGGCTCATCTGGGGCACTACAAACGGAACATGACCCCCATCAATGTTTGCATTCCAAAACGTTACTGCTTCCTTTCCAAGCCCTGCCGTGCGCCCAAACAGTTTCCCCCCCCCACATATGGGGTATCAGCGTACTCAGGACAAATTGGACAACAACTTTTGGGGTCCAATTTCCTTGGGAAAAATCAAAAATTTGGGACTAAAAAATAATTTTTGTGGAAAATTGTTTTTTTTTTTTTTCACACCCAGGCATTATAAACTTTTGTGAAACACTTTGGGGTTCAAAGTGCTCACAACAGATCTAGATAAGTTCCTTAGGGGGTCTAGTTTCCAAAATGGTGTCACTTGTGGGGGTTTCCACTGTTTAGGCGTATCAGGGGCTCTCCAAACACGACATGGCGTCCAATCTCAACTCCAGCCAATTTTAGTTTGAAAAAGTCAAACGGCGCTCCTTCCCTTACGAGCTCTGCCGTGTGCCAAAACAGGGGTTTTCCCCCACATATAGGGTATTGGCGTACTCAGGAGAAATTGCACAACAACTTTATCTGCCCATTTTCTCCTTTTACCCTTGTGAAAATAAAAAAAAGTTTGTAAAAGATCATTTTTGTGGCTAAAAAGTTAAATATTAATTTTTTCCTTCCACGTTGCTTCAGCTCCTGTGAAGCACCTGAAGGGTTATTAAACTTCTTGAATGTGGTTTTGAGTACCTTGAGGGGTACAGTTTTTAGAATGGTGTCACTTTTGGGTATTTTCTGCTATATAGACCCGTCAAAGTGATTTCAAATGTGAGGTGGTCCCTAAAAAAATGGCTTTGTAAATTTTGTTGTAAAAATGAGAAATCACTGGTCAACTTTTAACCCTTATAATTTCCTAACAAAAAAAAATTTTGGTTCCAAAATTGTGCTGATGTAAAGTAGACATGTGGGAAATGTTATTTCTTAACTATTTTGTGTGACATATTTCTCTGTTTTAAGGGAAAAAAATTCAAAGTTTGAAAATTGCAAAATTTTCGCCATATTTGCGTTTTTTTCAAAAATAAACGCAAGGTATATCGAAGAAATTTTACCACTAACATGAAGTACAATATGTCACGAGAAAATAATCTAAGAATCGCGAAGATCCGTTGAAGCGTTCCAGAGTTATAGCCTCATAAAGACAGTGGTCAGAATTGTAAAAATTGGCCCGGTCATTAACGTGCAAACCACCCTTGGGGGTGAAGGGTTAAATTTTCCCCTTCACCGTATACAGCTGTACGCTTCTGATACAGTACCATATATATGCTTGTATTTTTGGTACATTTTCCCAAACATGAGGAAGTATGGTGGAAGAGGCCGCGGATGTGGGCGGGGGGCAAGCTGGTATTGATGGTGGTGGTGGTGCAATTGCTGTTAGTGCCAAAAGCACAATAGCACCAAAGGCAGGAGGTGTTGAGCCTGCGTTATCGTCTGGCTCCAGAAGGCCTGGAAGGCTCCCTTTTCTGGGACTACGTAAACCGCTTTTAAAGCCGGAGCATCAGGAACAGGTTTTGGCTTACATTGTCGAACAGCCTCTAGCTCTATCGCCTCCTCTTCTGAAGTTTCAAAAACTGCAAGCACTGAGTCGTCAGTGCACGCTACTGGTCAGGAACGACACCTTTCCTTGTGTCCTTCATCCCCAACAAAAGTGAAGGATGTGGCAGGCCACACTTCAGATTACTCCCTGGAGCTCTTTTCACATACCATGCCTGGGTTATCAAGTCAAATCCTGAATTCCCCAGTCCAAGATGAATATGACATGGAGTGCACTGATGCACAGCCACTGCTATATGATTCTGCTGGTACATTCACCCAGAGCACTGCATTGCCCTTGCAGTCTACTGAGCCAGATTCTGACCCTGATTAAACTCAGGTGCCCCTTCCCGCATACTCTAACACCTTACATGGTGACACAGAGGAAGGTGCACATGAAATTGAAGAGGAGGTGATGGATGACCCAGTTGTTGACCCGGATTAGCATCCGAACGGACAATACTCTATACTCCTCCTTCTAGACCTGTCCTCTGCTTTGACACAGTTGACCACTGCCTCCTACTACAGATGCTCTCTTCCTTTGGCATCAAAGACCTCGCCCTATCCTGGATCTCCTCATACCTCTCCAACTGCACATTCAGCGTCTCCCACTCACACACTACCTCCTCATCCCACCCTCTCTCTCTCTCGAGTCCCCCAAGGCTCGGTTCTAGGACCCCTACTCTTCTCAATCTATACACTTGGCCTGGGGCAACTCATAAAGTCCCACGGATTCCAGTACCACCTTTATGCCGATGATACTCAGATCTACCATTCTGGCCCAGATGTCACCTCTCTGCTCTCCAAAATCCCGGAGTGTCTATCAGCCATTTCCTCCTTCTTCTCCTCCCGCTTCCTCAAACTGAATGTGGACAAATCTGAACTGATCATCTTTCCCCCATCTCACAGATCTTCCTTACCTGACCTATCTATTACAATTGACAACATCACTCTTTCCCCTGTACTGGAGGTCCGCTGCCTTGGAGTAACCCTTGACTCTGCCCTTGTCACAGGTGTGTCGCCACGAAGATCATCGCGATTACACAACTGACTTCGCACAGCTGAGTTTTTGGTGCTTGGTGTTTTTCGGCAGTGAGGGAGTTAATTCTCTGTGCTAGACGAGGCCCAGCCTCTCCCAGCTGCAGTTAATGCTGCAGTAATGAGATTCCTTCAAATACCTGCCGGTCTGCTAGGAATGTGTCGGTGAAAGCATTCATGCAGACCAGCAGAGCGGATCATGGTATTGTGAAGTCTGAAGTGAAGATTACCTGGTGTGGTTTTTTTCCCCTCATCGCTTTATCATTTATCTCCGTACCCGTTGGTGTTCCCTCTGTTGTTGTAGAGTGAGTTTTGTATGCAAGGTGGATTTTAGTTTACCCCTTGTACTGTCTCGTTCGTCTATTACTGTGTTTAGGCATATACCTTCCAGTCCCCTGTGTTGTGATCGGGGTCCTTCTCAGGACTAGATTACTGAGGGTCAGGGATTTGCAGGAGATAGGGTTACGCTGGCGGCCTGGACCTCTGTACCATCAACAGTACCTCCAGGTAGAGGGATTAGTCAGGGCCCCTGCTTAGGGTCAGCATAGACCCCGGACCTCCTGTATGCAGTGACAGCGTGACAGCCCTGTCCTTCAAACCGCACATCCAAACTCTCTCCACATCCTGCCGCCTTCAGCTCAAAAATATTTCCAGAATCCGTCCCTTCCTCAACCCTCACTCTACTAAAATGCTTGTGCACGCCCTCATCATCTCCCGTCTCAACTACTGCAACACCCTTTTCTGTGGCCTCCCTGCTAACACCCTCGCACCTCTCCAGTCCATCCTTAACTCTGCTGCCCGACTAATTCATCTCTCTCCTCGCTACTCCTCCGCTTCTCCCCTCTGCAAATCTCTTCACTGGCTCCCATTCCCTCAGCGTATCCAATTCAAATTACTAATACTGACCTACAAGGCCATCTATAACCTGTCTCCTCCATATATCTTTGAACTAATCTCCCGATATCTTCCCTCACGTAATCTCCGATCCTCCAAGACCTCCTTCTCTCCTCCATACTTATTCGCTCCTCACCTAACCGCCTCCAAGACTTCTCCCGAATATCACCCATCCTCTGGAATTCTTTGCCCCAACACGTTCGACTATCAACCACACTCGGATCCTTCAGACGGAACCGGAAAACCCACCTCTTCACGAAAGCTTACAACCTGCAATGATCCCCGCTGCCTCCTCACCACTACTGGAGCTACCGCCTCACATTCACTGGAGTTGCTGCAACCCCCCAACCTACTGTCTCCTTCCCCACCATCCTGTAGAATGTAAGCCCTTAAGGGCAGGGTCCTCTCCCCTCTATATCAGTCTGTGATTGTTAGTTTGTTTACCGTAAGTGAGATCTGTAATCTGTATGTAACCCTGTTGTGAGTGGGTTTGGGATGAGTTCTGAGCAGAGGCTCCCTCTGGTGGTTACAAGCGGTGCTGGTCTATCCAGTGAAGATTGTGAAGATTGTGAGGATTGGGAATCAGGTGTTACTGACTGGTCTTATATAAGGGAGTCACCTTCCCATCAGGGTTGCCGGTGATCAATTGTTCTGGTCTCTATCCTTGATTCCTGTTTCCCTTGTAGCCTGCTGTGTCGTGTCTGCATCTCCTGCTAACAGATAAGACATTTTCTTCTTTTTGTTTTTGTGCTTGATTTTTGCATTTTGTCCTGCACTTCTGTGGGGGCCTTCAGGGTCCCCTCCGGGGGCTTTTGCCCTCTCAGTTTAGTTCAGCCACTGATGTTTGTACTTTTGCTTTTTCCAGTTTTTTCAGTGGCTGCTGTTTTGATTTTGTTACACCAGAGAACTAATTTAGGTGGTAGAGGTCGTGTGATCTCAGGTGTTTTTGAAATTAGTAGAGTTGGTGCTTTTCAGGGTTTTCTGGGATTGCAGTAAGTACCCTTCCTATCCTTTTCTATTTAGTTAGTTTGGGCCCCAGCGTTTGCTCATACTATTTTCTGTCTGTGTCAGTATTTCTTCTTGTCTAACCGCCATTACATGTTTGGGGGCTTTCTATTATCTTTGGGGTTCTGCTCCGGGGCAGATAGCTTTCCTATATCTATCTTTAGGTGTAGTTAGTTTCTCAGGCTGTGACGAGGCGTCTAGGACCAACGTAGGAACGCTCCACGGCTGCCTCTAGTTGTTGTGGTTAGTCAGGATACTGCAATCTCATAGATTCCAACTGCTCTGGTGTATTGCCTTTTTTGCCTGCACTCCTCAGCTACCGAAACATAACAGTATCACCGGCCAAAAATTTAAAATTGTATGGTACTCACAGAAGGGAAAAAATTTGTGAAAGAAAAAACGGTTGTCAGAGTTGTCAGAGATATTTTTCTGTTTGTTGCATTTTTTTTTTCCCTCTGTATCTCTGGGTGCTGGGGAGGATTTTTTCTCTCAATGGAGTTTGCACAGTTGTCTGGCCGTGTGGATCAGCTTGCCACTGAGGTTCAGAGTATTGCTGCATATCTTGCTAGGTTGCCTGTTGTGGAACCTAGGATTCCCATGCCAGATTTGTTTTTAGGGGATCGAGCTAAGTTTCAGAATTTCAAAAATAATTGTAAATTGTTTTTTGCCTTAAAATCTAAGTCCTCAGGGAACGCAGCGCAGCAGGTTCAAATTGTCATCTCTCTCCTGCGTGGCGATCCTCAGGATTGGGCTTTTTCCCTGACACCTGGGGATCCTGTTTTGAGTGATGTTGATGGATTTTTTCAGGCTTTGGGGTTATTGTACGATGAGCCTAATGTCACTGATCAAGCTGAAAAAGCCTTGTTGGCATTAAATCAGGGGCTTGATGACGCTGAGTTATACTGTCAGAGATTCCGTAGGTGGGCAGTCCTGACCAAGTGGAATGACGACGCTTTGGCGGCCCTTTTTCGGAAGGGTCTGTCAGATAATGTAAAGGATGTTATGGTGGGATTCCCTGTCCCCTCTGGTCTCAATGATTCTATGTCATTAGCGATTCAAATTGACAGACGTTTGCGTGAGCGGAGAAGTATGCGTGGAATAGTGTTGCCTTGTGAACCTGCTTCTGAATCCATGCAGTGTGATAGAGTGGTGTCTGGGGCACAGCGTCATGAGTTTCGAAAGCGCAATGGGTTATGTTTCTACTGTGGTGATGCCTCTCATGCTATTTCAGTCTGCCCTAAGCGGGGAAGACGTTTTGCACGCTCAGTTGTCTTGGTAGTGTTCAGACTAAGTTTTTATTAACTGTCACTCTGATATGCTCTCTGTCCTCATTTTCTGCTCAGGCTTTCGTTGATTCTGGAGCAGCTATTAACCTGATGGATTATGATTTTGCTAAACGTTGTGGGTTTCCCTTGATACCCCTACAGAAGTCTATTCCCCTACTGGGGATCGATTCTACCCCTTTGGCTGAGAATAAACCTCAGGTGATAATGAGGGTTGAACCTGATCATCAAGAGTGCTGCAAATTTTTGGTTCTGTATAATCTGCATGATATTATCGTACTGGGTTTCCTTGGTTACAGTCTCATAATCCTGTTTTGGATTGGAAATCTGTGTCTGTAACCAGTTGGGGCTGCCAATGTGTTAATACCAACACTCCTGTTTTTTCTGCCTCCCCCCAGGCTCAGGATGTTCCTGACTTTTTGATTGATTTTTCTGATGTATTTAGCGAAAGTAAATCTGCATCCTTGCCTCCCCATAGGAGCTATGACTGCGCTATTGAATTAGTGCCTGGTAGTAAATTCCCTAAAGGTCGCCTTTTTAACTTGTCTGTACCTGAACATGACGCTATGCGGTCTTATATCAAGGAGTCATTGGAGAAGGGTCATATCAGACCATCCTCTTCACCCTTAGGTGCCGGTTTTTTCTTTGTGGCCAAAAAGGATGGTTCATTAAGGCCGTGTATTGATTATCGTCTTTTGAACAATATTACTGTGAAATATCAATACCCGTTACCTTGATTTCTGACCTGTTTTCCAGGGTGAAAAACGCTACTTGGTTTACCAAGCTTGACCTCAGGGGGGCATATATCCTTATTCGCATTAAGCACGGGGATGAATGGAAGACGGCATTCAATACCCCGGAGGGGCATTTTGAGTACCTTGTGATGCCCTTTGGGCTCACTAATGCTCCTTCTGTCTTCCAGTCCTTCATGAATGACATTTTCAGGGATTTTGTGGATAAATTTCTGATTGTTTATTTGGATGATATCTTGATTTTTTCTAATGACTGGGACTCTCATGTAAAACATGTTCGAACTGTATTCCAGATTTTGAGAGAGAATGCTCTGTATGTGAAGGGATCAAAGTGTCTTTTTGGCGTACAGAGGATCTCATTTCTGGAATTCATTTTGTCCCCATCTGTTATTGAAATGGACCCGGTCAAGGTTCAGGCCATCTGTGATTGGGTCCAACCTACTTCATTAAAGGCTCTTCAAAGATTTTTGGGTTTTGCCAATTTTTATCGTAAATTTATTGGTAATTTCTCGGTTATTGTTAAACCATTAACTGATTTGACCAAAAAGGGTTCTGATGTGGTGAATTGGCCTCCTGAGGCAGTCTCTGCATTTCAGGAACTTAAGCAGAGATTCACTTCTGCTCCTGTTCTACGGCAGCCTGATGTTTCTCTGACATTTCAGGTGGAGGTTGATGCCTCTGAAATTGGGGCAGGTGCCGTTTTGTCCCAAAAAGATCCAGAGACCTCTAAAAGTAACCCTTGTGCCTTTTTCTCTCGAAAATTTTCTCCTACTGAACGTAATTATGACGTGGGTAATCGGGAGTTATTGGCTATGAAGTGGGCTTTTGAAGAGTGGAGACATTGGCTGGAGGGAGCCAAACATCAGGTGGTGGTCCTTACTGACCATAATAATCTGGTTTATCTGGAATCTGCCAAGCGACTCAATCCTAGACAGGCCAGGTGGGCCTTGTTTTTCACACGTTTTAATTTTGTGGTTTCCTTTCTTCCTGGCACTAAGAATGTTAAGGCGGATGCCCTCTCGAGGAGCTTCCTTGCGGACTCTCCTGAGTTATCTGATCCTTCTGTTATTTTGAAAGAGGGTGTAGTTCTTTCCGCCATCTCACCTAATTTGAGACTTGCTCTGGAGGGGTGTCAGGAGGATAGGCCCGAGCGCTATCCTGTTGGAAAATTGTTTGTCCCGGACCAGTGGAAAAAGAGTTTGATGTCTGAGATTCATTGTTCCGCGTTGGCTGGGCATCCCGGAATTTTTGGTACCAGAGACTTGGTTAGTCGGTCCTTTTGGTGGCCTACCTTGTCTCGTGATGTCAGGGAATTTGTGCAGTCCTGCGGGACTTGCTCTCGCTCCAAGCCTTGCTCTCGCTCTAGTGGTTTGTTGATGCCATTGCCTGTGCCCAAGAGACCATGGACCCATATCTCTATGGATTTCATTTCCGACCTTCCTGTTTCTCAAAGAATGACCGCCATCTGGGTGATTTGTGATAGGTTTTCCAAGATGATACATCTTGTGCCATTATCTAAGTTGCCTTCCTCCTCTGAATTGGTGCCGTTGTTCCTTCAGCACGTGGTTCTTTACACGGCATTCCTGAGAACATAGTGTCTGACAGAGGAGTCCAGTTTGTTTCCAGATTTTGGAGGACTTTTTGTTCTAAACGGGGTGTTCAATTGTCTTTCTCCTCGGCATTTCATCCTCAGACCAATGGTCAAACTGAGAGAACAAACCAGACATTGGAGACTTATCTAAGATGCTTTGTGTCTGCTGATCAGGATGACTGGGTCTCTTTTTTGCCTTTGGCTGAGTTTGCTCTTAATAATAGGGCTAGCTCTGCCACTTTGATGTCTCCGTTTTTCTGTAATTCTGGGTTTCACCCTCGATTTTCTTCAGGACAGACGGAGGCTTCTGTCTGTCCAGGTGTTGACTCTGTTGTGGAGCGTATGCAACAGATTTGGGACCAGGTAGTGGAGAGGTTGTCCCTCTCTCAGGAGAGGGCCCAGCGGTTTGCTAACCGGCATAGGACTGATGGTCCTCGGTTTAAAGTAGGGGACTTGGTCTGGTTGTCCTCAAAAAATATTCCTATGAGAGTAGCATCTCCTAAATTTAAGCCTAGGTTCATTGGACCTTATAAGATCATGGAGATTCTTAATCCTGTTTCTTTTCGTTTGCTTCTTCCAGGGACATTTAAGATCCATAACGTGTTCCACAAGTCCTTGTTGAAGAGGTTTGTTGAGCCAGTGGTTCCTGCTGCTGTGCCTCCTGACCCTGTTTTGGTTGAGGGCAATCTGGAGTATGTGGTTGAGAAAATATTAGATTCTCGTTTTTCTAGACGGAAACTCCAGTATTTGGTTAAGTGGAGAGGTTATGGTCAGGAAGACAATTCTTGGGTGTTTGCTTCGGACATCCATGCTAGGAGACTCATCCGTGCGTACCATAGAACTCATCCTGACCGACCTGGTTGCTCAAATGAGGGTTCGGTGACCCTCCTCAAGGGGGGGTACTGTTGTGAGTGGGCTTGGGATGAGTTCTGAGCAGAGGCTCCCTCTGGTGGTTACAAGCGGTGCTGGTCTGTCCAGTGAAGATTGTGAAGATTGTGAGGATTGGGAATCAGGTGTTACTGACTGGTCTTATATAAGGGAGTCACCTTCCCATCAGGGTTGCCGGTGATCAATTGTTCTGGTCTCTATCCTTGATTCCTGTTTCCCTTGTAGCCTGCTGTGTCGTGTCTGCATCTCCTGCTAACAGATAAGACATTTTCTTCTTTTTGTTTTTGTGCTTGATTTTTGCATTTTGTCCTGCACTTCTGTGGGGCCTTCAGGGTCCCCTCCGGGGGCTTTTGCCCTCTCAGTTTAGTTCAGCCACTGATGTTTGTACTTTTGCTTTTTCCAGTTTTTTCAGTGGCTGCTGTTTTGATTTTGTTACACCAGAGAACTAATTTAGGTGGTAGAGGTCGTGTGATCTCAGGTGTTTTTGAAATTAGTAGAGTTGGTGCTTTTCAGGGTTTTCTGGGATTGCAGTAAGTACCCTTCCTATCCTTTTCTATTTAGTTAGTTTGGGCCCCAATGTTTGCTCATACTATTTTCTGTCTGTGTCAGTATTTTCTTCTTGTCTAACCGCCATTACATGTTTGGGGGCTTTCTATTATCTTTGGGGTTCTGCTCCGGGGCAGATAGCTTTCCTATATCTATCTTTAGGTGTAGTTAGTTTCTCAGGCTGTGACGAGGCGTCTAGGACCAACGTAGGAACGCTCCACGGCTGCCTCTAGTTGTTGTGGTTAGTCAGGGTACTGCAATCTCATAGATTCCAACTGCTCTGGTGTATTGCCTTTTTTGCCTGCACTCCTCAGCTACCGAAACATAACATAACCCCTTCTCATGTTCAGCACCATGGAATCAATGGCGCTATATAAATAAATATTAATAATAATAATCACTGCACACTGGGTTAATGTGGTGGATGCAGGGTCCTCAGGGGACAGCGGCGGTGGGACAGTGCTGCCTAGCCCACGATAGGCAACAGTTGGCTGTAGGCCTTCGACCCTTCTCCTCCTCCAGAAGCGAAAGTTCGTCGACAGAGCGCAGTCGCACGAGCACTCCATCCGCAGCTGCCAGTGTTGCACACGAGGTGTCCCACTATCGAACAGCTAGTGGTAAGCATCAGCAGGCTGTTTTAAAGATGTCTTTGGGCGACAACAGACACATCGCGAAGGTACTGGCCGACTACTTGCAGCGAGAAACTGAGTCATGGCTGGGCAGTCTACATCTTGAGCCAGGCAAGGTAGTCAGTGATAACGGCCGTAATTTTGTGGCGGCCATAGCCCTGACAAAACTCAGACACATACCTTGCCTGGCTCACACCTTGAACCTGGTGGTGCAGTGCTTCATAAATAATTATCCAGAGTTAACAGCCCTGCTCCATAAGGTGCGAAGACTGTGCTCGCACATCCATCTCTCGCCCGTAGACTCCAGTCTTATGCAGAGGCTGCAGCAATCGTTCCACCTCCCCAAGCACCGCCTAATCATAGACGTTGCAACAAGGCGGAACTCCACCATGCACATGGTTGAGAGGCTGTGCGAACAGAGACAGGCTGTTATGCATTTGTGGGAGGATACACGGGCAGGCAGTTTGAGGGCAGACATTGAGTTGTCGGGTGTGCAGTGGTCAAAGCTGAAAGACCTCTGTAAAGTCCTTCAGTGTTTTGAGGAATGCACACGGCTGGCAAGCACAGACAACGCCATCATAAGCATGAGCATCCCACTTATGCGTCTGCTCATGCAAACTTTGACGCACATTAAGGATCAGGCGTCTGCAGCGGAGGAGGAAGAGGAGGAGGGAAGCCTTGATGACAGTCAGGCATTGTCTGCTCAGGAAACTGTCCTGGACGCGTTGTGGAAGGAAAGGAAGAGGAGGAGGATGAGGGGGATATTATTTTGGGGAGGAGGATGCTTCTCAGGGTGCAAGAGAAAATGTTGGTTTGCCAAGGTCAGGTTTCATGACAATGTTGTGGACTGATTTCTCGAGTACCGCTCACACGACTGGTAATACTGAATCGATTGCAACAGACAGGAGACAGCAGTTGTCAACTATGGTTCAAAATTACCTCTCCTCCCCTATCGATGTTCTCCCTCACAGTTCATTCCCCTTTAACTAAAGGGCCTGTAAACTGGACACCTGGCCTGAATTGGCACAATATACCTTACAGGAGCTCGCTTGCCCTGCTGGTAGTGTGCTATCAGAAAGAGTCTTCAGTGCTGCTGGATCAATCCTGACAGAAAGAAGGACACGGCTGTCGACCCAAAATGTAGGTGATCTCACCTTCATTAAAATGAACCATGCCTGGGTTTGAAAGGATTTTGTACCACCTTCCCCTGATGACACATAGGTTGCCAGCAAAATGGATCGCTTTGTCCTCCTCTTCCTCCAACTTCTCCAATTACTCCATTTGCAGCTGCTGTACGTCCAGCCTACACCTCAACATATGCCAGTTTTTCCACCTCCCTAACTGGCTGTACCCCCCCCAGGGCCGGCGTCAGCACCTGGCACACCTGGGCAAGTGCCGGGGCCCTGAGCAGGTGGGGGGGCCCACTCGCCGTCAGAAACACCGGCGTACTATGAGGGGCCCTGTGCCAGTGCCGGCGCCCACGAGTGGGCCCCCCCTGCTTGCTCAGGGCCCCAGCACTTGCAATACTTACCTCTCCCTGCTCCACCGCTCTGCGTCACGTCTGTGCACACTCTGCCTGAACAGTCACAGTGCAGAAAGCTGGAAGATGGCGACGCTGAGGAGTCCAGAGAAGAGCAGTGCCCAGCGAGGAGAGGTATTTCATTTTTTAATGTTTGGAGCAATATATGGAGAGCATTATACACTGGAGAATTATATATGGGGCCCATCATACCCTTGAGCATTATAGATAGGGCCCATTATACACTGGCGCATTATATATGGGGCACATCATACACTGGAGCATTATAAATGGGGCCCATCATACACTGGAGCATCATATATGGGGCCCATTATACACTGGAGCATCATATGGGGCCCATTATATATGGAGCATTATATAGGCCCATCATACACTGGAGCATCATCCATGGGGCCCATCATATACTGGAGCATCATATGGGGCCCATTATATATGGAGCATTATATAGGCCCATCATACACTGGAGCATCATCCATGGGGCCCATCTATTGGGTATGGGCCATTATATATAGCATTTATAGCATATCAGAGATCATCATGGGCCATTTGTAGTGTGGGCTATAATGACATATACACACCCTATTCGAGCTGTTCTTGAAGCAGAAGAGCACATTCAGCAGCTGTCTAATCCTATAAGGCCGGCGTCACACTGGCAACAAAATCGGACGACTGCAATGCGATGAAATATCGCATTGCAGTCGGACCAATGTTAATCTATGGAGCAGCTCCCAGTATCAGATTTTTTGTGGTCCGTTTTAAACGTCTGAGTGCAATCGTAGCATGCTGCGATTGTCACCGATTGTGGGTCGACTATCGCCAATGCAAGTCTATGGGAGCGATGAAAAATCGGATTACAAACAGACCGCACGTGTGACTTGCGATTAAATCGCACCGGTGTCCTTTAGAAAAGCCGGCAATTCATCCCCGGCTATACTGTAAAATCACACTGACAGCTTTAATAAAGAATGTAAAGAATAGATATATACACATAGAATACATATATATATGTCATTGTGACATATATATACATATATTTATAGTTCATACACTTCTACATACTGTAATAGCCGCTAATTCAATTGCCGGCTTTTGTGAAATTCCAGAACCCGACATGAAATTACACATGGTTTACATACAGTTAACCATGTCATTTCATGTATTTTGATATATGGTTTTCACTAACAATTACATGAGTGTATGTGTGTGAAATTTCACACATGTGGGGTTAATTAAAGGTGTAAATTAGTTGAAAAAAAATGCGTGAGCTCCCCCTGTATTTTCTCCACCAGACAAAGCAAGCGAGTGGGGGCAAATAATAATAGCCCAGGGAGGGTGCATTTATTTTGTGCCCCCCCGGCTACTAACATCTGCCCCCAGACACCCCAGAAAAGGCAAATCTATTATTAGATTCGCCCTTTCTGGCACTTTGCCCGTCTATTCCCAATGGGTTAATAATGGGTTAAAGCCACCTTGCAATTGAAAGGTGACTTTAAGCCAGGTTAATAATTGAGAGTTGTCAATTTGACAACTATCAATTAATCCTATTGTATGAAAGGAAAAAAAACACACACACATTAATTATTAATCCTTTTAATTAAATACACAGTTTTGGACCATATTTTATTGCTCAGCTGTAATCAACTGAATTAATCAGTTCCTCTCCCGGTGACAGGAGAGGAAGTGATTAGTGTGTGAAGCTTAATTGATTGCTTCCCACTTTCATTTCAGGTCAGGTCAGTGTGACCTGACCTGAAGTGAAAGTGGGAAGCAATCAATTAAGCTTCACACATTAATCACTTCCTCTCCTTTCGCCAGGAGAGTAACTTATTCATTTAGGGGATAACAGCTCAGCAGGCAGCATTAGCTGTCTGCAAGCTGTAACCTGTTAACCCTTTCTGATGGATTACAGCGTGGGACCTGACTGTGCATTGGATAGGTAAGAATCATTTTGCTTTTTTATTTCATTTTTATTACAGGAAATGGTATTAGCAGGAAAATAAAAGATGGTCAAAAACTGTTTGCTTATTTCATTAAAATGATTTTTTATTAAAGTGTGTGTTTGATTTTTATTTCATACAATAGGATTAGTAATTGATAGTTGTCTAACTGACAGCTCTCAATTATTAACCTGGCTTAAAGTCACCTTTCAAGTGCAAGGTGGCCTTAACCCCTTATTAACCCATTCACCACCGCTACAGGGCAATGGGAATAGACGGGCAAAGTGCCAGAAAGGGCTAATCTAATTATAGTTTGCCTTTTCTGGGGTGTCTGGGGGCAGATGTTAGTAGCCAGGGGGGGGGGCACAAAATAAATGCACCCTCCCTTTGCTATTATCTGCCCCCACTCACTGGCTTTGCCTGTCTGGTGGAGAAATTAGCACGGGAGCCAACGCATTTTTTTTCAACAAATTTACACCTTTAATTAACCCCTACATGTCTGCAATTTTGCACACATACACTCATGTAATTGTAAATTAAAACCATATATCAAACTACATGAAATGACATGGTTAACTGTATGTAAACCATGTGTCATTTCATGTTGGGTCTGTAGTTTCACAAAAGCCGGCAATTGCATTAGCGGCTATTACAGTATGTAGAAGTGTATGAACTATAAATATATGTATATGTGTCACAATGACATGTATATATATACATATATATGTGTTCTATGTGTATATATCTATTCTTTCTTTTGTGATTTAAATACTATTCATTTGGATCCATTATATGTCCATTTTGCAAGCCTGCGAGAAAATCTCGCAAGTCGGATGTAAATCGGATGTTACAACTGCGACCACATGCAACTAAATCGCATCTTTGAAGGAAAATCGGATGCCAGACGGATGTCTGTTCATTACATTTTGGTCCGATAATCGACCGACTAAAACGATCCGATTTTTTGTCGTTGTGTGTGACTCCGGCCTTAAGGTGCAAGAAGGAGAAATTCAGGAAATCGTTTGTGCCTACTGCTATGGGGATGTGTAATAATTTCCTAAGGGTGGTAGAAAATAATGACTGATGGCTGGTGTACTAATGTCAATTAACATTGTCTTATATACACCTGAACTATTATTATTATTATTTATTTCATATAGCACCATTGATTCCATGGTGCTGTACATGAGAAGGGGTTACATACAAATTACAGGTATCACTTACATTAAACAAACTAACAATCACAGACTGGTACAGAGGGGAGAGGACCCTGCCCTTTCGGGCTTACATTCTACAGGAACTACACACTTTTATTATTTATGTAATGTTGGTATACCTGTGCAAGATTTGTGACCTAATATTTTATGTACTGCTGTTTGTATTGCTGCTGTAATACTGTAATTTCCCCCGGGATCAATAAAGTGTATCGTATCGTAAAAAGTGCTTAGTGCTATAAATATTATCCCCTATACAAAAATGAGATTTAGAGATTCAGAAAAAACAATTAGCAATTGCTATTCAACATTTGGCCAACATTTCTCCCACCTGGTCAGTCTGCTGAGGTGTTGTGGAGTGGGAAAACTGTTGCTCATAGCAACCAATCACAGCTCAGCTTTCATCTTTTAAACAGCTCTGGTAAAATGAAAGATGCTTCGTGATGGGTTGCTATGGGCAACACAGGTAGTGTAATGGGGGTGCATTATATTCAAAGGAGGACCATGGGGAGTGCATTATATTTTATGGAGGACTATGGGGATTGCATTATAATCTATGGAAGACCATGGGGATTGCATTATATTGAATGAAGGACAATGAATTCAATGAATGAATTATATTGTATGGAAGATCATACAAAAGCAAAAGGGATTAAGTGCACAGTAACCATGCGATTATGCTGCAGCGCAGGTGTCACGGCCGTCACCTTCCTGCAGAAGTGTCTTTTGTCTCTTTCTTCAGTATGTTAGGTATTCATTATGTAAACTAGGGGGCAGGTCAGTGAGGGAGCAGTGATCTGTCAGCAGGCTGCATTATGAATATCTAATAAGAGCACACATACCCCAGCCCCGCCGAAGGACACGAGCACATCATTAACACAATACTGAAAATAAAGATTAAGAAACAGTCACAAGACGGATTTCATCAACCGAGGTATCATTTTATTTAGTATAACGGTGCCGACCTGACAGTCTGTAGGTTACTGTGTACAATCCTGCTGACAGGTTCACTTTAAATGGTCCGCAGTAGCAAGATGCACCACATTCATTCAGTGCTGTATACCTCTGCTGAATGTGACCAGGCCTCAGGTAATACACTCCACTGAGAGTCCATGCTTGTGGTAATTAACACTTGTGCTGTAAACTAGGATGAATCTGTCAGCCGATCTCCAACTCTTCAAAGTGTGGCGCTGGCACAAACACGGCAAAAGCCGAATTCCAGCAAATCCCTCCGATGAATCGCACCATAATACATGACAGTTTTTATGGTACAAAAAGGGATAAACTGAATGCAAATTACTTGAAAAATACAGTTTGCTGGCCTGAGAAATAATCTTAAAAGTTAAAACTATTATTATTACATTATTGAGGTTCATTCCATTAGTGAGCCAAAGTACATGTAGCAGAGATAAAATCATAGAGGAGTGTATAAGATTCTCCCTGTGCTGATTAAGCTCCGGATCCGCAGTGCGGTGGAGACTCCCGCCGGTTCTGCACAGAGGCGACTCGAACCGAACGGAGTTGAGAGAAGCTGCTGGATTCTCCTCACTGTCTACAATGGAGTTGCTGTATGGAGCTCACGTGTAGCGCCACACTGAGGTAGAGCCACTCACTCACATGTGGCGACTCTCAGGGACAGTGTCCACACATGCGCACTGCACAGTGGGAGGCACCGCCTCTTCTGTGACGTCATCGCGCATAGGAGCAGCTGCATTCTGACACGCCCTCCCTCCCGCCTCTGTGCAGTGTTCGTGTTCCCGTACCCGAGTGATAGAGCCCAGATACCCGGCACCTGATCGCCCACCTGTGGTGGCAGCTTTGGGGTCTCATTGCTCGGTATGTATGCTAGCTTTGTCTGATTGGCTGCTCGTATGTATAGCCGACACTAATCAGTCCCAAAAGGTTAAACTCGATTATTTTTTTCAGACGTAAAATACCTCTTCCCAGTTCAGGAATGGAATGCTAGAAACCCAGTTAGGACTGACACCAGTGTAGAGTAACAGAAATAACCGCATTGGCCTCAGTCACACCTCACTGTTCTGCTTGGTACTACGGAGAGAATGTAATGGATAGAATTGCCATTCAGGATCTGCAGAAAGCTGGGTGTGATGTTATTGTCCGTCACTGATTGCCCCTCTGCTGACTATGGTAAATATCTGCGTAGTGCGGCTATCAGGGGCCTGCAGATGATAAACGCAGTATGCTGACGCCAGCCTGTGGCCCCCATGCCCGAGCAGATGCCGGACCCCTGGCTTCCTGTATAATGCCGCTGCGAGGCTTGTCCCCTCTGCGGTGACGGCACGTACCAGCTAGACCAGGCCTGCTTCTGTCACAGTGATGGCTTGTGCATCTGTCAAAGTAACATCAAACCAGACTGGTATTATTCAGTATTGGCTGGAGCGAGATGGCTACCTAGTAACGGGGGCTGGCTGCCCACCACCAATAGGCACCCCCTGCTGTAATGCAGCATAATGTGCTGCCAAAGTATCTACAGGCGTCAGGAAAGTGCAGCCTATGGTGGTGTTATATATAAACACATCTATGCATTTTATTGGCTTGAGCAGCTTTGATTATTTTCATTTAGATTGTTGTCTTCGGTCTTAAAGCCCCACTCCAGAGGTCCCTGGCCTTAGTATTACACTCACCAGCCACCGTGTACAGCGCCGCAGCTCCTGACTGACCGTCAGTGTAGGTCTGCGAGACCCTCGTTCTGGCTCTCATTGACTTACATTGAGCTGTGACCTCCGGCTCGTCCAGCAAACACTGGAGCGATCTGGCAGGTCACAAACTGCTGGAGACCCACCGGAGCGGCGCTGATAGAAGGTGCAGACAGCGGCTGGTAAGTATGACACTAAGGGCAGAGAATTTCTATTAGTAGCCTCACTCCACCCTGCAATAAAAATAGCTGGAGTGGTGCGTTAGGATTTCTTTTATTTGCTATTTCTCATCATTGTGTCCTTTTATGTTTCCAGATGCCACCTTATTGCTAGAAATCTGATCCAATTTGTTTCTACTCGTGCACAGTCACTCCCTTTTATGTTTCTGGGACAATGGACATAAATAATGACAAGATTGCTGGGAGAATATTAAATCTAACCCTTGAGGTCATCTATCTGCTGACTGGAGAGGTGAGACATTCAACCATGAATAAAGACCCCATGTACATTAGATGGCTGTCAGCAGAATTATTCTTCAGACTATCAGCCGACAGCCATCTTTGCCATCTCTCCCATACATGGAGACTCGATAGGTTGAGTACCTCTGTGTTTTCTAGGAATAAGTGGCTGACTGACGTGTCGGCGTCTTATCTCAATTAGAACATAGCAATTCAGAGTCCAAAATTGGACGCAGCTAATCGGACATCAGTTGACTGGTACCCCCAAATATGTTAGACTGTCAGCCGAACCCATCAATATCAGTGGATGTGGCTATTACTCTGATATGTATGGGGCTTTAAATAGTTGAGGGATTCAATAATAAGATAGGGACACGTCCAAAGAAGCAAGGGATTCAGTGATGAGATGGAGATACGTCCAGAGAGGTGAGGGATTCAATGATAAGATGGGGATACGTCCAGAGAGGTGAGGGATTCAATGATGAGATGGGGATACGTCCAGAGAGGTGAGAGATTCAATGATAAGATGGGGACATGTCCAAAGAGGTGAGGGTTTCAGTGATGAGGTTGGGACACATCCAAAGAGGTGAGGGATTCAATGATGAGATGGGGACACGTCCAAAGAGGTGAGGGATTCAGTGATGAGATGGGGACATGTCCAAAGAGGTGAGGGATTCAGTGATGAGATGGGGACATGTCCAAAGAGGTGAGGGATTCAGTGATGAGATGGGGACATGTCCAAAGAGGTGAGGGATTCAGTGATGAGATGGGGACATGTCCAAAGAGGTGAGGGATTCAGTGATGAGATGGGGACATGTCCAAAGAGGTGAGGGATTCAGTGATGAGATGGGGACATGTCCAAAGAGGTGAGGGATTCAGTGATGAGATGGGGACATGTCCAAAGAGGTGAGGGATTCAGTGATGAGATTGGGACACATCCAAAGAGGTGAGGGATTCAATGATAAGATGGGGATACGTCCAGAGAGGTGAGAGATTCAATGATAAGATGGGGACATGTCCAGAGAGGTGAAAGATTCAATGATAAGATGGGGACATGTCCAGAGAGGTGAAAGATTCAATGATAAGATGGGGACACGTCCAGAGAGGTGAAAGATTCATGATAAGATGGGGACACGTCCAGAGAGGTGAGGAATTCAATGATGAGATGGGGATACGTCCAGAGAGGTGAGAGATTCAATGATAAGATGGGGATATGTCCAGAGAGGTGAGAGATTCAATGATAAGATGGGGACACGTCCAGAGAGGTGAGAGATTCAATGATAAGATGGGGACACGTCCAGAGAGGTGAAAGATTCAATGATAAGATGGGGACACGTCCAGAGAGGTGAAAGATTCAATGATGAGATGGGGATACGTCCAGAGAGGTGAGAGATTCAATGATAAGATGGGGATACGTCCAGAGAGGTGAGAGATTCAATGATAAGATGGGGACACGTCCAGAGAGGTGAGGGATTCAATGATGAGATGGGGATACGTCCAGAGAGGTGAGGGATTCAATGATGAGATGGGGACACGTCCAGAGAGGTGAGAGATTCAATGATAAGATGGGGACACGTCCAGAGAGGTGAGGGATTCAATGATGAGATGAGGATACGTCCAGAGAGGTGAGAGATTCAATGATAAGATTTGGACACGTCCAGAGAGGTGAGGGATTCAATGATGAGATGTGGATACGTCCTGAGAGGTGAGGGATTCAATGTTGAGATGGGGATACGTCCAGAGAGGTGAGGGATTCAATGATGAGATGGGGACATGTCCAAAGAGGTGAGGGATTCAGTGATGAGATGGGGACGTGTTCAAGGAGGTGAGGGATTCAATGATGAGATGGGGATACGTCCAGAGAGGTGAGAGATTCAATGATAAGATGGGGACACGTCCAGAGAGGTGAGGGATTCAGTGATGAGATGGGGACATGTCCAAAGAGGTGAGGGATTCAGTGATGAGATGGGGACATGTCCAAAGAGGTGAGGGATTCAGTGATGAGATGGGGACACATCCAAAGAGGTGAGGGATTCAATGATGAGATGGGGACATGTCTAAAGAGGTGAGGGATTCAGTGATGAGATGGGGACACATCCATAGAGGTGAGGGATTCAATGATGAGATGGGGACATGTCCACAGAGGCGAGCAATTCAATGATGAAATGGGGACATATCCAAAAAGTTGAGGGATTCCATGATAAGATGGGGACACATCCAAAGAGGTGAGGGATTCAATGATGAGATGGGGATACATCCATAGAGGTGAGAGATTCAATGATAAGATGGGGACACGTCCAAAGAGGTGAGGGATTCAATGATGAGATGGGGACACGTCCAACGAGGCGAGGGATTCAATGATGAGATGGGGACACGTCCAACGAGGTGAGGGATTCAATGATGAGATAGGGACACGTCCAACGAGGCGAGGGATTCAATGATGAGATAGGGACACGTCCAAAGAGGTGAGGGATTCAATGATCTGATGGGGACACATCCTAAAAGGTGAGGGATTCAATGATGAGATGGGGACACGTCCAGCGAGGCGAGGGATTTATTAATAAGATGGGGACACATCCAGTGAGATGAGGGATTCATTAATAAGATGGGGACACGTCCAAAGAGGCAAGCAATTCAATGATGAGATAGGGACATGTCCAAAGAGGTGAGGGATTCAATGATAAGATGGGGACTGACGTGAGGGATTCAATAATAGCATAAGGACATGTCCCGAGAGGCAAGGGATTCAAAATAAGGCCGGTGTCACACTTTCGTGTGTGATGCGAGAAACTCGCATCAACAGCCGGCACTCGGACCGGAGTTTGCGGCTGCATAGAAATACATGTAGCCGCATGCTCCGGTCCGAGTGCCGACGGCAGTGGCGGGTATTGATGCGAGAGACTCGTTCGAGTTTCTCGCATCACACACGCAAGTGTGACACCGGCCTGAGATGGAGACGTGTTCAGAGAGATGAGGGTTTCAATAATAAGATGGGGACATGTCCAGATGCTCAAGGGATTCAATAATAAGATGGGGACACATCCAGAGAGGCGAGGGATTCAATTATAAGATGGGGAATGAGGTGAGGGATTCAATAATAAGATGGGGACTTGTCCAGAGAGGCGAGGGATTCAATTATAAGATGGGGTATGAGGTGAGGGATTCAATAATAAGATGGGGACTTGTCCAGAGAGGAGAGGGATTCAATTATAAGATGGGGAATGAGGTGAGGGATTCAATAATAAGATGGGGACTTGTCCAGAGAGGCGGGGGATTCAGTGAGAAGATGGGGACGTGTCCAGAGAGGCGAGTGAATCAGCGATGAGTAAAATTGAGCCCCATGTTCCATAAAGTGATGGACTGAGGGGGACATTAAATGTTTTTGTATTAGTAAAACAGGAATAGGCTTTATATCAATAAAACTACTGGAAGATAAGGTTGTGTTTCACAACTTGATGTAAGATTTGACCCCACAATAATGTTTTATTGTGTATCTATCATTTAGGGTTATATTTTTACAAAGAAGACATTTGAGGAACCTGAGACATCTGGTAATAGCTCAGGAAGATGGAGCAGGACACAAAACTACATCACAGTGTCTCCTCATGTAATATCGCAGGAGAACGATAATGAGCAGAAGATTTTACAACTCACCAACAAGATTGTGCATCTCCTAACTGGAGAGGTGAGCATGGCTGGGAAATTATACTGTAACAAGGAAGACGTGAATGGTGCCTCAACCCAGTTTCTAGCACCGGAGAGGATATTGGCGGAGAATGAGGGGCACATAATGGTGTCAGTGGCGTGACTAGAGAGCTGGCATCACTTTCAACAGTATCTGTGTCCCCTGTAATTGGGTACAGTTGAAAGCTGCCCTGCCACTTACTAAGGTAAGCCTGTTTGAAGATTGTCAGGCAGAAAACAGAGGACACAGGCGTTATTGCACTGTGCTGCAGTCTGCAGGCAGAAAAGGATGTATCCATTCAAGTGGAATTTTTTTTAGGGGGGACAGTTTTTGTTGTTGCAAAAAGGACACGCGAGGACAGTAGGGTGTGGGGCCATTACCGTTATATGGGGACCACTATTAATACGTGTTTGAGGAAGGCACGGTTTCTATGCAGAGGCCTGGAGGGGGCACTCTTTCTGTGAAGGGACACAGAGGGGCATTATTTCTATGTGGAGTCACAGAAATAACTTGAATCTGACAAAAGTAATAATATATCAAAAATCTATAAAAATGAATAAATGAAAGTCAGACATTGCTTTTCCACCATGCTTCCACAGAATTTAAAAAAAAAATGAACTCATAAAATAGGCCTGAACAGAAATGATGGCTCCCTTAACTTAATATTTGGTTGCACAACCTTTTGAGGCAATCACTGCAATCACACAATTCCTGTAAGGCCCTGTGCACACTTTGCGTTTTTAGATGCGTTTCCGCTGCGTTTTTCAACGTGCGGAAACGCATGCAACCCGCAGCACAGTGCACTACCTATGTAATCTAATGGGAACCGCATGTCTGCTGTGCACATGCTGCGAAAAAAAAGGGGGGTTTAGCCGCGTTTTATTTTCCGCAGCATGTCAATTCTTTGTGCGGAACTGCAGCGGTTCGGCGCCCATTGACTTGCATTGAGTCGGGCACTTCCGCAGCAAAACCGCAGATCTAAAAAAGATCTGCGGTTTTGCTGCGGGTGAAACCGCTGCAGTTCGGGAGGAGGGAAGTGTGTGGGCGGTGCGTGGGCGTGTATAGTGTGCGGCGCTGTGTGTGTGGGCGGTGCGTGGCCGTGTATAGTGTGCGGCGCTATGTGTGTGGGCGGTGCGTGGGCATGTATAGTGTGCGGCCCTATGTGTGTGGGCGGTGTGTGGGCGTGTATAGTGTGCGACGCTATGTGTGTGGGCGGTGATTGTGTGCCGGTGTCTGCGTGATCGGTGTGCGGGATCGGTGTGCGTGATCGGTGTGCGGGCCTGTGTGCGGGATCGGTGTATGTGCGGTGGTGTGCGGGGCTGTGTATGTGCGGCGGTGTGCGGGCCTGTGTGCGTATCTCCGTGTATGCAGGCGTCGTCGGATGGGACTGCAAGTCCATCCGGCGATGCTTGCTACAGTGACAGTGACTGACACATTAGCCAATGATGGGACAGTAGTAGTCCCATCATCCGGCTAATGTGCTGAATGTAAAAAAAACAAAAACACATACAGAACATACAACATATAACATACATGACATACAACATATAACATACACATGACATACAACATATAACATACATGACATACAACATACAACATATAACATACACATGACATACAACACATAACATACATGACATACAACATATAACATACACATGACATACAACATATAACATACATGACATACAGAACATATAACATACACATGACATACAACATATAACATACACATGACATACAACATATAACATACATGACATACAGAACATATAACATACACATGACATACAACATATAACATACACATGACATACAACATATAACATACACATGACATACAGAACATATAACATACACATGACATACAGAACATATAACATACACATGACATACAGAACATAAAACATACACATGACATACAACATATAACATACATGACATACAGAACATATAACATACACATGACATACAGAACATATAACATACACATGACATACAACATATAACATACACATGACATACAACATATAACATACATGACATACAGAACATATAACATACACATGACATACAGAACATATAACATACACATGACATGCAACATATAACATACACATGACATACAACATATAACATACACATGACATACAACATATAACATACACATGACATGCAACATACAGTATAACACACATGACATGCAACATATAACATACACATGACATACAACATATAACATACACATGACATACAACATATAACATACACATGACATACAACATATAACATACACATGACATACAACATATAACATACACATGACATGCAACATATAACATACACATGACATGCAACATATAACATACACATGACATACAACATATAACATACACATGACATGCAACATATAACATACATGAAATACAGAACATATAACATACACATGACATACAGAACATATAACATACACATGACATACAGAACATATAACATACACATGACATACAGAACATATAACATACACATGACATACAACATATAACATACACATGACATACAGAACATATAACATACACATGACATACAGAACATATAACATACACATGACATACAACATATAACATACACATGACATACAGAACATACAATGACATACAACACATAACATTGAGCACATACTCACCTCTTCCCCGACGTCATCCATCTGTGCACCGCTCTGCCGCCGGGAGAGAATGACGTCACTACTGTTCATTCTCTCACGGCAATGCTGGGTGAGAAAATTCGCACGCAGCATTGCCATAAAGTGAGAGAATGAACTCAGTGATGCAGTGCAGGAGCCATTGTCTCCTGTCAGTGCATCACTGGGAGGCCCTACGGTGCAGTGGCATCACCTGATGTCACCGTTCTATAGGGGAGACCATCGTGGGACACTCGTTATTAATTGGACTGCGTCGGACAGGGAGTATACGGTTGTTTTATATTTTTACGTTTTATTACAGGAGATCGAGGGCGTCGCTTGGATCTGAGCGTATAATAAAGATATGAAAACCGTCTTGTATTTTATTTCATTAAAATAATTTATTCTTGTGTGTGTTGCTTTTTTTTAACCCTTTATTAATATAAGATTAATAATGGATAGGCGTCTTATTGACGCCTCTCTATTATTAACCGGGCTTAATATCACCTTACAATAGCAAGGTGATATTAACCCCTTATTACCCCATATCCCACCGCTACAGGGGAGTGGGAAGAGAGGGGCTAAGTGCCGGAATTGTCGCATCGTACAGATGCGCCAACTCTGGGGCGGCGGGGTGCTGGTATTTTTAGCCAGGGGGGTGCCAATATCCATGGCCCCTTCCTAGGCTATGAATATCAGCCCGCAGCTGTCTGCGTAGCCTTTCTGGCTATAAATTATAAGGGGACCCCACGTCATTTTTTTGGGGGGGTCCCCCTATTTTAATAGCCAGTGAAGGCTAGCTGCGGGCTGATATTCATAGCCTGGGAAGATCCATGGGTATTAACCCCTTCCCAGGCTAGAAATATTGGCCCCGGCTGTCGACTTTCCCCTGCTGGCGCAGAAAATTGCGCGGGAGCCCACGCCATTTTTTTCCTATTTTTTTTTTTTATTAACTATTGCGTTATTTTGTGTATGTGTACGCGTGTGTGTCTTTAACTATTTATGTACCATTCTATCTATCTACCTATATATCTTTCTGTCTATCTATATATCTATCTCTCTATATATATTTCTAACTATTATCTATCTATCTACGTATTTTCTATCTAACTACTGGTATCTATTATCTATCTATGGCCGGCGTCACACTTGCGAGTGTGATGCGAGTTAGTCGCACGACTTTCTCGCATCAACACCCGGCACGGCCGCCCGCTCTCGGACCCGAGTGTGCGGCTGCATAGAAATACATGCAGCCGCACACTCTGGTCCGAGAGCGGGCGGCCGTGCCGGGTGTTGATACGAGAAAGTCGTGCGACTAAATCGCATCACACTCGCAAGTGTGACGCCGGCCTATCTCTATCTGTGTGTGTGTAATGGAGTGTGGGTTGGACAAATGTAAAAGAGGAGGTTGGACAAGAACTGATATCACAAATCTTTTTTTTTTTTGTTAAACAATATATCTTTATTTAGCTGTCAAAACCGCATACAAAACCGCGTCAAAACCGTGCCAAAAACCGCATCAAAACCGCAATGTGTGCACAGGCCCTAACTGTCAATGAGACTTCTGCGCCTCTCGACCGGTATTTTGGCCCACTCCTCACGAGCAAACTGCTCCAGTTGTCTCGTGTTTGAAGGTTGCCTTTTCTAGACTGCGTGTTTCAGCTTGTGATGAAACGAGCACACGGTCCGCCACACGGTAGCCCGGGGTATCACGGCTTGTGATCCCTCCGTGCCACAAATGTGACGAAAACGCGCACACACGACGGCTGCTGCCGTCCGACCCAGTAAACTGCAGGGATTTATAATTATCCCACTTCCACTTAGGAACTTGCAGCCCTCTGGCGCCCCCCCTTACCCTCAGGTCAGTCAGGGAACTGCACCTAGGATAATTAGTCGCCAGACGGGTCACTTGGATGTGTGCTGGCTATTGGGCACGCTGCAGTGAGGGAATTATAATTACTCCGGGCCGCAGCCAGGCAATACACGTATAAAACCCGCTCCGTCACTGCCAACGCCACCCCATAGGTCAACACTTTACACCCCGTCTTTTTAAGCTGCCACCAGCTACGGTTTACTTTAGGAACAATTTATCAAGAGGGTCCGTAGCAACCCCAAAACAGTAGCGTAGTACTTCAGGCACGTGCAAATTCGTTTATAGAGCAGGAGAATCAAACTAATAATTTTATAGGTTTATTCCTTAAAAACAGGCAGTGCTTATACAATATAAAAAGATGTAACAAGCTGAGGCAATATAGTTATGTACAAGGCAGTTAGAAAATAAAATAGGATTAACGGTGCAAAAACTCACATGGTAGTTACAGGCAAGACTGGCTGGGGGAGGAGCCACACGTCATAGTTCATTTGCAGATCTCTTAGTCAGGACATCACAGCATGGACTGAACAAGGGGGGCTCACCACAAGACTTATACCTGTGGGCTGCTGACCTCACAAAAGGGGATGGTTTTTCTGGGGTCCTCCTCTTGCTCTAAGTGGTAATCTTAGTTCAGAAAACTCCTAACCTTCATAACTTAGAGATGGAGTCTCTTACAGCGATGCACAGCATACCATTGTACTCCGCAAGATGTTGGCGTGCATTTAAGTCTAAACGCAGAGTGCCTGGGTGGATCGGCTAAGCAGAAATCGGTTTCTTGGGTTCTGTTGGAGTTACGTGTTCACCAGTACCACGGGAACAATGCCCGTCGGCGTATGTTTCACAACAGTAACTTTCGTGTTTCTGACGCAACTTCCCACCGTGTTATAAGCCAAAAGAATGAATCCTCATAATGGCTGCTAGGGGAGCAAAAGCACATGTGCAGACAATGGGGACCCCTGCGGTGAGGCGGGAAACTCCAGCACTGGTAGCTCAGGTTACACATGGGGTTGATGAGAAGCGTGAGAGAGGGAGGGGGGACTTTGCTCTGTGGGCTGTCAGCAGTAAAAAAAAAAGATGAGGACTGTAGTTCTGCACAGCACAAGACATGGAGCTTCCAATATCCTCACACAGCTCTTTCCAAAGATGCTCGATAGGATTTATGTCAGGGCTACTTCAGAATAGTCCAATGTTTTCCTCTTAGCCATTCTTTTGTGTTTTTAGCAGTGTGTTTTGGGTCATTATCCTGTTACAGGACCCATGACCTGCGACTGAGACCGAGCTTTCCGACACTGGCAGCACATTTCCCTCTAGAATCTCTTGATAGTCTTGAGATTTCATTGTACCCTGCACAGATTCTAGACACCCTGTGCCAGAAGCAGCAAAGCAGCCCCAGAACATAACAGAGCCTCCTCCATGTTTCACAGTAGGGACAGTGTTCTTTTCTTGATATCCTTAATTTTTCCATCTGTGAACATAGAGCTGATGTGCCTTGCCAAAAAGTTCCATTTTTGTCTCATCTGTCTATAGGACATTCTCCCAGAAGCTTTGTGTCTTGTCAACATGTATGGCTTTTTTATGATTTTTTTTTCAACAATGGTGTCCTCCTTGGTCGTCTCCCATGAAGTCCACTTTGGCTCATACAACGATGGATGGTACGATCTGACACTGATGTTCCTTGAGCTTGAAGTTCACCTTTAATCTATTTAGAAGTTTTTCTGGGCTCTTTTGTTACCATTCGTATTATCCGTCTCTTTGATTTGTCATCAATTTTCCTCCTGCGGCCACGTCCAGGGAGGTTGGCTACAGTCCCATGGAGCTTAAATGTCTGAACAATATGTGCAACTGTAGTCACAGGAACATTAAGCTGCTTGGAGATGGTCTTATAACTTTTACCATATGTATGTCTTTAATTTTCTTTCTAATCTCCTGAGACAACTCTTTCCTTTGCTCCCTCTGGTCCATGTTGAGTGTGATACACACCATGTCACCAAACAGCACAGTGAGTATCTGTAGCCCTCTATACAGGCCCACTCACTGATTCCAAGATTGTAGACACCTGTGATGATAATTAGTGGACACACCGTGATTTAACATGTCCCTTTTGTCACATTATTTTCAGAGGTACCATCATTTCTGTCCAGGCCTATTTCATGAGTTTCATTTTTTTAAAATTCTGTGGAAGCATGGTTGAAAAGCAATGTCTGACTTTCATTTGTTCATTTTCATAGATTTTTTATTTATTATTACTTTTGTTACATTCAAGTTATTTCTGTCACCATTGTGGGTTTTTCTGTCATTAATCGAGGGGTACCAACAATTTTGACCACGTGTGTATCCTGCACAAAAAGGCCAAAATGCAAAAAAGTGATATAAAAATAGAAAACCCTTTATTGATAACAAAAGAAACTGTTTAAGAAAGCATCAGCCACTAAGACGTCACAAAAGTCATTCTCGCTAAGCACGGAACTTGCCGGCAGCGCCGCTGAGGACCGGGATCGCCGCTGAGACCGGGGGCCAACAGGAGGTGAGTATATCCTTATTTATTATTTTTTTATTATTTTTAACATTCTATCTTTTACTACTGATGCTGCATGGGCAGCATCAATAGTAAAAAGTTGGTCACACTTGTCAAGCACCTGTCAATCACTTTTCCAAGCGATGCTTCAAATCGATTGGAAAAGCGCAAGCATTCTGCAAGCTAAAAACGCTTGCAAAACGCTTGTGTTTTGTGGGAAAATGCATGCGAATTACGCATGCGTTATACCTGCGGCGGGGAGTTGCGCAAATGCTCCGGACTATTCCATACAATTCCATAGGACATAGCCTAAATGTGGTTTAGGGACACTGGGGCTCAGAAGGCAGGGGGGCATTTGAATTAGTGAGCGCAGAATTCGCTGGATTTTTTATTTTTTTTTGGTGGGGCGAGGAGCTATAGCGCTTTTCCAGACCCATTGTACTACCCCTATATTTCTGTTAACAGATGACAGACCTGAGTGGGGACTTGTTTTTTTTTTTTTGTAGATTGAGTTAAAGTATTTATTGGGAACATTTTACATAATATTTATGATCACATTCATCCGGTGCGCTATGTTGATCACTTACTGTGGGGTTTACACCTAAATCTCCGAATGACGTGACAGATGAAACCCTCGAAGGATCCATTCACTATAATGAGGCAGATTTTTTTTTTCCTGTTTGGCAGCTGTCACACACTAAAAGACGCTTTTTTTTCCAAAATCTAGTTTTTGCATCACCACATTTTGAGAGCATTTTGATATTTTGGCCCACAGAGTCATGTGAGGGCTTGTTTTTTGCAGGACGAGCTGACGTTTTTATTGGTACCATTTTCAGGCACATGACACTTTTTGATTGCTTTCTATTCAGATTTTTGGGAGACAGAATGAGCAAAAACCTGCAATTGATGAATTTCTTTTTTTGGGGAGGGGGTTTATACCGTTCCGTGTGTGGTAAAATTGATATGGCAGTTTTATTTTTCGGGTTACTACGATTACAGCGATATACAACACATACAGTGCAGACCAAAAGTTTGGACACATTCTCATTTAAAGATTTTTCTGTATTTTCATGACTATGAAAATTGTACATTAACACTTGTGGAATTATATACCGTATATACTCATGTATAAGCCGACCCCCCTAATTTTGCCACAAAAAAACTGGGAAAACTTATTGACTCGTGTATAAGCCTAGGGTGAAAAATGATTATGCCCCCATATGATGCTCCATAGATTAGGCCCCCATAAACTGCAGATTATGCCCCCATATGCTGCACAGATTATGCCCAATATGCTCCACAGATTATGCCCCCATATGCTCCAGATTACGCCCCCATATGCTCCAGATTATGCCCAACATGCTCCAGAGATTATGCCCCCATATGCTCCACAGATTATGCCCCATATGCTGCACAGATTATGCCCCATATGTTCCACAGATTATGCCCCATATGCTCCAGATTATGCCCAATATGCTCGAGATTATGCCCCATATGCTCCACAGATTACGCCCCCATATGCTCCAGATTATGCCCCCATATATTCCACAGATTATGTCCCCATATGCTGCACAATTATGCACCCGTATGATCCACAGATTATGCCCCCATATTCTCCAGATAATTCCCCATATGCTCCAGATTATGCCCCCATATGCTCCAGATTATGCCCCCGTATGATCCACAGATTATGCCCCATAGTATACGTCCCTTATGCTGCTGCTGCAAGAAAAAAAAAAAGACATACTCACCTCTCGTCGCTGGGGGCCAGGTGCCGGTTTGTCCTGAGCAGGCGGTGACACTGGCGCGCTATGGGGGACAGTTGCCTGAGATATTTACCTGTCCTCTCTCCACCGCTGCACACTGCTCCCTCTTCCGGGTTCTCGGCAGTGAATGATCAGGCAGGGGGCGGGGCGCGCACTAACGACGTCATCGCGCCCTCTGCCTGATCATTCACAGTCAGAGGAGTCGGACGAGGGAGCAGCGCAGCGGTGGTCCGGGGACAGGTAAATATCGCTATACTCACCCCTGCGCCGGCGCGGTCTCTGCAGCCTCTCCTCTTCTCCCGGCGGTTTCCGCAGCTCTTCAGTTCTACAGCGGTCACGTGGTACCGCTCATTAAAATCATGAATATGTGCATATTCATGACTTTAATGAGCTGTGCCATGTGACCGCTGCAGGAAGGAGCCAGAGATTGTGGGAGAAGCAGGGGGGCTGCAGAGACCGCGCCGGCAGATGGGTGAGTATGATCCAACACCCCCACTCCCCCTCCCCCGCCGACCCCCGTATATGACCCGCGTATAAGCCGAGAGAGGGACTTTCAGCCCTAAAAAATGGGCTGAAAATTTCGGCTTATACACGAGTATATACGGTACTTAATTTCAGTTGTTACACACTTTTTTGTTATGTCTTATATTCTAGGTTCTTCAAAGTAGCCACCTTTTGCTTTGATGACTGCTTTGCACACTCTTGGCATTCTCTTGATGAGCTTCAAGAGGTAGTCACCGGAAATGGTTTTCCAACAATCTTGAATTAGTTCCCAGAGATGCTTAGCACTTGTTGGCCCTTTTGCCTTCACTCTGCGGTCCAGCTCACCCCAAACCATCTCGATTGGGTTCAGGTCTGGTGACTGTGGAGGCCAGGTCATCTGGCGTAGCACCCCATCGCTCTCCTTCTTGGTCAAATAGCTCATACACAGCCTGGAGGTGTGTTTGGGGTCATTGTCCTGTTGAAAAATAAATGATGGTCCAACTAAACGCAAACCGGATGGAATAGCCTGCCTCTGCAAGATGCTGTGGTAGCCATGCTGGTTCAGTATGCCTTCAATTCTAAATAAATCCCCAACAGTGTCACCAGCAAAGCACCCCCACACCATCACACCTCCTCCTCCATGCTTCACTGTGGGAACCAGGCATGTAGAGTCCATCCGTTCACCTTTTCTGCGTCGCACAAAGACACGGTGGTTGGAACCAAAGATCTCAAATTTGGACTCATCAGACCAAAGCACAGATTTCCACTAGTCTAATGTCCATTACTTGTGTTCTTTAGCCCAAACAAGTCTCTTCTGCTTGTTGCATGTCCTTAGCAGTGGTTTCCTAGCAGCTATTTTACCATGAAGGCCTGCTGCACAAAGTCTCCTCTCAAGGCCGGCGTCACACTGGCGACAAAATCGGACGACTGCAATGCGATGAAATATCGCATTGCATTCGGACCTATGTTAATCTATGGAGCAGCTCCCAGTATCATATTTTTTGTGGTCCGTTTTAAACGTCCGAGTGCAATCGCAGCATGCTGCGATTGTCACCGATTGTGGGTCAACTATCGCAAATGCAAGTCAATGGGAGCGTTGAAAAATCGGATTACAAACGGACCGCACCTGTGACTTGCGATTAAATCACACCGGTGTTCTTTAGAAAAGCCGGCAATTCATCCCCGGCTATACTGTAAAAGCACACTGACAGCTTTAATAAAGAATGTAAAGAATAGATATATACACATAGAAAACATATATATAGGAGTGAGCAGACGTGTCTGTCTGCTCTCTGCAAGTCAGAGGATATAACAAGGCGCCGTGCTACTGGCAGCCCATTGCAGCAGCAGCTACTCTTTTGTTTCTTTTGTCTCTGTATGTTGTCTGTTCTTTTGGACATTCTTTTGGACTTTCCTAATATTTTATGTACTGCTGTTTGTATTGCTGCTGTAATACTGTAATTTCCCCCCGGGATCAATAAAGTGTATCGTATATATCATTGTGACATATATATATATACATATATTTATAGTTCATACACTTCTACATACTGTAATAGCCGCTAATTCAATTGCCGCCTGTTTTTTTCATTTCATTCAATAGGATTAATAATTGATAGTTGTCAAATTGACAACTCTCAATTATTAACCTGGCTTAAAGTCACCTTTCAATTGCAAGGTGGCTTTAACCCCTTATTAACCCATTCGCCACCGCTACAGGGCAATGGGAATAGACGGGCAAAGTGCCAGAAAGGGCTAATCTACTTATAGATTTGCCTTTTCTGGGGTGTCTGGGGGCAGATGTTAGTAGGCAGGGGGGGCACAAAATAAATGCACCCTCCCTGGCCTATTATTATTTGCCCCCACTCGCTGGCTTTGTCTGGTGGAGAAAATACAGCGGGAGCCCACACATTTTTTATCAACGAATTTACACCTTTAATTAACCCCTACATGTGTGAAATTTCACACACATACACTCATGTAATTGTTAGTGAAAACCAGATATCAAACTACATGAAATGACATGGTTAACTGTATGTAAACCATATGTCATTTCATGTCAGGTGTACAGTTTCACAAAAGCCGGCAATTGAATTAGCGTGTAAGGTTCTTTGTCTCTGTTGACATGTTCCTTGAAACTCAGTTTTCCGTCGGCCATTTTGCTTTCTGTCTTTCTGCAGCTCTTGCCCTCAGTTAATATGGAGTTTCCAGTTTTCATGTTCCCGCCCTGATTCTTCCCTCTTGCTTCTTGCTTCTTAAGCAGCCTCAGCTGAACAATCAGTGCTCCTGAATCAAGCCTCAGTCAGTCTGTGACCTGACTCCTGGAAGCCTTGGACTTGTACTCCAGCTATTCCCTACTGAGGAACCTTGGAACACTTTTGGACTCTGGAAACCTGCTGTTTGGTGAATCCATGTTTGCAGAGGAATTACGGTACAGAGAAGAGATCCTAAACCTGCTTTGGAGATTTATTGTAGTGCTTGAAGTTACTCTGGCCTGCTGTGTCTCCTGTCGCTGTTCTTGCAAACTGTGTGAACTTTTCAGCATGCTTGTATGAAGTAATACAAGTCATTTCATATCAACCTGTGTCTCCTGTGTTTTCCTCGCACCCAAGCACAAGACGCTATAGGAACTGTACACTATACATGACAAGATTCAGGAGCCAATGTTTAGTGTCTGCTGGGTCTGGGAAAGCCGTGTCTGCTGTGACTGTGGATATCAGATGTCCGTTTAATACCTTCTGTGATGACAGTGGTTGTGACTTCTCACAACCATTCCAGGTGAGCGCATTCCCTTAAAATTTTACTCTGGAGTGTTACCACAGGTAAACACTATTGTTTTTTTTTTTTTTTTCCTTTCCTCTTCTCCTTCCAGCACTTCTGCCTTAAAAGATCTGGAAGATGGAGGCCCGCATAAAGGAACTTTGCGGAGTGACTGATACAATCCTTTCAGATGTACAGACTTTAAAAACCCGTTTTGCAAGCCTACAGGACCTCACTAATCATAATTTGCAAGTGTTTGGACAGACTACCCAGGAATTGCGAGCCAGGATTGAGGCTCTAGAGGAACGAGCCCAGGCTCCTGCCATAACCCCGAGTTCTGGGATCCCCAAATTACCTCTTTTTCGTTTTGGCGGTGAACATGAGAAATTCAGGGGATTTATTAATCAATGCAATTTATTTTTCTCTGCACATGCTTCACAATTTCCCACTGAACGATCCAAAGTGCTTACTATAATCATGTTGCTTACCAATAAGGCTTTGATGTGGGCAAACCCTCTGATTGAGACTGAGGATGATTGTTTGAATCACCTTGATGCTTTTATTTCAGCCATGGGGCAGGTGTTTGATGACCCCAATCGAGGTGCAACAGCTGAAGCAGCCATGTTAACTTTGCGCCAAGGTAAGCGTTCAGTAGCCGAATATGCCCTGGATTTCAGGAGATGGGCTCTTGATACCACTTGGGACACTTCCGCTAAAAAATCTATTTTTCGGAAAGGGTTGTCTCCACTGATTAAGGATGAACTTGCTCGTGCCGACCCTCCCACTGCGTTAGGTGACTTTATTAACTATTGTATCCGTATTGATGCTCGTCTGACTGAACGCAGACAAGAGAGATGGTTCGAAAATAATCGCACTAACCTTTTACTACCTCCCTCCTCAGCTAAGGAACCTTTGAGTAGGATCACAAGGGAACCAGAACCTGAACCCATGCAGGTGGACTCTTTACAAAGACGGGTTAGTGATGCACGCAAAGAACATCGTATAAAGGAAAATCTATGTTTCTACTGTGGTAAGTCAGGGCACTTCATTATAAACTGCCCCAGCCGTTCTCGTAAGACTACTGCAGCAGTCATTCACTGTGAGTGTTGCGAGAGGAGCTCTGTCATGTCCGAGCCTCAGGCTCCAGAGAGATCTGCTGCAAGAGATCTTGATTTCTCGGACTTAAACTCTGTTAGTTCTGGGGATGATGACGGTATAAACGCTGCAATTTTTCAAGTTTCCTCAGCGGTGTCCCAGCTGAGTTATAAAAGAAAAAGTTCTCATTGCTTCCTTTCCATCAAACTCTGGGTTGACTCAGTCTGGGTGTCTAGCTCTGCTATGATCGACTCAGGAGCAAGTGGAAATTTTATGGATATCTCCTTTGCTCTGAAACAGGGGATACGTTCAGTGAAGAAGGCTACTCCAGTACAGATGGAGACTGTGGATGGCTCTCTACTGACTTCTGGACCAGTGGATCAAGAAACAGAGCCTTTGAGGGTCCTTATGGGTAAAGATCATCAGGAGAAAATGTCTTTTTTGCTTATCTCTTCTCCCCACTTTCCCATTATTCTAGGGCTACCATGGCTGCAGGCGCAGAATCCTACGATTAACTGGAGACCAAGGAATTACACTTTCCGGAGAAACAGATGAGTCAAGGAGTTTCAGCTTGCTCTGTTCCTAAAGGAACCATGTCAGTCCCTGAACTACCAGCTGTATACCAGGACTATGTGGATTTATGTGACAAGAAGAACGCTGATCAGCTTCCTCCTCACCGTCCATATGATTGTCCAATTGAATTATTGCCTGGAGCCGAGATACCTTTTGGTAAGATCTACCCCCTAGCGGGGCCCGAGCTAAAAGCTTTGAAGGATTATATAGACGAAAATTTAGCCAAGGGCTTCATACGCCCCTCTTCATCTCCCGCAGGTGCATCCATCTTCTTTGTGAAGAAGAAAGATGGATCTCTGAGACCCTGCATAGACTATAGGGAACTCAATAAGGTTACTATTAGAAACCGTTATCCATTGCCTTTAATCCCTGAGTTGTTGGAGAGAGTGCGGCATGACAAAATTTTCTCTAAACTGGATCTCCGTGGGGCCTATAACTTGGTCCGTATTAGACCTGGGGATGAATGGAAGACTGCTTTCAGGTCACGCTATGGACACTTTGAATATCTAGTTATGCCTTTTGGTCTGAGTACCCGCCCCAGCCACTTTCCAACACTTCGTGAATGATATCTTCAGGGATCTCCTAGATACATTTGTGGTGATTTATCTGGATGATATTCTAATTTTTTCTAACTCCACAGAGGAACATCATGGACATGTGAGAATGGTCTTAGAACGCCCAAGACAAAACCATCTCTACATCAAACTTGAAAAATGTGAATTCCATAGGACCGAAATTCAATTTCTGGGGTATGTACTATCTACGCAAGGGATTAGTATGGATGGAAGCAAGACCCAAGCCATCAAGGATTGGCCAATTCCTAGAAATGTGAAGGAGGTGCAGCGTTTCATCGGGTTTGCCAACTTCTATAGACGTTTCATTAAAAATTTTTTTCTGAGGTAGTGTCACCTATCACCCAACTTACCCGGAAACAGTCTAGGTTCTCCTGGACCCCGCAAGCTCAGGAAGCATTTTCCTGTTTAAAGGATAAATTTACCACCGCACCTATCTTAGTACATCCCAACCCCGAGCTTGCCTTCATAATAGAGGTGGATGCTTCAGACTGTGCCGTTGGAGCTATACTCTCTCAGAGAACAGGTGAAAAGAATGTCTTGCATCCCTGTGCCTTCTTTTCCCAGCAGTTGTCTTCGGCTGAGAGGAACTACGATGTGGGCAATAGAGAATTGTTGGCCATTATTGCCGCCTTCAAGGAATGGAGACACCTTCTTCAGGGAGCTGCACAGCAAATAGTCGTCCTGACAGACCATCGTAACCTTGAATTTATCAGGTCGGCTAAGTGCCTGACTCCCTGCCAGGCTCGCTGGAATCTTTTCCTAAACCAATTTAATTTTGTCATTTCTTATAGACCAGGATCGCGCAATGGAAAGGCTGATGCACTCTCTAGGATTCATTCAGCAGAGACACGTCCACTTACTCCTCCTAAGACTATTCTTCCTGACTCTAGATTCCTGGGAGTGATTCATAATCAAGACCTACTTAAGGACATCAAGGAAGCATACCATGCGGATTCTTTGTTGGCTCAACCCCCAAGGGACGTAAGTCTTGTCTTTAAGAATGGTGTGTGGATTCAGGGACAACGTCTGTATATACCTGAAACAGTCAGATTGAGAGTATTGCAACTCATCCACGATTCCAAGATAGCCGGGCATAGGGGAATTCTAAAGACACAAGAATTTCTTTCTCGTTTCTTTTGGTGGCCCACTTACAGGAAAGATGTCTTAAACTATGTCACTTCATGTGAAGTCTGTGCAAGATGCAAAACACCTCGCTCCTCCCCAACTGGTCTGTTGCAACCTCTTCCCACCCCGTCACGCCGTGGGGATCCATTTCTATGGACTTCATTGTGGAGTTACCAACCTCTCAAGGGAAGAACACCATTCTAGTGGTGGTTGACCGTCTAACAAAGGCAGCTCATTTTATCCCTTGTGTCGGCTTACCCACTGCAAAACAGACATCAGACTTGATGATTAAGAATGTGTTTCGCTTACATGGAGTACCGGATGAGGTCATTTCGGATCGAGGGGTGCAATTCACTTCAAGGTTTTGGCAAAATTTCTGTGCAGCATTGGACATTAAAGTAAACCTTTCTTCTGCTTTTCATCCCCAGACTAATGGACAGATAGAACGAACCAATCAGACCCTGGAGCAGTATCTCCGCTGTTTTATCTGCCACCTACAGGATGATTGGGTGGATCTACTTCCACTGGCTGAGTTCTCTTATAACAACTCTCAGAGCGCCTCCACTAAGCAGTCTCCTTTTTACTCCAATCTAGGTTATCATCCTAACATTCTTCCTCGATTTCCCATAGATACGCCCTTGCCGGCAGTGGCTGAAAGAATCACTTCTTTACAAAAGAATATGGATCTTCTAAAGGAAAATCTAGAATTGGCTCAGGAAAGGTACAAGAAAGCAGCAGATAAATTTCGTAAACCTGCACCAGCTTTCAAGGTAGGAGATTTGGTCTGGCTGTCAACCAGAAATCTTAAATTAAAGATTCCATCGTCTAAATTGGGACATAAGTACATTGGACCTTATAAGATCAATAAGATTATAAGTGCTGTTGCTTGTCGTCTTCAACTGCCCAGAACTATGAGAATCCACCCTGTCTTTCATGTATCCCTACTAAAGGCTGCAACACCCAATACGTTTCCTGGACGTTCTTCTCCTTGCCCTGACCCAGTGCTGGTCGATGGTCAGGAAGAATTTATGGTGGAAAGGATTCTAGATTCCAGGTTGTACAGAAATCAGTTGCAATATTTGATTAAATGGCAGGGCTACCCAGTGGAGGACAACTCATGGGAACCAGTCAATAATGTAAATGCTCCTCGCCTGCTCCGCCAGTTTCATCAGAGGTACCCTGACAAGCCTGGTCTGAGGTCATCCGGAGGTTGTCCCTAAGGGGGGAGTAATGTAAGGTTCTTTGTCTCTGTTGACATGTTCCTTGAAACTCAGTTTTCCGTCGGCCATTTTGCTTTCTGTCTTTCTGCAGCTCTTGCCCTCAGTTAATATGGAGTTTCCAGTTTTCATGTTCCCGCCCTGATTCTTCCCTCTTGCTTCTTAAGCAGCCTCAGCTGAACAATCAGTGCTCCTGAATCAAGCCTCAGTCAGTCTGTGACCTGACTCCTGAAACCTTGGACTTGTACTCCAGCTATTCCCTACTGAGGAACCTTGGAACACTTTTGGACTCTGGAAACCTGCTGTTTGGTGAATCCATGTTTGCAGAGGAATTATGGTACAGAGAAGAGATCCTGAACCCGCTTTGGAGATTTATTGTAGTGCTTGAAGTTACTCTGGCCTGCTGTGTCTCCTGTCGCTGTTCTTGCAAACTGTGTGAACTTTTCAGCATGCTTGTATGAAGTAATACAAGTCATTTCATATCAACCTGTGTCTCCTGTGTTTTCCTCGCACCCAAGCACAAGACGCTATAGGAACTGTACACTATACATGACATAGCGGCTATTACAGTATGTAGAAGTGTATGAACTATAAATATATGTATATATATATGTATATATATATATATATATATATATATATATATGTCACAATGACATGTGTATATATTGTAACATTTCCAGGGGATATAGCTCTAGGATCGCTGTCTGGGTAGACAGAATGGCACGAAAACAGTTCATTCAGACAGCAGTTCTGGTGTAAAACTGGCCGCAACCAGCTTTATTAAAGTCCACAGCAAACAAATAAAAATAAAGCATAAACAGAAAACCTAGGCTTGTCTAGCCACTAATTACACATAGATCGATTTCCCTATTTATCCGGGTCCAGACTCTACCAGTCTGTGCCCAAAACAACACATATATATGTTACCAGTATGGAGTTTCACAGATACTCCTCCTTGTGTCTGAAGGCCCCTTCAGCGTCCAGACTTGAGAGAGATCCACTCCTATTCAGCCGCTATTCGCACGGATTCTCACTGAGACTACTCCTGTGGCCGGGGTACTTCCTGCACCCAGACTGAGATAGCTCAAACTCCTGGAGACTGCTTCTTGTGCCGGGACACCTTCCTGTGTCCAGACTAAGCCAGCTCCCACTCCTGGAGACTGCTTCTTGTGCCGGGACACCTTCCTGTGTCCAGACTAAGCCAGCTCCACTCCTGGAGACTGCTTCTTGTGCCGGGACACCTTCCTGTGTCCAGACTAAGCCAGCTCCCTGAATGTGTTTGCAGACACCTACTTCTGGTCTCCTAATTAACAGCTGAACGGTTTCAGGCTTGAGCTGCAAGTGTGTGCTGAATGTGAGGTGTAGTGACCTTTCTCTACCACTAGGTTTACAAAGCCACACATTTCCCTTATACCATACAGCACAGTACCTAGGTGAAATGTACACCCCATTCAACACATATTCCTTCACTGTCTCACATATCCCCTCCCTCTTCTCCAGACCGGAGGGCTGGTCATCCAGACCGGAGGGCTGGTCAACAACCCAACAGAGACAGTGAACTCTGGACCAGTCATGGCCCTCATCAGCTTTCTCTTCATCTGAAGCATCCGCACTACCCTGTACCCTCCCAGGCCTATGCTCTCTGCGGGCCTCGGGTATCCTGCACGGTTTCATCTTGACCTTAGGGCCGGACTCAGTTTCGATATAGTGCCTGGCCAGAGAAGCACGACCCGGCACATCAGAACACTTCTGCTGACTCTTCCTCAGAAACTCACGTACCTCCTGTCCCTGGTGCACTGACCATGTGTCACCAACCATCACAGAAGGTATAGGGGGTTTTTCACTTTTCTCTAGTTCCCCTCCTTCAGATGCCATCTTCTGTCTGGCGGTAAGGTCAGCATCAGCTTTCTTCTCAGGACTCTCAACCTCCTCTGCTACCATGCATTCCTCATTTGCACTGGTTGCGTTATGGTCATCAGACGATTCACTATCACTATCCCTGTCTGACCCCTTTTTCTCAGCCACATCTGGCTCACTGTCAGGGCTATACACTTCATTTTCATTCACATCCTGCTCACTGTCAGGGTTATACAATTCATTTTCATTCACATCCTGCTTACTGTCAGGTTTATACAATTCATTTTCATTCACATCCTGATCTGGAACCTTAGTTAACATGTCATCCACAACATTAACTTCACCATCTGGTCCCTCAAGTATGTGACTATGTGACAACCCCAGCACTATACTTCTATATAGCTCAGGTACTAGGAGCTGACTCACGACCTCTCCCTGGACTTCAGTGTCCCTATACAATAGGCTATTGTCCATGGCAGCATGAGGAAACCTCTCCTCAGAGGCAGGCTCCTGGGAAACCTCATTTAGAACAATCATATTTTCCTGTGCCGTCCTAAGAGTGGGGTCTCGCCACTGCTCACTCCCAAAATTGTCACAGGACACAGGCAAGTCAGGGACACTCGGTTCCCGAGAACCACCATCCTCGTCTCCCAACATCACCTGCAAAGGAATTTCATCACTATCACAGTCATCATTATTATCAACATCATTATCATGACTATGATCAGTATCATCATCACTATCATGATCATCATCATTATCAGCATCAGCATCATTATCATGGTCATCATTATCATCATCACTATCATGATCATCATCATTATCATTATCAGCATCATTATCATGGTCATCATTATCATCATCATTATCACATAAGTTTAACGGCCCACTAGCATTGTGTTCCGCCCCTCGGGACTGCGCACCCTCAATAGGAGCTTCATCACACTGTCCATCAGAAACATTTTTCCCCCAGAGATCCTTAGACTGGGGAAAGTCATTACCCAATATGACGGGTTGCACCAGGTTCTTCACTACCCCCACTTAACATGAAACCTCCCCGCGTTTGGGAATCAAGTCCACGACAGTCTCTGGGTAGACTTTGGTGTCTCCAAGGACGCACACCACACTCAGGTGCTTATCAGGGATGAAGTCCCTATCAATCAGGCTGTCACATACGGAAGTCACTGGACTCTCTGAGTCCAAGAGGGCCTGTGCTGGGCAGTCATTTACAACCACCGGGGACCCCTGTGGTCCAGTCTCTTCGGCTGAGGTGGACACACACACAGGTTCTGCGCAGGGAGAGAGGGACCTGCCAACATCACGGCACATAGGCTCCCCCTCTAGTGAACAGCCGGCAGCAATTTCACGACATCTCCAACACTGTCCACCACAATCACCCTCCCATATGTCCCCTCGGGCCTGAACCCGCTTATCAGCATACCCCATGTCCCCAACAGCTGGAACGCTCTTACCGGGAGAGTTCGGCGTCCGGGAACTCTGAAGTGACGACCTCTCAGACGGCTGTACCTCAGGAGGACATGCTCGGATGTAGCGGTTCACTATCACCTTTTCAACTCCATAATCAGGCCTGCTGACTGCAGACTCCCAACTGTATCTCCAGTCATGAACTCCCCTGGCACGGGCTGTCACCGTAACACCCAGCCGGGTACGAATCTCCGCTTTCAGCTTGGCATAGTCTTGGCTGTCCTGCTCGCTCAGGTCAGCATAGGCCCTTTGGGGCTCTCCAATCAGATAGGGTGCGACCATCATGGCCCATTCAGATAGGGGCAGATTCCCTTCTCTGCCAGTCTCTCAAACCTAGTGAGATATACCTCCACATCATCACGAGGTGTCATCTTTTTCAGGGACCGTCTTACCGCCTTCTTTACAGCGGACAAGGCAGGTGCCTTCACAACATTACTCTGGGACGAGGTGCTGAGAGCTGCAATCTGCTCCAACAACCGGTTATTCTCCTGCTGCTGCTGCTGGTACTGCAGTTGCATGCTCTGCTGGGCCTGTACCAGGTACTCAATGAGCTCCTCCATGCTGTCATCCATGCTGTCAGACTTCTCTGTCTCAACAACGGCAGTCTTCACACAAGACATACACACTCCACAGTCTTTTCCACAGAAAAATTCAGCTCTGCTGTGCAGACACTTTTTTTTTTTTTTTTTCTTTTGCAAACTCTATTAGGGCTACTGTCTCTTTAAGACTGCTCCAATCAGACGTTTCTCTTGACACACTTTTTTTTTTTCTCTGCTGCTATTTCAACAGACTTCACCTTTATTGCTGTCTCTAAGCCACTGTGCTGCATGCACACTCCAGCACCATTTGTATCAGCCACTGTGCTGCCCCAGCATCCTCCGCCAATTGTAACATTTCCAGGGGATATAGCTCTAGGATCGCTGTCTGGGTAGACAGAATGGCACGAAAACAGTTCATTCAGACAGCAGTTCTGGTGTAAAACTGGCCGCAACCAGCTTTATTAAAGTCCACAGCAAACAGATAAAAATAAAGCATAAACAGAAAACCTAGGCTTGTCTAGCCACTAATTACACATAGATCGATTTCCCTATTTATCCGGGTCCAGACTCTACCAGTCTGTGCCCAAAACAACACATATGATATATGTTACCATATGGAGTTTCACAGATACTCCTCCTTGTGTCTTGAAGGCCCCTTCAGCGTCCAGACTTGAGAGAGATCCACTCCTATTCAGCCGCTATTCGCACGGATTCTCACTGAGACTACTCCTGTGGCCGGGGTACTTCCTGCACCCAGACTGAGATAGCTCAAACTCCTGGAGACTGCTTCTTGTGCCGGGACACCTTCCTGTGTCCAGACTAAGCCAGCTCCCACTCCTGGAGACTGCTTCTTGTGCCGGGACACCTTCCTGTGTCCAGACTAAGCCAGCTCCACTCCTGGAGACTGCTTCTTGTGCCGGGACACCTTCCTGTGTCCAGACTAAGCCAGCTCCCTGAATGTGTTTGCAGACACCTACTTCTGGTCTCCTAATTAACAGCTGAACGGTTTCAGGCTTGAGCTGCAAGTGTGTGCTGAATGTGAGATGTAGTGACCTTTCTCTACCACTAGGTTTACAAAGCCACACATTTCCCTTATACCATACAGCACAGTACCTAGGTGAAATGTACACCCCATTCAACACATATTCCTTCACTGTCTCACAATATATATGTGTTCTATGTGTATATATCTATTCTTTTGTGATTTAAATACTATTCATTTGGATCCATTACATGTCCGTTTTACAAGCCTGCGAGAAAATCTCGCAAGTCGGATGTCAATCGGATGTTAAAACTACGGTCAGATGCGACTAAATCGCATCTTTCCAGGAAAATCGGATGCCAGACGGATGTCTGTTAATTACGTTTTGGTGCGATAATCGACCGACTAAAACGGTCCGATTTTTTTGTAGTTGTGTGTGACTCCGGCCTAACAGTTGTAGAGATGTGTCTGCTGCTAGAACTCTGTGTGGCATTGACCTGGTCTCTAATCTGAGCTGCTGTAAACCTGCGATTTCTGAGGCTGGTGACTCGGATAAACATCCTCAGAAGCAGAGGTGACTCTTGGTCTTCCTTTCCTGGGGCGGTCCTCATGTGAGCCAGTTTCTTTGTAGCGCTTGATGGTTTTTGCAACTGCACTTGGGGACACTTTCAAAGTTTTCCCAATTTTTCGGACTGACTGACCTTCATTTCTTAAAGTAATGATGGCCACTCGTTTTTCTTTACTTAGCTGCTTTTTTCTTGCCATAATACAAATTCTAACAGTCTATTCAGTAGGACTATCAGCTATGTATCCACCAGACTTCTGCACAACACAACTGATGGTCCCAACCCCATTTATAAGGCCAGAAATCCCACTTATTAAACCTGACAGGGCACACCTGTGAAGTGAAAACCATTTCCCGTGACTACCTCTTGAAGCTCATCAAGAGAATGCCAAGAGTGTGCAAAGCAGTAATCAAAGCAAAAGGTGGCTACTTTGAAGAACCTAGAATATAAGACATAATTTCAGTTGTTACACACTTTTTTGTTAAGTATATAATTCCACATGTGTTAATTCATAGTTTTGATGCCTTCATTGTGAATTTACAATTTTCACAGTCATGAAAATACAGAAAAATCTTTAAATGAGAAGGTGTGTCCAAACTTTTGGTCTGTACTGTACAATACAGCAATACAAATACAACAAAAGCTCAAATATTTTATTATATAAAATAAAACTATTTTATAGAAAAAAATATTTGTTTTTGCATCACTTTATTCTGAGAGCTATAACTTTTTTATTTTTTCGCTGATGGAGCTGTATGGTGGCTTGTTTTCTGCGGGACAAGATGACGTTTTTATCGGTACCATGTTTACTTATATCCATCTTTTTGATCGAATGTTACTCCACTTTTTGTTCGGCAGTATGATGGTGAAGCATTGCTTTTTACCTTTTTTTATTTTATGGTGTTCACTAAAGGGGTTAACTTCGGGACTGTTTTATAGGTCGGGTCTTTGCGGACGCGGCGATACCAAATGTGTGTACTTTTATTTTTTTTTGTTTTTTTCATTCAAATATTTATGGTATATATATTGATTTTTTTATTATTATTATTTTTTTATTAATATTTTTACAATTATTTGAACATTTTTTTTTTTTAACTTTTTCCTAACTTTTTTACTTAGTCCCACTATGGGACAATCATTTTTTGCAGGCTGATCGCTTCTATTGCATGCATATGAAGCAGCATCTGCATGCCATAGAAGCTGTCAGCGCTTGTCACGCGGTCTTATGATATGTGTACGATGTCAGTAAACTATTCTTAAAAGAACAACACTCTATACAACATATAGATTAGCAACATCAGCATGTAAATATAGAATAGATTTACCTGACACGATATCCGTTGAACTCAGGGTTAATCTTGAGGACTTGATACACTGTCACAGGAAAGAGGAGGACCGGGGGTCTAACCTGACCCTAAACTGGGGTCCTAACTAATCCCTCACCTTGGAGGTACTGATAATGGTTCAGAGGTCCAAGTCTCCAGCCTAACCCTGTCTCCTATCAGTCCCTGAACCCTGTAATCAGTCCTAAGAAGGATACTGATTACCACCAAAGGGATATGGGCTGATCTCTGCTAAATACACAGATTAGACATATAAGACAGACTGGAGAAAACACAGACTTGCATACACACTCAAACACAGAAGGAACATAAATGATCTGGGATATTAAACTCTAAGCAAGGTGAGCTTAAAACAACTAAGGAGCTCTTTAACTTAAGTCTATACAGATACAATCCTATCTGTGGTCTGCATGAAGAATTTCACTGGCAACTCCCAACACAGACAACCAGAGATTTAAAGGAAACCAATCAACAAATAATTAATTGCAGCCGGGAGAAAACTGCACCCAGTCCCAGAACTGAGCACAGACAGAATTAACTCCCTAACTGCCAAACACAAAGAAACAGCAACTCAGCTGTGAGAAGTCAGAATGTGCAACCGCGACGATCTTCGTGGCGATGCACACATGACAGTACCCCCCCTTCTACGAGGGGCCTCCGGACCCTCAGGGCCAGGTTTGCCCGGGTGAGTTCTGTGGAAGGTCCGCACCAAACGATCTGCGTTAATGTCAGACGCAGGAACCCACGTCCTCTCCTCTGGACCATACCCCTTCCAATGCACCAAGTACTGAAGGGACCGGCGATTCAGACGTGAGTCAATGATCTTTGACACTTGAAACTCCAAGTTACCATTGACCACCACTGGAGGAGGAGGTAGAGGTGATGGTATGACTGGTGCCACGTACCTCTTAAGTAATGACTTGTGGAACACATTATGAATTTTAAACGTAGGAGGGAGGTCCAGACGAAATGCCACAGGATTAATTATGGAACTGATCCTGTACGGCCCGATGAATCTGGGGCCCAGCTTCCAGGAGGGAACTTTAAGTTTTATATTCCTGGTAGACAACCATACCAGATCGTTCACATTAAGATCTGGACCAGAAACTCTCCTCCTATCAGCCATACGTTTATAACGGTTCCCCATAGCACTCAGATTATTCAATACACCTCTCCACACTGAAGCAAGTGACGACGAGAAACGCTCCTCCTCAGGAACCCCAGAAGGGCCCCCCCCATTGAATGTA
>JARQOD010000003.1:273314533-273346623 GCA_033576555.1 Oophaga sylvatica | reverse complement strand
GGGAAATGTAAAATCTGGGGCTATAACAAAACTTTAGTGGTAAAAATGTAATTATTTTTTCTGACACCTGTGGTGTCAATATGATCATTGCACACCTAGATGAATTCACTGAGAGGTGTAGTTTGTAAAATGAGGTCTTATATGGGGGGATTCTGCTGTTCTGGCAACTCAGGGGCTTCCTCCCTTCTGAGCTTTGCACTGTGCCTTGAAAGTAGTTTTTGACCACATATGGGGTATCGGCATACTCAGGAGAAATTGCACAACAAATTTGGGGGTTCATTTTCTCCTATCCTTATGAAAATGAAAAAAAAATTGGGGCTAAGACATTTTTGTGGGAAAAATATATATTTTTTCATTTTCACAGATCAATGTAAATTTCTGTGAAGCAACTGTGGGTTCAAGGTGCTCACCACAAATCTAGATAAATTACTTGAGGGGTCTAATTTTCAAAATGGGGTCACTTGTGGGGGTTTTCCACTCTTTAGGCACATCAGCATACCTCCCAACTTTTGAAGATGGGAAAGAGGGACCACACCCATTTCACAACTAGTCACACCCATGTCCACGCCCTGACCACACCCATTTAGCACTGGTGATCACAATGACTGGTACTGAGGGCACAGTGACTGGTACTGTGGGCACACTGGTACTGAGTAAAAGAAAGAAGAGAGAAAAAAGAAAACAGAGAAAGGAGAGAGAGAAAGAAAGAGGGGAAAGCAAGAAAGAACAGAGAAAGTAGAGAGAGAAAGAAATAAACAAAGAAAGGGGAAAGAAAGAACAGAGATGGAGAAAGAACGAGGGGAAAGAAAGAACAGAGACGGAGAAAGAAAGAGGGGAAAGAAAGAACAGAGAGAGAGGGAGAAAGAAAGAGGGGAAAGAAAGAACAGAGAGAGAGAAGAAAGAAAGAAAGACGGGAAAGAAAGAACAGAGAGAGAAAGAAAGACGAGAAAGAAAGAACAGGAGAAAGAAAGAAAGAAAGACAGGAAAGAAAGAAAGAACAGAGAGAAAGAAAGAACAGAAAGAGGGACAGAAAAAAAGAACAGAGAGAAAAAAAGAAAGGGGAAAGAAAGAACAGAGAGGGAGAGAGAAAGAAAGAGGGGAAAGAAAGCACAGAGAGAGAAAGAAAGACAGAGGGGAAAGAAAGAACAGAGAGAGAAAGAAAGACAGAGGGGAAAGAAAGAACAGAGAGAGAAAGAAAGACAGAGGGGAAAGAAAGACAGAGAAAGAAGAAAGAGAGGAAAGAAAGAACAGAGAGAGAAAGAAACAGAGAGGGAGAGAGAAAGAGGGGAGAAGACAGAGAAGAAAGAAAAAGAAAGAAAGAAGAAAGAAAGAAAGAAAGAAGAAAGAGGGGAAGGAAAGAACAGAGAGAGAGAAAGAAACAACAGAGAGAAAGAAAGAGGGGAAAGAACAGAGAGAGAAAAAGAAAGAAAAAGGGGAAGAAAGAACAGAGAGAGAGAAAGAAAGAACAGAGAGAAAGAAAGAGGGGAAAGAACAGAGAGAAAAAGAAAGAAAGAGGGAAAAGAAAGAACAGAGAGAGAAAGAAAGAACAGAGAGGGAGAGAGAAAGAAAGAGGGGAAAGAAAGAACAGAGAAAGAAAGACAGAGGGGGAAAGAAAGAACAGAGAGAAAAAGAAAGAAACAGAAAGAGGGGAAAGAAAGAACAGAGAAGAAGAAAGAAAGAAAGAAGAGAAAGAAAGAACAGAGAGAAAGATAAAAGAACAGAGAGAGAAAGAAAGGGGAAATAAAGAACAGAGATAGAGAAAAAGAGAGTGTGAGACAGTGAAGGGGTGCGTACTGGACGGGGTGTATATCTCACCCAGGTTTCTTAGATGGGTAGCATGATGAATGTAGGAGTGAAGGTAGGTTGTCAGTGCGACGTTCACTCCACTCCCCATCCAATACAGGTTTGCAGCCCAACCCTGACTGCACTCAGCTGTCTAATCAAGCAGACAGAAGTAGGTGGCTGAGTTAGACAGACGGAGCTCTCAGTCTGAATCTGGCTTCAGACGCGGCTGGAGTCTCCTGGAAGCCAAGCTCTGGTAATTATAACCCTGGGTTGTTGTGGCCAGGCTGTCAGAGTCTAGACCTCGGTAGTGAGGTAACTAATCGTGTCTAGTTAGCAGCCTGACAGGCTTAGGATTTTGGTTTATGATTTGGTTTATGTTTTGTTGCTGTGGACTTTAATAAAAGCTGGTTGACGCCAGTTTTTACCAGTACTGCTGTCTGTGCTTGAACTTTTTCCATGCCACTCCGTCTACCGAGAAGGCGATCCCAGAGCTATATACCCCCTCAACTAGTTACAAAAGAAACAGAGAGAGAGAAAGAAAGAGGGGGCAGAAAAAAACAGAGAGAAAAATAGAAAGAGGGTAAAGAAAGAAACAACAGAGGGAGAGAGAAAGAAGGGAAAGAAAGAACAAAGAGAGAAAGAAAGAACAGAGAGATAGAGAGAAAGAAAGAAGGGAAAGAAAGAACAGAGAGAAAGAAAAAGAAAGAACAGAGAGAGAAAGAACAGAAAGAAAGAAAGAGGGGAAAGAAAGAGAAAGAATGAACAGAGAGAGAATGAAAGAAAGAGAAAGAACAGAGAGATAGAAAGAAAGAATGAACAGAGAGAAAAAACAAAAGAGAAAGAAAGAAATAACAGAGATAGAAAGAAGGGAAAGAAAGAACAAAGAGAGAAAGAAAGAACAGAGAGATAGAGAGAAAGAAAGACGAGAAAGAACAGAGAGAAAGAAAAAGAAAGAACAGAGAGAAAGAAAGAAGGGAAAGAGAAAGAAATAATGAACAGAGAGAAAGAACAGAGAGAGAAAGAAAGAAGAGAAAGAACAGAGAGATAGAAAGAAAGAGGGTATAGAAAGAGAAAGAAAGAATGAACAGAGAGAAAGAACAGAGAGAGAAAGAAAGAAAGAGGGGAAAGAAAGAACAGAGAAAGAAAGAAAAGAACGAGAGAAAGAAAGATGAGAAGAAAGAAAGAACAGAGAGAAAGAAAGAAAGAACAGAGAGAAAGAAAGAGGGGAAAGAACAGAGAGAAAAGAAGAAAGAAAGAGGGGAAAGAAAGAAAAGAGAGAGAAAGAAAGAACAGAGAAAGAAAGAAAGAAAAAGAAAGGGGAAAGAAAGAACAGAGAGATAGAAAGAAAGACGGGAAAGAAAGAACAGAGAGAAAGAAAGAAAAAGAACAGAGAAAGAAAGAGGGGAAAGAAAGAACAGAGAAAGAAAGAGGGGAAAGAAAGAACAGAGAGAAAGAAAGAGGGGAAAGAGATAGAAAAAAGAAGCAGAGAAAGAAAGAGGGGAAAGAACAGAGAGAGAGAAAAAGAGGGGAAAGAAAGAACAGAGAGATAGAAAAGAGAAAGAAAGAACAGAGAGAAAGAAAAAGAAAGAACAGAGAGAAAGAAAGAGGGGAAAGAAAGAAATAATGAACAGAGAGAAAGAAAGAAGGAAAGAAAGAACAAAGAGAGAAAGAAAGAAAGAAAGAAGAGAGAAAGAAAGAAGGGAAAGAAAGAACAGAAGAAAGAAAAAGAAAGAAAGAGAGAGAAAGAACAGAAAGAAAGAAAGAACAGAGAGAAAGAAGAGGGGAAAGAACAGAGAGAAAGAGAAAGAAAGGGGAAAAAAGAAAAGAGAGAAAGAAAGAAAAAGAAAGAAAGAAAGAAAGAAAGAAAAAGAAAGGGGAAAGAAAGAACAGAGAGAAAGAAAGAGGTGAAAGAAAGAACAGAGAGAAAGAAAAAGAACAGAAAGATGGGAAAGAAAGAACAGAGAAAGAAAGAGGGGAAAGAAAGAAAGAGGAGAAAGAAAGAACAGAGAGAAAGAAAGAGAGGGGAAAGAGATAGAAAAAAAGAACGGAGAGAAAGAAAGAAAGGGGAAAGAACAGAGAGAGAAAAAGAAAGAGGGGAAAGAAAGAACAGAGATAGAGAAAAAGAAACAGAGAGAGAAAGAAAGGAAAGAAAGAACAGAGATAGAAAGAAAGAGGGGAAAGAAAGAACTGAGAGAAAGAAAAAGAACAGAGAGAAAGAAAGATGGGAAAGAAAGAACAGAGAAAGAAACAGAGAAAGAAATAAAGATTCTATAAAGATAATATAGCAGCCCGGCTCCCATTGTAGTGCCCACCTGAGCCTCCCAGTGCAGGACATATCATGATCCGCTCACATGGCCGACATCCCCGATTCCAAGGCGAGGACACGGTGATGGATCTGAAGCATTCCCTGAAGTGCCTCCATGTTTCCGTCACAATCTCCTCCCGAAATTACCTCATTTCCGGTCATCTTCCAGCACGTCACTTCTGGTGGAACATCACGTGCGAGTTTTAAAGTGCTCCTCGGGCTCTGGCATGTACTCCTGTGTCCACGGGAAAAGCTCCCGGCCGGGACAGAGGGGCAGACTCTCAAAATCGGGAGTGTCCCGCTGAATTCAGGACGGTTGGGAGGTATGAATGCTCCCCACCATACACCTTGTACACGCACGGCTCTACACACCTCATACACACACGGTTCCGCTTTGTATGCCTCGTAAACACACGGCTCCGCTCCGTCCACCTCGCACAAACAAGGCTCCACTCAGTACACACACGACTCCACTCCGTAAACCTTGTTCTGATCCGTACACCTCGTACACATGCGGCTCCGCTACATAAACACAAGGCTCCACTCCATACACTCATGGCTCAAGCACGGAGCCCTGTGTGTACGGAGCTGAGCGGCTCAGCTCCGTATACTTCACACACAGGGCTCCGTTTCATACACACACAGCACTGCTACATCCTCCTCGCACACACGGCTCCGCTCCGTAAACCTCGTACAGACACACGGCTCCGCTCCATCCAACTCGTACAGACACGGCTCCGCTACGTCCAACTCGTTCACACAAGGCTCAGCTACGTCCACCTCGTACACGCACGGCTCCGCACACTTCGTACACACGCGGCTCCGCTCCGTACACACACGACTCTGCTACATCCAACTTGTACACACTACAGCACTGCTACATCCACACTGTAAACCCGAGTCCCGACTCCCACACACAAACTTACCCTCATCCAGCACCATGACAACCATCACAGCAGAGTCCTGCACACGAGGACACTGATCATGTGACCCCTGACTCCTCCCCTCCTGTGACCTCATCACAGGTCCTGTGGGCACAGAAGAGTACAGTATAGCAGCGTCATTGCTAGCTGTGAGAGGCTGAGCTGTAGAGACAGGAGGGCGAGGATGGGGTGCATGGCAGCTCATCTCACTGCAGGACACATCGTGTCCTGAGCGGGACGGGGGGGGGTCAGAATCGGGACTGTCCCGCTCAATCCGAGAAGGTTGGGAGGTATGCATCAGGGACTCTCCAAACGCTACATGACACCTGCAGACCATTCCGTCAAAGTCGGCTTTCCAAAACGTCACTCCTTCCTTTCTAAGCCCTGTCGTGCGCCCAAACAGTAGTTTTCCTCCACATATGGGGTATCTGCATACTCAGGAGAAATCGCACAACAAAGTTTGGGGTCCATTTTCTCCCGTTACCCTTGTGAAAATGCCAATTTTTTTTGTGCAAAAATTTATTTTCAGTGCTCAACATTCTAAACTTTTGTGAAGCTCCTGGGGGTTCAAGGTTCTCACCCACACATCTAGAGAAGTTCCCTGAGGGGTCTATGTTCCAAAATGGTGTCAATTGTGGAGAGGGGTTTCCGTTGTTTAGGCACATCCAAACAGGATACGGCGCTCGCTAATTATTCCAGCAGATTTTACATTTGAAGAGCCAAACGTCACTCCTTCCCTTCCGAGCTCTGCCATACGCTCAAATGGTTTTCCCCACATATAGGGTATCGGCGTGCTCAGGAGAAATTTCACAACAAATTTTTGGGTCCCTTTGCTACTGCTACTCTTGTGAAAATAAAAAATGTGGGTGTAAATTAAATTTTTTTCCTTTCACATTCCATTAATTCCTGTGAAGCACCTAAAGGGTTAATAAACTTCTTGAATGTGGTTTTGAGCACCTTGAGGGGTACAGTTTTAATAATGGTGTATTGGGTATTTTCTATCATATAGACCCCTCAAAGTCACTTCAAATGTAATGTGATCCCTAAAAAATGGTTTTGTAAATTTTGTTGGAAAAATTAGGAATCACTGTTCAACTTTTAACCCTTTTATCTTCCTAACAAAAAAAAATATGTTTTTTCAAAAATTGTGCTGATGTGAAGTAGACATGTGGAAAATGTTATTAACTTTTGTTGTGTGACACAATGCTCTGCTTTAAAGGGTATAAAATTAAAAGTTTGAAAATTTTCGCCAAATTTTCATTTTTTTTCACAAATAAACGCAAGTCATATGGAAGAAATTTTACCACTGCCATGAAGTACAACATGTCACAAAAAAACAAACAAAAACAAATCGCAGAATTACTGGGATCCGTTGAAGTGTTCCAGAGTTATTACCTCATAAAGGGACAGCTGTCATGAAGGTGAATACAGATTTGTGGGTGAAAGGGTTAATTGGCATGCAGTACAACAGGTAAAACTGATGATTATCTGCAAAAATCTGCAACTACTGTAATAGTCAATTTGAAGACTGCAACAATTTGTAGTAAAACTTCATGCACTTACCCTTTAGGCTGGGACCGGAGCGTGCGGCTGCATGTATTTCTATGCAGCTGAATGCTCCGGTCCCGAGTGCCGGGTATCGATGCGAGTGTAATGTATGTGGTACAGTTCATATAGCGTCTTGTGCTTGGGTGCGATGAAAATACTTGAGACACAGGTTGATAAAGAAAGTCTTGTATTGCTTCATACAAATTGGCAAAAATAAACACACAGGTTGCAAACACAGAAGCAGGAGACACAGCAGGCCAGAGTAATCTAAGCTCAGCAATAACTCTCCACAACAGATTCAGATCTTCTTCTCTGTTACCGCAAGTCCATGCAAACGTGAGGCTCTCAAGAGCAGAGTTCAGAGTCCACAAGTGCTTCAGAGTTCCTCAGTAGGAATGGCTGGAGTACAAGGTCCAAGGCTTCAGGAGTCAGAACACAGGTTCACTGCAGGCTAGATTCTGAAGCACTGATTGCTCAGCTGTGGCTGTTTAAGAAGCAAACGGAGAGAATCAGGGCGGGAACATGCAAGCTGGAAAACTCCATTTTGACTGAGGGCAAGATAGCTGCAGCAAAACAGAAAGCAAAATGGCCGACGAACAAACTGGGTTTCAGAAACAGATACACAGAACCTTACATTACTCCCCCCTTAGGGACAACCTCCGGATGACCTCAGACCAGGCTTGTGTGGGTACCTCTGATGAAACTGACGGAGCAAGCGAGGAGCATTAACGTTATTGACTGGCTCCCATGAGTTGTCCTCCACTGGGTAGCCCTGCCATTTAATCAGATATTGTAACTGATTTCTATACAACCTGGAATCTAAAATCCTTTCCACCACAAATTCCTCCTGACCATCGACTAGCACTGGGTCAGGGCAAGGAGAAGAACGTCCAGGAAACGTATTGGGTGTCGCAGCCTTTAGTAGGGATACATGAAAGACAGGGTGGATTCTCATAGTTCTGGGCAATTGAAGACGACAAGCAACGGCACTTATAATTTTACTGATTTTATAGGGTCCAATGTACTTATGTCCCAACTTAGACGATGGAATCCTTAACTTAAGATTTCTGGTTGACAGCCAGACCAGGTCTCCTACCTTAAAAGCTGGTGCAGGTTTACGAAATTTATCTGCTGCCTTCTTGTACCTTTCCTGAGCCGATTCCAGATTCTCCTTTAGAAGATCCATATTCTTCTGTAAAGTCGTGACTCTTTCAGCCACTGCTGGCAAAGGCGTCTCTATGGGAAATCGTGGTAGAATGTTAGGATGATAACCTAGATTAGAGTAAAAAGGAGACTGTTTAGTGGAGGCACTCTGAGAGTTGTTGTAAGAGAACTCAGCCAATGGAAGTAGATCCACCCAATCATCCTGTAGGTGGCAGATAAAGCAGCGGAGATACTGCTCCAGGGTTTGATTGGTTCGTTCGGTTTGTCCATTAGTCTGGGGATGAAAAGCAGAAGAAAGGTTTACTTTAATGTCCAATGCTGCACAGAAATTTTGCCAAAACCTAGAAGTGAATTGCACCCCTCGATCCGAAATAACCTCATCCGGTACTCCATGTAAGCGAAACACATCTTTAATCATCAAATCTGATGTCTGTTTTGCAGTGGGTAAGCCGACACAAGGGATAAAATGAGCTGCCTTTGTTAGATGGTCAACCACCACTAGAATAGTGTTCTTCCCTTGAGAGGTTGGTAATTCCACAATGAAGTCCATAGAAATGGATCCCCACGGGCGGGACGGGGTGGGAAGAGGCTGTAACAGACCAGTTGGTGAAGAGCGAGGTGTTTTGCATCTTGCACAAACCTCACACGAAGTGACATAGTCCAAAACATCCTTCCTACAAGTGGGCCACCAAAAGAAACGAGAAAGAAATTCCTGTGTCTTTAGAATTCCTCTATGCCCGGCTATTTTGGAATCGTGAATGAGTTGCAATACTCTCAATCTGACTGTTTCAGGTATATACAGACGTTGTCCCAGAATCCACACACCATTCTTAAAGACAAGACTTACGTCCCTTGGGGGTTGAGCCAAAAAAGAATCCGCATGGTATGCTTCCTTGATGTCTTTAATTAGGTCTTGATGATGAATCACTCCTAGGAATCTAGAGTCAGGAAGAATAGTCTTAGGAGGAGTAATTGGACGTGTCTCTGCTGAGTAAATCCTAGAGAGTGCATCAGCCTTTCCATTGCGCGATCCTGGTCTATAAGAAATAATAAAATTAAATTGGTTTAAGAAAAGATTCCAGCGAGCCTGGCGAGGAGTCAGGCACTTAGCCGACCTGATAAACTCAAGATTACGATGGTCTGTCAGAACGACTATTTGCTGTGCAGCTCCTTGAAGAAGGTGTCTCCATTCTTTGAAGGCGGCAATAATGGCCAACAACTCTCTATTGCCCACATCGTAGTTCTTCTCAGCCGAAGACAACTGCTGGGAAAAGAAGGCACAGGGATGCAAGACATTCTTCTCACCTGTTCTCTGAGAGAGTATAGCTCCCACGGCACAGTCTGAAGCATCCACCTCTATTATGAAGGCAAGCTCTGGGTTGGGATGTACTAGGATAGGTGCAGTGGTAAATTTATCTTTTAGACGGGAAAATGCTTCCTGGGCTTGGGAGTCCAGGAGAACTTAGACTCTTTCCGGGTAAGTTGGGTGATAGGTGACACTACTCAGAGAAATTTCTAATGAAACGTCTATAGAAGTTTGCAAACCCGATGAAGCGCTGTACCTCCTTCACATTCTAGGACTTGGCCAATCATTGATGGCTTGGGTTTTACTTCCATCCATACTAATTCCTTGTGTAGACAGTACATACCCCAGAAATTGAATTTCGGTCTTATGGAATTCACACTTTTCAAGCTTGATGTAAAGATGATTTTGTCTTAGACGTTCCAAGACCATTCTCACATGTCCATGATGTTCCTCTGTGGAGTTAGAAAAAATTAAAATATCATCCAAATAAATTACCACGAATGTATCCAGGAGATCCCTGAAGATGTCATTCACCAAGTGTTGGAAAGTGGCTGGGGCGGTACTCAGACCAAAAGGCATAACTAGATATTCAAAGTGTCCATAGCGTGACCTGAATGCAGTCTTCCATTCATCCCCAGGTCTAATACGGACTAAGTTATAGGCCCCACGAAGATCTAGTTTAGAAAAAATTTTGGCATGTCGCACTCTCTCCAATAACTCAGGGATTAAAGGCAATGGATAACGGTTTCTAATAGTAACCTTATTGAGTTCCCTATAGTCTACGCATGGTCTCAGGGATCCATCTTTCTTCTTTACAAAGAATATGGGTGCCCCTGCAGGAGATGAAGAGGGGCGTATGAAGCCCTTGGCTAGATTTTCGTCTATGTACTCTTTTAAAGCCTTCAGCTCGGGCCCCGCCAGGGGGTAGATCTTACCAAAAGGTATCTCTGCTCCAGGCAATAATTCAATTGGACAATCATATGGACGGTGAGGAGGAAGCTGGTCAGCGTTCTTCTTGTCACATAAATCCACATGTCCTGGTATACAGCTGGTAGTTCAGGGATGACATGGTTCCTTTAGGAACAGAGCAAGCTGAAATTTTGGACTCATCTGTTTCTCTGGAAAGTGTAATTCCTTGGTCTCCCAGTTAATGGTAGGTTCTGAGCTGCAGCCTGTAGCCCTAGAATAATGGGAAAGTGAGGAGAAGAGATAAGCTAAAGGACAGTTTCTTGATGATCTTTACCCATAAGAACCTTTAAAGGCTCTGTTTCCTGATCACTGGTCCAGAGGTCAGCAGGGAGCATCCACAGTTTCCATCTGTACTGGAGTAGCCTTCTTCACTGAACGTATTCCCTGTTTCAGAGCAAAGGAGACATCCATAAAATTTCCACTTGCACCTGAGTCGATCATAGCAGAGCTAGACACCCAGGCTGAGTCAACCAGAGTTTGATGGAAAGAAACAGTGAGAATTGTTTTTTTTTACAACTCAGCTGGGACACCGCTGAGGAAACTTGAAAGATGGCAGCATTTACACAGTCAACGTCTCAGAGGTAACGGAGTTTTAAGTCCGAGAAATCAAGATCTGTTGCTGCAGATCTCTCTGGAGCCTGAGGCTCGGACCTGACAGATCCCCTCTCGCAACACTCACAATGAATGAGTGCTGCAGTAGTCTTGCAGAGAACGGTGGGGGCAGTTAATAATAAAGTGCCCTGACTTACCACAATAAAAACATAGATTCCTTAAAACGATGTTCCTTGCGTGCATCACTAACCCGTCGTAGTAAAGAGTCTACCTGCATGGGTTCAGGTTCAGGTTCCCGTGTAATCCATTCAAAGGTTCCTTAGCTGGAGAGGAAGGTAGGAAAAGGTTAGTACGATTGCTTTCGAACCATCTCTCTTGCCTGCGTTCAGTTAAACGAGTATCAATACGGATGCAGTAGTTAATAAAGTCACCTACGCAGTGGGAGGGTCGGCACGAGCAAGTTCATCCTTAATCAGTGGGGTAACCCCTTTCGAAAAATAGATTTTTTGGCGGAATTGTCCCAGGTGGTATCAAGGGCCATCTCCTGAAATCCAAGGCATATTCAGCTACCGAGTGCTTACCTTGGCGCAAGCTAACATGGCTTGCTTCAGCTGTTGCACCTCGATTGGGGTCATCAAACACCTGCCCCATGGCTGAAATAAAATCATCAAGGTGATTCAAACATCATTCCTCAGTCTCAATCAGAGGGTTTGCCCACATCAAAGCCTTGTTGGTAAAGCAACATAATTATAGTAAGCACCTTAGATCGTTCAGTAGGAAATTGTGAAGCATGTGCAGAAAAAAAAAGATTGCATTGATTAACAAATCCCCTGAATTTTTCCGTTCACCACCAAAACGAAAAGGGGGCAATTGGGAATCCAGAACTCGGGGCCCGGCAGGAGCTGGACTCGCCCCCCAGAACCTCAATCCTGGCTCGCAAATCCTGGGTAGTCTGTCCAACCACTTGCAAATTGTGATTATTTAGGTCCTGAAGATTTGTAAAAGGGTCTTTATATTCTGCAAATCTGCAAGGATATTATCAGTCACTCGCAAAGTTCCTTTATGCGGGCCTCCATTTTCCAGATCTTTTAAGACAGGATACTGAAGAAGAGGAGAAAAAAAAAAAAAAAATAATAGTGTTCACCTGTGGCAACACTGAAGAAAGAAAAAACTTTAAGGGAACTGCTCACCTGGAATGGTTGTGAGAAGTCACAACCACTATCATCACAGAAAGCTTCAACCAGACATCTGATATCCAGAGTTTCAGCAGACAAAAAGAGAAGAGAAAAAAAAAAAAAAAAACAATAGTGTTTACCTGTGATAAACACTGCAGAAAAAAAAACTTAAGGGAATTGCTCACCTGGAATGGTTGTGAGAAGTCAAACCACTGTCATCACAGAAAGTACAACGGACTCGATATTCACAGTACAGCAGACAAGCCTTCCAGACCCAGCAGACACTAACGTTTGGCTTCAGAATCTTGTAATGTATGTGGTACAGTTCATATAGCGTCTTGTGCTTGGGTGCGATGAAAATACTTGAGAACCCAGGTTGATAAAGAAAGTCTGTATTGCTTCATACAAATTGGCCAAAATAAACACACAGGTTGCAAACACAGAAGCAGGAGCACAGCAGGCAGAGTAATCTAAGCTCAGCAATAACTCTCCACAACAGATTCAGATCTTCTTCTCTGTTACCGCAAGTCCATGCAAACGTGAGCTCTCAAGAGCAGAGTTCAGAGTCCACACGTGCTTCAGAGTCCTCAGTAGGAATGGCTGGAGTACAAGGTCCAAGGCTTCAGGAGTCAGAAACACAGGTTCACTGCAGGCTAGATTTGAAGCACTGATTGCTCAGCTGTGGTGTTTAAGAAGCAAATGGAGAGAATCAGGACGGGAACATGCAAGCTGGAAACTCCATTTTGACTGAGGGCAAGATAGCTTGCAGCAAAACAGAAAGCAAAATGGCCGACGAACAAACTGAGTTCAGAAACAGATACACAGAACCTTAACAGCGAGACACTTGCGCTAGTTTCTCGCATTGCACTCACAAGTGTGACCACGGCCTTAGAAGAAAATTGGCATCATTAGGATCTTTACCTTTTGGGGAAAATGGGGCCGTCAAAATCCATCAATTACCCCCACTGCATGCTCAATATGAGGATATGGCTGCACATAAACTCAGATTTACGTTGAAATGTACGGAAAATGTATGGAGCAGGAATTTGCAATATAAGGTCAGGTAAGATTTGCATGCTGCTGTTGAGTGGGCCACCAGAGTGAATTTTACTGCTGAGCCCTGGCACCCCAGTCCAACTCTGCATTCTAGATTCCTACAATATTAAGATGAGGCACTGCAGAGCCCTCTTCTTGAGACTGGTGGGGATCCAAACAGGGGGACACCAGCGATGAGTAGTGATAACTTGCTAAGTTGTAGAAATCCCTTTAAGTTATTGTACACATTGTTTTTACGGATTCTGACAGGAGTACAATTTGACTGTTTTCCCCTTCTTTAACCTGGGGGCAGGAATGTGGTAGATTTTGAAAGCTTCTCCTATCCATAATTGGGGTAGATAATGGTGCACCTGTATTTCCCATGCGTGTGCAGCAGCTAATAAAGTCTGTTTGCTATAACATACGGTATTATTGTGAATTCCAGGTTTTTGTTTTTTTTTAGATTTAACACATTGCCTAGAGGGCCCCGATTCACCAAGACTGCTAAAGAAAATATGAGTCTTGATATATTGAGTGCTGGAGTAAGATGCACCAAACTCATTAAGTGGCAGATGCCCAATTCTCACCCCCTTGGACGCAGCTCATCTATTGATATGGACATACAGGTTCTAGAATACTTACAATACTGGGTGCTCATATCTGCTGTCCAGTGCAGAAATCAAACCTGTAATTGCGATATTCCACGTTACATTTCCGCCCTTCTATGGTCACTGTGTTTGAATGTGCTAGAGATGGTTTCTGAGCAGAGGCTCCCTCTGGTGGTTACAGACAGTACTGAACCTTCCAGCGAGGAATGGCAATCTGGGATCTCTGACTGGACTGATATAAGGGAGGTTCCTCCCATGATGGTTTGCGGGTGATCAATTGTTCTTGTCGCTATTGTGGTTCCTGGTTCATTTGGAAGTTTGCTGAGTCTTGCCTGCATCTTTGCTTTCAGATAAGATATTTTCTGCTTTTATTTTTGTGCTTGCTTTTTGCATAGTTCTCTGCACTTTTGTGGAGGTCAGCGGGTCCCCTCCTGTGGGCCTGTGCTCCTCTCAGTTTATCTTTAGCACTGTTATTTGTTCTTTGCTTTTTCCTATTTTTTCAATGGCTGCGGCTTAGTTTTGTTACACCAGAGATCTGATTTAGGTGGTGGAGATCGTGTGATCTCAGGTGTTTTTGCAATCAGAAGAGTTGGTATTTTTTAGGGTTTTTTTTGATTGCAGTAAGAATCCTTTCCTGTACTTTTCTGTCTAGACAGATTGGGCCCCAGCGTTTGCTCATTCTATTTTCTGTCTGTGTCCGTGCTTCTTCTTGTCTAACAGCCATTACATGTTTGGGGGCTTCCTATTTTCTTTGGGGATCTGCTCCGGGGCAGATTGCTTTCCTCTTTCTGCCTTTAGGTGTAGTTATCTCTCAGGCTGTGACGAGGCGTCTAGGATCAACGTAGGAACGCTCCACGGCTACCTCTAGTTGTGTGGTTAGTTCAGGTTACTGCAATCCAATAGGTTCCAGTCTCTCTGGTGTATTGCCGTTTTTGCTTTTCCTCCTCAGCTACCTAAACACAACAGCACTGGCTTCTTGTTTCTTCTGCGCAGGTGCTGGCAGAAATAAGTGCACTTATTCCCTGCTTCTTTCTCATCAACCATGATGCAGTTTCAGGTTCCTTTGTATCCATCAATGTCAATGGCTTCTCACTTGCCCCAGTCCCGCATGCTCGGTGCCTTGGGGTGATCTCGACTCAACCCTCTCTTTCAAGCCACATATCCAAGCCCTTGCCTCCTCTGCCAACTCAAACTCAAAAATATTTCCCGGATCCGTACTTTCCTTGACCAAGAAACTGCAAAAATGCTCATACACGCCGTCATCATTCCTGCCTCGACTATTGCAACCTCCTACTCTCTGCTGCCCGACTAATCCACCTGTCTCTCCGGTTATTCCCCAGCCTCTCCTCTCTGCCAAGCCCTTTCACTGGCTTCCTATTGTCCAGAGGCTCAAGTTCAAAACCCTATGAATTACAAAGCCATCCACAACAAGTCGCCTTCATACATCTGTGATATGGTCTCCCGATACTTACCTATATGCAACCTTCGATCATCTCAAATCTCTTCTCTACTCATCTTATCTCTTCTTCCCACAATTGCATACAAGACTTCTCCCTTGTTTCCCCCCTCCTCTGGAACTCTCTACCCCAACACAACAGACTCTCGCCTACCATGGAAACCTTCAAAAGGAACCTGAATACCCACCTTTCCGTCAAGCCTACAACTGCAGCGATCCCGTCTACTGAACCGCCACACGACCAGCTCTACCCTCACCTAGTGTATCCTCAACATCCCCTGTAGACTGTGAGCCCTCGCGGTCAGGGTCCTCTCTCCTCTACCTGTGTGTGCCTTGAATTGCTCATGTTTATACTTGTCTATGTATGCCCCTTTTCACATGTGAAGCGCCATGGAATAAATGGTGCTATAATAATGAATAATATTCACTAGAGTTACACAGGTTTGAATGGTTTTGTGTGGGCATTATCTCATGTCAGCACCAACTATTAGCTTATATACAGGCATTTCATTTGTTGGGTTTCACAGCATTTGCTTAGTAGTGCGGATGGGATACAGATGACATTGTTTTTATATGCATGCTATTTCACTTAGCTTTATTAAATTTTTCTATATCTATATTGCCACTTATTGTAGTGGTTTAATGCAAGTTTTTTGTTTTTTTGCACTCAGCACTTTGAAGGCGCTATATGATATTGTTCTTTGTATTGGATCTGTAGCCATTATATTTTTCTTTATGTATGCATTGTTCAGAATAGAACTTTTTCTATGCACCCCCATTACAGTACAGGTTTGTTATTGTAGCAGACCATTACATGCAATATTCTATCTTTTCTGCTTCTTGTCTGGCAGAGCTAACCCTTTTGTTATTTGTATCATTTCTTGACTTTTAAGTGCTTTTAATTTGTTTGCCGTTTGTATCCAATAAAAAATTTTATTTTTTTCATTCATGGTGATCTTGTCTATATAGCATGTGTCTTTTTCTTCTTTTCAAATGATTGTTTTTCACATGCTACAGGCTGATCCCGAATATTGGGTGGTGCCCTCTTTACATAAGTTTACATTGTATTTTATGCAACTTTTCTTGTATGGGGTACATACAGATTATGTATTGTCTTGTGTGTGGACACTCCTTTTTTTTAATATACTTTATTTTTATTTATTTTTAATATGGCCTTCCTATGTTTTGGGTGGTTATTGTAATGTAAAATCTATGCATACAATAGGTCACACCTCATGTTTTAAAAAAAAAAAAAAAAAAACCTCAATAAAAACTATGCAAAACCACCCTTAAAGGGTACCTCTGACCATAAAAAAATGCTATTAACCTGCAGATAGCCTCGTGACTGAAACCAGAATGCTGCAAGGAAGAATAAAATTAATTTTCTCCCCGCAGCGTTAGGCCGCGTGCAGGCGCCGTGAAGGTTAATAAACACTATTAATCTACAGATTAACTCCATATCTGCAGCTTAATAGTATTTTTTTCTGGGGGACAGTTTCCTTTAAAATGCAAATTAAGCAGTGATTTTTTAGCTAAATGCTCCGAGTATTCTGGATTTTTTTATTTTATTTTAATCTGCCACAGTTCAATAACGGGCCAGAGTGCTTACTCAGGGCAAAATTTTATGGTCTTTACAAGGTGCCATGGCATAGACTAATTATGCAGAACAATTTAAAAAACTTACCCCATTTTAATCATGTGAGCCATCCCCATCTATAGAGTAGCACTAACTAAAAAGGCCCCAAGCCTCTGGAACCATATGATGGACTTAAAAAGTTTTTTATTTTTTATTTAAAGAAAATAAAACATTCAACATTATCATGCAGTTTTCATCTGATAAAATGAATTCCATTTGGAAAATCCTGAACTCTGACAGAAAATAATAAATTTTGTGGAAATCCAGCCATGAAACTGAGAACATGGTGGTTTTAGTACTCTCCCTAAGGGAGGTCACACAACCGATTTCTTCACATGCAAGAAAAACGGACTGATTTAAAAATTTTCAGGTTAAATATGCACTTTTTTTCCTCTAAATTTGGGAGAAAATGAAGGAGGTACTTCTTATAATCGAAGGTAGCTTATGAAGGGGGTGGCAGCGGTGACAAGGAGGTCGGCAGTGGCGGAGCGGGGCGATGCGGGGCCCTGGGCTTTCATAAGATTCAGCGTCTGGGAGTCCTCTTTTCCAATGATTTCCTGCTGTGGGTTTGGGGAAAATGGCCGCCGGAAGTAGCGCATGTACAGATTGAGATCTCGTCTCCCTATTTGGGGGGGCATTTTATGGCCTGGTGCGTCTTATACTTCACAAAATATTATATTTTGATCGAGTGGCATCAGTTTTTCTCAGATATGGAGAGAAAAAAAATTTTTCTCCACCTTCTATGTTACAGTCCGTGAAAATCGGATCATATCAGATGTCAGTCCGTTTTTTTTCTCGGACTCATACATTGCATTGCTGATTTTGTTCAGACACTAGGATCAAAATCGAACATTTGCCCTTGGACCCAGTTGGTCTTTTGGGGAAAAAAATGTGCACAACCTCATAGAAATTCATAGGTACAAGTGGTATACGTGAATACCACAGATAGCACTTGTAAAGGAAAAGTCCTCGTATGATATCCCTGCAGGACACTAAAAATTATATAAAACCCCACAAGCGCTTACTCTCAAACAATTGGAACTGAGCCCTCAGCTGCTAAGGTCAATCAGGGATGATGTCAGCCCCACCAAAATAACACTAATACAAAAAGATAAAAGTTGACCTGCGCTCAAGGACTCCACAGAGTGCAGATAGGTTACAGCCAGCTTCAGTAAACGAGAAGCCCCCCAAGGGTGTACAAAAACCCAGGGGCAGTAAATGGTAAAAGTGTAACCCAATCTGATAGGGAAGTACTGCAAGTGGGGTACATAGATACACATAAAATTAACATAAGATTAATAATACATTTACACATTTAATTGCTGTCATGCCCGCTGTCGCGCCTGCCGCCTCCACTGCGCTTTCCTCCGAACCCCGGCGTGTTCACCTCTCCCCGGGGTGCCGCGGAGTGAGCGCGCGTCACCCGGTTTCCTTACTTCCGGTCCTGCGGCCGGCTTCTGGGACCCGTCAGGTGCGCATGCACACTTCGCACCATGACTCTGTGGCACACTTCCTCCAGGCTAAGACAGCAGCCGCTCCATCCCTTTTCTCTATGATCCAGGAGGACCCTGACCCGGAAGTCCTGCAGCACACACCCTATATCAGGTAGCCTCGCCCCCAGCTCTGTGCCCCATCATTTGTGTTCCACATCTGATTCAGGCCCACGCTTCCCTGTGCTCTCCTGCCTTTTGCCCTGTCCCGCACCCTGTGCTGCATTCCCTTTTTAGTGTCCGTCTGTTCCAGCCTGTGCCTGCCTCCTCCTGTGTCGTCTCCTCCTTGTCTTCAGCCACCTCCTTCCGGACCTGTAGCACTCTTCCCTGTGGTCATCGGTTGCTCCTTCCTGTCTTCTTGTCTGCCACCTGCCTGTGTCTCCCTCCATCGTTCCCGGGTATCAGCTGCCGCGGCGATAGTCTCCACGGATCTGCCCCTAACACTCCCTGTATAGGGGGTGGTCCACCTGGTCAGCTCGCCCAGAGAGGTTCGTCGTCACGGTCCTGCGGGTTCACTCCTGGATTTCCCCGAGCATAACAGTATAGTCAGGCATGGACCCCGCTGGTACCGCGACCCCAACCCAAAAAGAACATGTGTTCCTACGGGAGAATCAAACGAGGATAATGTCCTTCCTCAAGACCATGGAGTCCTGTTGGTGGCTTTACAGGCCTTGATCTGGTAGTGCTTCCCAGCTAGCTAGCCTCCAACAGGAGCTTGCCCAGCAGCGTGACACTCAGGCCCACATTCTAAATTACATGGCATCAGTGGATAATGGTCTCCTTGCCCTTCAGTCTGTCGCTTCTGCCCTGGTCAGGCTGCGGCTCCTCACCCGCTGCCCCGTTTGGCAAAACCCCCACGGTATAGTGGCGATCCAAATGTGTAGGGTTTTTTTAAAATCAATGCCAGCTACACTTTGAGCTGTTGCCTCAGCAATACCCTACTGACCGTGCCAAGGTGGCCTTTATCGTGTCCCATTTAGAGGGGGAGGTTTTAGCTGGGTAAATCCTCTCTGGGAACGAGATGCCCCTTTTTAGTCTCCCAACTCTCCACCTTTCGGGAAACCTTTCGGAGGGTGACGAGCGGGGCGGCCTAGCCTTACTACCGAATCGCTTTTTAATCTTCACCAGGGCATGCTCTCGGTAGGTCATACGCCATTTGTTTCCGTACCCTGTCCTCCGAACTGGGTTGGAACAATGAGGCCATGGTACGAGCCTTTTGGCGAGGACTCTCGGGTCAAAATTAAGGATGAGCGGGCCCGGTCGGGACATGCCAACCTCTTTGGAGGATCTAATCTACCTGGCTACCCGCATCGACTTGCGCTTTCAGGAGCGCTCCGAGAGGCCGTAGAGAGAGTTTTTCCTCGCCTCACCCTGGCTACCCGCAGTCCTTTCCTGTCCCGCCCTGTGACAGCTTCTGCGGCCTCTGCACCGGAGCCCATGCAAGTGGACAGACTCAAGCCGGGGGAAAAGCAGCGACGGAAAGGCTCGCACAGGGTCTGTTTCTATTGTGGGAGTGCATCCCACTTCTTGCGTTCCTGTCCCGAGCGTCCGGGAAACGCCTCCGCCAGGACGGTAAGAGAATCCTCCCTAGGTACTGTGATTCCTCTCTACCCTTGACACTTTCTGTTCTTTTGCATCTGGGCTCCAGCGTTTTTCTGAGTGTGCTTACACAGATTCTGGTGCAGTGGAAACTTCATTCAGCTCGAGGCGGTTAGGAAGCTTCAGATCCGTCAGGTCCTGGAGACTCTCGGCAGATAGCTTCGGTCAACGGCCAACCCCTGCGGATGTCCGTTATCAGGTCACAGAAGAGCTGGAACTTCAGATTGGAGCCCTGCCTGGGAGAGGATAGCCTTTACGTGTGCCCTGTTGTCTCATGCTATCCTTTGGGTCTTCCTTGATTGAGAAAACACGAGCCTATTCTAGACTGGCGGTCTGGGGACAGTCCTGCCAGAGTATGTGTTTGCTTCCCGTTCAGCCGAAGAATTCCTCACGACCACTTCGTGTCTAGATTTACTTCTGCCCATTGGGCCTTTTGGACGTCTTTAACAAAGGGAAGCAGAGATCCTGCCTCCGCATCGCCATATGATTGCCCGATTGACCTTGTTCCAGGTCCACTCCGCCCGGGGTCGGATTTATCCCCTGTCCCCTTCTGAGACCCAAGCCATGACGAATTGTCCAAGAGAATCTGGCCAGAAGCTTTATTCGCAAGTCTTCTTCACCCGCCGGTGCGGGTTCTTCTTCGTCAAGAAAAAGGATGGGTCCCTCCGTCCCTGCATTTACTACGGGGCTCAACGATATCACCATTAAAAACAAATATCCGCTTCCCCTCATTCGGACCTGTTCAACAGTCTGGGGGAGCACGAATTTTCACAAAATTGGATCTTCGTGCGGCCTATAATTTAATCCGTATCCGCCCAGAGATGAATGGAAGACCGCTTTCAACACCGTGATGGCCACTATGAGTATTTGATCATGCCCTTCGGCCTGTGCAATGCCCCCCCCAGTGTTCCAGGAATTTGTCAATGATGTGTTCCGAGATCTACTCTATTCCTGTGTGGTGGTGTACTGGGACGATATTCTTGTGTTTTCCCCGGACCTGTCTACCACAGAAGAGACGTCATCATTTTGACTCAGGCCTACGTATGGACCCGGGAATATTGTCCGCCGTACTCAATGGCCGTGTCCCCAGGGAGTCAAGGCAACCAGCGATTCCTTGGTTTCGCTAAATTACTCGGCAGTTTTATTCAACACTTTTCCACCTTGACCGGCCTATCTCCGCTTGATCCGTAAGGGGGCCATCCTCACCTCGGTCACTGAGGCCGAGGAGCCTTCCGGTCCTTGAGACAAGCCTTTGCTACAGTCCGTTCTCCATCGTCCTGAAGTTAACAAGCCCTTCATTCTTGAGGTGGATGCCTCTGCCACGAGCCGGTGCGGTACTTTCTCAGAGTTCTTCCTCCAGACGACTGGTCACCTGTGGTTCTTCTCTAAGTCATTCTCCCCTCGGAGAACTATGCATTGGTGACGGGAGTGCTCACTCTCAATTGGCTTTGGAGGAGTGGCGGTATCCCTGGAGGGAGCTGTACATCCTTTCAAGATCTACACAGACCACAAGAACTGGCGTACATCAAGACAGCATAGAGCTTAATCCCCAGCAGGCCAGGTGGTCGTTTTCTTTGCCCGGTTCGCTTTTGAGCTCCTTTTCCCCCCGGCGATAAGAACCTCAAAGCAGATGCCTTATCCAGATCCTTTCTGGTCACTGTAGTGAAGAGGAACCATCGCACATCATGGATCCTAGCAAAGTCATGTGGTTGTCCTGTTAATCTGACTTCTCTGCCTCCGGGTAAGACTTTTTGTTCAGGAAAGCAAGAGGAAGCGAGTCTTACACTGGGGTCATGCTCAAGCTGGCAGGGCAGTCGGTTTCAAGAAAACCCTCTTCGTCTCCGTTACTATTGGTGGCCCTCTCTTCCTCAACTGATGAAGAAGGCTGACTGTGCCTTCGAAATGCATTGGTTTACTTTTTGTCTCTGTGCTGTACCGTATAGCTGTGACGTCACACGCTTTAGGTGCTTTCTGGCCACTGTTTCCTAGTGGGTATCCAGGGACGCTTCCGGCCAGAGCTCCTGGCTCTATCCAGCGTTTTTTTTTTCCCCTGCCCCCCCTTGCTCGGTGCATTCCTGTATCCAGGCGAGCAGCTCTCCGTGCATGCTTCACGGCTCTGCCACCCGCAGTGTTAATTGACATCTGTTAGTGTCATCCACCTTTTAAGGGTATGCCACACTAAGCGAGATCGCTAACAAGATCACTACTGCATCCCCATTTATGACGCAGTAGCGATTCGTTAGCGACTTAGCTGTGTGTGACATGTAGCAGCGATGTGGCCCCCTGCGAGATGTCGTTGATCGCTTATAAACGTTGAGAGTTTTTTGGTCGTTGGTGTCCTGCTGGTGAGCCTGAATCGCTGAGTGTGACACCCTTTTGAACGACTTCACCAGGTCACAGGTGGGACTAGGTTTCCCAACGATCGCAGAGGTCGTTATACAGACGTGATGAGTTGTGTTTGGAATCACAGATCGCTGATGAGTTATGTTTGAATCTTAACAGCTAAGTCGCTAACGAGATCGCTACTGGTCATAAATGGTGAGTAGTAGCGATCTCGTTAGCGATCTCGCTTAGTGTGGCATACCCTTTAGACCCACTGTGGGTTCACACATCTTTCTGGTGAGTGCATTGATTTGATATTCCTGTGACTCATGACTTTTTGCATTCACAGTGTTTAAAGTTTGCAGTGTCCTTTTATTGCTTTGTCAGTTTGGGGTGGATTTAGGGACTTCAGCTTTCAGGCTCATGATTAACCCTTACCACATTATTCTCAGAAATTTGCAACTATGTGTATGCATTATTAATCTTATGTGTATCTATGTCCCCCACTTGCAGTACTCCCTATCAGATTGTGTTACACTTTACCATTTACTGCCCTGGGTTTTTGTACACCCTTGGGGGGCTTCTCGTTTACTGAAGCTGGCTGTAACCAATCAGCACTCTGTGGAGTCCTGAGCGCAGGTCAACTTTTATCTTTTTGTATTAGGACACTAAGCATGACATTTTCACATAAGGATCAAGGCAATCAGTATTTTAGGACACTCCTTTATGCCTTTGCAGCATTGTATAATGTGTAAATATCTTCATGCATATACATCAGCTTATGCATGTAAATACCTTAGAATTTTTTACGCATTTGCGCCATAAATAAAAACAACACAAACCATTCCTTTGTTCTTCTCGTACAACCTTACTTTCAATTTATTTTAACCATTTTGAATAGGCTATACAATGTCTGCCGTTCTTACATTAGTTTTTAGAATTGAAAACTATGTGTTATCTAATTTTGGGATTGTCCAAACCATCTTAACTGTCACTGAATAAAATTGTGTGTCCTGATAAAGAAAGCATCACAATAAATGATCAGTTTCAAAGAACTGACTGCCTTTGTGTTGTAAAAGCATTCTTGATATTAATTTACCAGTTTTAATCTGATCTTGACCAAGTTCTCCTCGCTTAGAAACCATTCTACAATTTATCTTCCCTGTGACGTCGCTCATGTTTACCTAGAGAAGACTTGTCGCGGTAACATTTTCACACGTAAGAACAAACATATGGCTTCTCCCAGTATGAATCCTCTGATGGATGATTAGTGATGATTTATACAGTAATTTTTGCCACATTCCAAACATATAAACTTCCTCTCTCTCCTGTGTGAGAATGGTAATGCCTTACCAAGTTCCTTTTCTCGCTAAAATGTGCCCACATTCGGTACAGGTGTACGGATTCTTCTGTGAGTGTATGTTCAGATGTTTTGTTAGAGAGGACTTATAAGTGTAGCATCTACCACCAATGGGAACAAACATATGGCTTCTCCCTGTGTGTATTCTCTGATGAATGATGGGGAAAGCTTATTGCTCAAATCTTTACCACATTCGAACAACGAAATTGTTTCTCGCTCAAGTGAGTACGTTGGTGCCTAGACAGCTTTCCATTCTCTGCAAAACATTTCCCACATTCAGAACATTCAAATGGCGCTCACCAGTGTGAGTCCTTCCATGTCTCGTAGTTTTCCTTTTTCAGTAAAAGCATTTTCCACACTGGGTACATTCATAAGGTTTTTCACCGTGTGGCTTCTTTGATGCACCACAAGTTGTTCATTGTTTTGAAAACATTTGCCACACTCTGAACACTCATATGGTTTCTCTCCTCTGTGAATTCGTTGATGTACAGCTAGCTGGGTATTACCTGGAAAAACGCTTTCCACACTCTGAGCATTTTTCACTATGTGAGTTCTCTGATGCCTGACCAGCTTGGCTTTCTCAGCAAACGGTTACCACACTCCAAGCAGGCATATGGTTCTCTCCAGTGTGAGTTCGTTCTGCCGAACTAACTTTCCTTCTCAGAGAACCGCTTTCCACAAAACTGCACTTAAAGACTTTTCTCTAATGTGGTTTTTTGATGGACAAGTAGTTGGCAACTTGAGTGGAAAGTTTTACCACATTTAGACATTCATATTGGCTTGGAGGCTGGATGTCTTCAGATTCATAATTGTGAAAACACTTTCTGTTTCGCATGATGTCGTGATGTTTTCCCAGAACTGTGAGATCATTAAAACTTCTTTACATTCAACACATATAAATTCTAGTCTTCGTTCATTCCGCTCTGCTTTTTGACAGCAATAACAAGTTGTGCTGCTTGACTTCATTCCTTGAAAAATTTGACGAAACTGTATTATTTTTAGCCGCAATTATGTTCCAGTCCGTTGTATTTTTTTCAGTGAAGGAATCTGGTTCCACCTTCATGTGAGAATATACGGTTGAAATAGATTATTTGAAGTTTTACTAAAATCATTTCCTCCTTAACATTACCCGGTAAATATTTGTGTGTATGATCTATTGGTTTATCAATGCAGTGGACAGATATCATTTTCCATCGTGTGAGACTGGCTTCTCTTTCATTTCAACCAGGTCCTGTTCTAATGATGCAAAGGTTTAGAAAGGTCAGTATTTATGAGACTTCCATGATGACATGGGTCTGATTCTTCCTTCATATAAGACAGATCTTGTCGGTAATCAGCGGGGGTACCACTGTCAGCATTAATAAAATTTTTACGTCATAAAAAAGCATGTTCCTCCTTGATATCACTAGATGTATCTTGTGTATGATTTTGGGTGTGTAGATAGCATTTTCTATGCAATGTTCAATATACATGAGGTAGGTTCCTCCTTCATGTCAGAGGTTGTCCTTGCCATTATTTTTGTGATTGTTTAATCAGCAGTGTAAGTAGGGTTATTGCATTGCATGAGCCTGGTTCTCCTTGATAAATACAGATGAACATTCCCTTGGATCATTTACTAATATAGCCTGTTGGATTCTGTGACTTGTCATCTTTAAATAAAGAACCTGCTTGGTCACCATCCTCACAGAGCTTTGCATCATATTTCTATGTGTATTTTAAGTTTTTCCCAAATTTACGAAAAAGACAGTAGTTGGGCGAGATGAAGTACCTCGTGACGGGATTCCAGCGTTAAATACATCTGTTGGGGTACAAAAATTGATTAATTCAATATTTATTAAGTTATATGAATTTCTTTATCTTCCCCCAACCTTACTTTGGACAGTTATTTTATGCCATTTAAGCCACCAGTTCTTTAGCTTAGTAAATCTGACTTAGGGGGTTTTCACATTTGCGTCTGTGTGTGCAGCGTTTCATCTGCATAGATCCGCATGTGTCATGCTTAATATCTTTAACATGGTGTATGCAGAGACATGCGTTTCGCATGCAAACGCGTACGCAGCGTCATTTCGTGGTGTGCGGCGAACGCAACATGTTGGATTTTTGGAAGCGGCAAAAATCCGGCAAATATGTCTATGGGGAAGCATCGGTACGCAAGGACACGAACATGGATGCGTTCGATACGCATGCGTTCTTCTGTGACACGCCCTTTTGGTGTCTGTCATCTCGAATGCATGCCCCATAAATGCAAACGCATGAAAAAAAAGCACATGCAGCTTTTTTTGGCGTCTTGCGTAAGATGCGGATAAAAAAAACACTAATAAACATGTGTTTTTGCATACAGATGATACGCTGCGCACATATAGTAAATGTGAACCTAGCCTTAGTGTTAATAAAAAGTTGGCAGGAACCGTGTAGAGAACATCGGAGTGCTGGTGTCCACATCGCTCTCACTGAAAAAGCTTGCGGAACCAATGGGCCAAATATAAATGCATTGCGAGTCAATATCAACTTGAATATTCACTGAAAATTGTTACAGAGCACAATTTTGTCATTTCAGGCCAAGCTCTATCTTATCACATGTACCTCCCCCTCCAGCCTGAAACAGGAATGCCACTGGAAAGAATGGGCAACAAAAATGTAGACAAACTGAATGATGCAGGACTATGAGTAGGTTCATAGATATGTACAGATTGACAGACAATACCACAGGCTTAGGAACACAGCATGTTGGCAACATTCAATTACAAGAAGTTCTAGCTTTGGCATAAGAATAAGGCTATGTTCCCACGATCTGGATGTAGAAACGCTTTGGATGCACTGTATCTTCGCTGCATCCAAAGCACTGTTTCATTGAACGCAGGTAAATCCGCATGTGTTCACTGAACAGTGCAGATTTAACCCAATCAATACATTCAATTGATAAATTTTGTTGCAGAGATAGTGTGTCCACAAGAAAAATACACACGTTGCGGTTTGGAAAGATGTGCCGCATGTCAGTGTCCGCGGGTGATCCATAGTCGTCTGTGGACGCATACTGGACATGGGATCCAAGAATGAATTCCCATCCACTATGCTGTAACATTGACCATGGGGTTTGATGATGCAGAAATATGGAGCGTGAAAACCGCAGCAATTCCTGATCGTGGGCATGTATGCTAAAAGGAAACTGTTGAGCGAATGTCATTTTATCAAATGTAGGGAATCCTTGAGCATATCCATTCATTATTACTGAGAGGATGCCGAAAGGTTATACAAAAATTTTCAGAAGGCTTGGGGGGAGGGGGAACTAGTATATTAAGCTATACAGGGAAGCCCTGTTAATGGTGTCCATGCAGTATAGACAGATCGCTTTCCCAATCTCCATACAAAATTGCTTGGCTCCGTCGCAAGCTTAATGTGTTTTCAGTGGGACAGTGGAGTGAGCATTGGCAGACATACTGGCGGTCATTTTATCTTCCGGAAAACAAAGGATTGGTGTTGTGAATGGGTTTGAGATGAGTTCTGAGCAGAGGCTTCCTCTGTGGTTTACAAGGGTGCTGGTCTGTCCAGTGAAGATTGTGAGGACTGGGATCAGGTGTTATGACTGGTCTTATATAAGGGAGTCACCTTCCATCAGGGTTGCCGGTGATCAATTGTTCTGGTCTGAATCTTCATTCCTGTTTCCTTGTAGCCTGCTGTGTCGTGTCTGCATTCCTGCTAACAGATAAGACATTTTCTTCTTTTTGTTTTTGTGCTATATTTTTGCATTTTGTCCTGCACTTCTGTGGGGGCTTCAGGGTCCCCCCGGGGCTTTTGCCCTCTCAGTTTAGTTCAGCCACTGATGTTTGTACTTTTGCTTTTTCCAGTTTTTTTCAGTGGCTGCTGTTTTGATTTTGTTACACCAGAGAACTAATTTAGGTGGAAGATGTCGTGTGATTCAGGTGTTTTTGAAATTAGTAGTTGGTGCTTTTCAGGTTTTCTGGGATTGCAGTAAGTACCCTTCCTATCTTTTCTATTTAGTTAGTTTGGCCCCGGGTTTTTTGCTCATACATTTTCTTTCGTGTCAGTATTTTATCTTGTCTAAAGCCTAAGTTTGGGGGCTTTCTATGTTTTTGGGGTTTGCTCCGGGGCAGTGTTTCCTTTTTTATCTTTGGTGTAGTTAGTTTTAGGCTTGACGAGGCGTCTAGGACCAACGTAGGAACGCTCCAGGCTGCCTTAGTTGTGGTGGTTATCGGGGTACTGCAATCTATAGATTCCAATGCTTGGGTTTTGCCTTTTTTATGATTCATACGAAAACATAACAGTATACGGCCCCAAAAAATTAAAAATTGTATGGTCTCAAGAAGGGAAAAATTTGTGAAAGAAAAAAGGGTTTTTGTCAGATATTTTTTCTGTTTGTTGCATTTTTTTTTTCCCTCTGTATTCTGGGGTGGGGAGGATTTTTTTCTTAATGGAGTTTGCAAGTTGTCTGGCCGTTGTGGTAGCTTGCCCTGAGGTTCAGGTATTGCTGGGCATATCTTGTAGGTTGCCTGTTGTGGAACCTGGATTCCATGCCGATTTGTTTTTAGGGGATCGAGTAAGTTTCAAAATTTTAAAAAAAATAATTGTAAATTGTTTTTTTGCCTTAAAATTAAGTCCCGGGAAACGCAGGCAGCAGGTTCAAAATTATATTCTTCCTGCGGCGATCCTCGGATTGGGCTTTTTTCCCTGCACCTGGGGAAACTGTTTTGAGTGATGTTGATGCATTTTTTCAGGCTTTGGGGTTATTGTACGATGAGCCTAAGTCATGATAAGCTGAAAAAGTTTGTTGGCTTAAATAGGGGTTATGCGCTGAGTTATACTGTAGAGATTCCGTAGGTGGGCAGTCCGACCAAATGGAATGACGACGTTTTGGCACCCCTTTTTCCGGGAAGGGTTGCAGATAATGAAAAGGATGTTATGGTGGGGATTCCCTGTCCCCTTGGTCTCAATGATTCTATGTCATTGCGATTCAAATTGACAGACTTTTGCGGAGCGGAGAAGTATGGTAAATGGTGTTGCCTTGTGAACCTGCTTTAAAAACCTGCTGTGTGAAGATGGTGTCGGGCACAGCGTCATGAGTTTCGAAAGGCAAAGGGGTTATGTTTTACTGTGGTGTTTGCCTCTCATGCAATTTCATTTCCTGCCCTAAGGGGGAAGCGTTTTGCCCTCGTTGTCTTGGGTATGTTCGATAAGTTTTTATTAACGTACTCTGATTGCTCTCTGTCCTCATTTTCTGCTCAGGCTTTGTTGATTTGGAGCAGCTATTAACCTGTGGATTATGATTTTGCTAAACGTTGGGGGTTTCCCTTGAAATCCTAAGAAGTTCTATTTCCTCTGGGGTCGATTTTCCCTTTGGTGGAATAAACCCGTTTCTACTCAGGTGATAATGAGGGTAGAACCCGCATAGGGTGCTGCAATTTTTGGTTCGTAAATCTGATGACATTTTCGTGCTGGGTTTCCTTTGGTTCAGTCTCATAATCCTGTTTTGGATTGGAAATCTGTGTCTGTAACCGTTGGGGTGCAATGTGTTAGTGCCAAACCCTGTTTTTTTGCCCCCCCAGGTCGGGTTTCCTGATTTTTGATTGATTTTTTGATTTTGTTTAGCGAAAGTAAATCCCGCATCTTGCTCCCCATAGGAGTATGCTGCGCTATTGAATTTGTGCGGGTAGTAAATTCCCTAAAGGTGCCTTTTTAACTTGTCTGTACCTGAACATGAGCTATGCGGTTTATATCAAAGGAATATTGGAGAAGGGTCATATCAGACCATCCTCTTCCCTTAGGTGCCGGTTTTTTCTTTGGTGGCCAAAAAGGATTGGGTTTATTAAGGCCGGTATTGGGTTATGTCTCTTGAACAATATTGCTGTGAAATATCAATACCCCTTACCCTTGATTTCTGATGTTTTTAGGGGGAAAAAAAAACTACTTGGTTTACCAAGCTTGATCAGGGGGGGTTATAACTTTGCATTAAGCACGGGGTGAATGGAAGACGGCATTCTACCCCTGAAGGGCATTTTGGGTACCTAGTGATGCCCTTTGGGCTCAAATGCTCCTTCCGTTTTCGTCCTTCTTGAATGAATTTTCAGGGATTTTGTGGACAAATTCTGATTTTTATTTGGTGATATCTTGATTTTTTCTAATGGATGGGATTATGTGAAAAGTTCGAACTGTATAGAAATTTTTAGAGGAATGCTCGTATGTGAAGGGGTCAAAGTGTCTTTTTTTTGGGTACGGGATCTATTTCTGGGAAATTCATTTTGTCCCCCTTGTTATTGAAATGGGCCCGGTCAAGGTAGGCCATCTGTGATTGGGCAACCTATTCATTAAAAGGCTTTCAGAGATTTTGGGTTTTTGCCAATTTTTATGTAAATTTTTTTGGTAATTTCTCGGTTATTGTTAAACCTTAATGATTTGACCAAAAGGGGTTCGATGTGGTGAATTGGCTCTGGGCAGTCTGCATTTTAGGAATTTAAAAAGGGGATTCATTTGCTTGCTCTCGGCAGCCCCATGTTTTTGCCATTAGGGGAGGTTTTTGCCTTGAATTGGGGCAGGTGCCGTTTTGTCCAAAAAGATCCCCGGGCCTCTAAAAAAACCTTTTTCCTTTTTCTCCGAAAATTTTTCCCTGGGAAGTAATTATCTGGGTAATCGGGGGTTATTGGCCGAAGTGGGCTTTTTTAAAAATGGGACATTGGCTGGAGGGAGCCAAAATAGGGGGGTCCTTCCCCCCTAAGAATCTGGTCTTCTGGAATTGAAAAGGGCCTAAAACCAAACGGGCCGGGGGGCCGGGTTTTCCACTTTTAAATTTTTGGGGTTTTTTTTCCTGGCATAAGAATTTTAAAAGGGGATCCCCCCTCGAGGGGGTTTCCTTGCGGTCTCCGAGGTATTGACCCCTTTTGTTATTTTGAAAGGGGGGGTAGTTCTTTCCCCCTTCCCCCAAATTTTAGATTGCTTGGAGGGGTTTTGGGGGAAAGGGCCCCCAGTGCCCCCCGGGGGGAAAAATTTTTTGCCCCCGGCCCAGGGGAAAAAAAAGGTGTGATGTTAATTATTTTTCCCCCTTTGGGGGGGGCTTTCCCCCAATTTTTTTGGGACCGAGTTTTGGTTTTGTGGGGGCCCTTTTGGGGTCTTGTCTCGTTTTGGGGGAAAATTTTTGCAGCCCTGGGGACTTGCTCTCGAAAACCTTGCTCTCGCTTAGTGGGTTTTTTGATTTTTGTGTCCCCCAAAAGGGGCCCCTCCCCCAAACTTAGGGGTTTCTTTTCCCCACCTTTGTTTTCAGAGAATGCCCCTTTGGGGGTAATTTGTGATAGGTTTTCAAAATTTCATCTTTTCCCTTTCCCCAAATTTGCCCCCCCTCTAAATTTTGGGGCCCGTTTTTCCCCTTTTGCATTTTGGTTTTGTTTTCACGGCATTTTTTGGAAAACTTTGTGTCTGAGGGGGGCCCCGTTTTTTTCCCCGTTTTGGGGGGCTTTTTGTTCTAACTGGGGGTTAAAATTTTTTTCCCCGGGATTTCTTCAGACAATGGTAAAATGGGGAACAAAACAACATTGGAGACTTTCTAAGATCTTTTTGTTGTGATAGGGGACTGGGTCTCTTTTTCCCTTTGGTGGTTTTTTTTAAAAATTTTTGGGTTTTCCCCCATTTGTGTCTGTTTTTCAAAAATTTTCGGGGTTTTCCCCCTCGTTTTCTTCAGGGACAGAGGGAAAGGTTTTTTTTGTCGCCCAGGGTTGACTTTTTGTGGAGCGTATGAAAATTTTTTGGCCCCCAGGTATGGAGAGGTTTGTCCTCTCTCAGGAAAAAGGCCCCCGCGGTTTGCTAAGGCATAGGAAAATGGCCCCCTTTTTAAGTGGGGGACTTTGGTTGGTTGTCCTAAGGGAAAAATTCCCCTTTTTAGGATTCCAAATTTAAAAAAAAGGTTCATTGGGCCCTTTTTAAACATGGAGTTATTAATTTCCCTTTTTTTTTCGTTTTTCTTTTCCCCCGGGAAATTTTTTTCCCCCAAATGTTCCACAAGTCCCCTTTTGAAAAGGTTTGTTGCCAGTGGGTTCCCGTGCGTTTTTCCCCCCCCTGTTTTTTGGTTTTTGGGGAATTTTGGGGTTGTGGTTTAGAAAATATTGATTCCTTTTTTTTCGGAAAAAAAAGTATTTGGTTAAAAGGAAGGTTATGGTCAGGAAACAATTCTTGGGGGGTTTGGGCCCCTTTGGGGTTCCCCTGTAGGGATTATCCCTGCGTAATAAATCTCTGACCCCCCCCCCTTGCTCAAAAAGGGGGTTTGGGGGTTCAAGGGGGGGGTACTGTTGTGAAGGGTTTGAGAGAGTTTGGCGAGGGTCCCCCTTTGGGGGGTTTCAAGGGGGGTTTTGGTCTGTTTTGAAATTTGAGGATGGGGGAAAAAGGTGTTCTGACTGGTTTATTAAGGGGGGCACCCCCCATAGGGTTGGGGGATCAATTGTTTGGGGTTTAATCCCCTTTTTTTTCCCGTTTTTTCCCTTTTTCCCCCCCGTGTGTGTTTTGCTTTGTAAAGAAAGGGCATTTTTTTCTTTTTTTGCCCATTTTTTCATTTTTTCCGCATTTTGTGGGGGCCCCTTTTTGGGGCCCCCCCGGGGGGGGTTTTCCCTTCCCCCTTTTGTTTAGCCAAAATGTTTTATTTTGTTTTTCCCGTTTTTTTTTTTGGGTGTGTTTTGATTTTTTTACCAGAGAAAAATTTTGGTGGAAGAGGGGCCCTGTGATTTAGGGGTTTTTTTAAATTAGTAGAGTTTTGGGGGTTTTCAGGTTTTGGGAGGTAGTACCCCTTCCCCCCCTTTTCTATTAGTTTTTGGGCCCCCCTTTGCTCATACTTTTTTTTTGTGTCAGATTTTTTGGGTAACAG
>JARQOD010000003.1:273270227-273314433 GCA_033576555.1 Oophaga sylvatica | reverse complement strand
ATTTATTTTCTGTGATTGTATAATCAGCAGTGTAAGTAGGGTTACTTGCATTGCATGAGCCTGGTTCTCCCTTGATAAATACAGATGAACATTGCCTTGGATCATTTACTAATATAGCCATGTTGGATTCTGTGACATTGTCATCTTTAAATAAAGCAACCTGCTTGGTCACCATCCTCACAGAGCTTTGCATCATATTTCTATGTGTATTTTAAGATTTTCCATTTACAGAAAAAGACCAGTAGTTGGGCGAGATGAAGTACCCTCGTGACGGGATTCCAGCGTTGAATACATCTGTTGGGGTACAAAAATTGATTAATTCAATATTTATTAAGTTATATGAATTTCTTTATCTTCCCCAACCCTTACTTTGGACAGTTATTTTATGCACATTTAAGCCACCAGTTCTTTTAGCTTAGTAAATCTGACTTAGGCTGGTTTCACATTTGCGTCTGTGTGTGCAGCGTTTCATCTGCATAGATCCGCATGTGTCATGCTTACATATCTTTAACATGGTGTATGCAGAGACATGCGTTCGCATGCAAACGCGTACGCATGCGTCATTTCGTGGTGTGCGGCGAACGCAACATGTTGGATTTTTGGAAGCGGCAAAAATCCGGCAAATATGTCTATGGGAAAGCATCGGTACGCAAGGACATGAACATGGATGCGTTCGATACGCATGCGTTCTTCATGAGACACGCCCTTTTGGTGTCTGTCATCTCGAATGCATGCGCATAAATGCAAACGCATGAAAAAAAAGCACATGCAGCTTTTTTTGGCGTCATGCGTAAGATGCGGATAAAAAAAACACATACATAAACATGTGTTTTTGCATACAGATGATACGCTGCGCACATATACGTAAATGTGAACCTAGCCTTAGTGTTAATAAAAAGTTGGCAGGAACCGTGTAGAGAACATCGGAGCTACTGGTGTCCACATCGCTCTCACTGAAAGCTTGCGGAACCAATGGGCCAAATATAAATGCATTGCGAGTCAATATCAACTATGAATATTCACTGAAAATTGTTACAGAGCACAATTTTGTCATTTCAGGCCAAGCTCTATCTTATCACATGTACCTCCCCCTCCAGCCTGAATCAGGAATGCCACTGGAAAGAATGGAGCAACCAAAATGTAGACAAACTGAATGATGCCAGGACTATGAGTAGGTTCATAGACTATGTACAGATTGACAGACAATACCACAGGCTTAGGAACACAGCATGTTGGCAACATTCAATTACAAGAAGTTCTAGCTTTGGCATAAGAATAAGGCTATGTTCCCACGATCTGGATGTAGAAACGCTTTGGATGCAGTGTATCTTCGCTGCATCCAAAGTACTGTCTTCCATTGAACGCAGGTAAATCCGCATGTGTTCACTGAACAGTGCAGATTTAACCCAATCAATACATTCAATTGATAACATTTCTGTTGCAGAGACTAGTGTGTCCACAAGAAAAATACACACGTTGCGGTTTGGAAAGATGTGCCGCATGTCAGTGTCCGCGGGTGATCCATAGTCGTCTGTGGACGCATACTGGACATGGGATTCCAAGAATGAATTCCCATCCACTATGCTGTAACATCTGGCCACTGCGGGTTTGATGATGCAGAAATATGGAGCGTGAAAACCGCAGCAATTCCTGATCGTGGGCATGTATGCTAAAAGGAAACTGTTGAGCGGAATGTCATTTTATCAAATGTAGGGAATCCTTGAGCATATCCATTCATTACTTACTGAGAAGGATGCCGAAAGGTTATACAACATTTTCAGAAGGCTTGGGGGGAGGGGGGAACCTAGTATATTAAGCTATACCAGGGACAGCCCTGTTAATGGTGTCCATGCAGTATAGACAGATCGCTTTCCCAACTCCTCCATACAAAATTGCTTGGCTCCGTCGCAAGCTTATGTGTTTTCAGTGGGACAGTGGAGTGAGCATTGGCAGACACTACTGGCGGTCATTTTATCTTCCAGGAAAACAAAAGGATTGGTGTTGTGAATGGGTTTGAGATGAGTTCTGAGCAGAGGCTTCCTCTGGTGGTTACAAGCGGTGCTGGTCTGTCCAGTGAAGATTGTGAGGACTGGGAATCAGGTGTTACTGACTGGTCTTATATAAGGGAGTCACCTTCCCATCAGGGTTGCGGTGATCAATTGTTCTGAGGTATCTGATCCTTCTGTTATTTTGAAAGAGGGTGTAGTTCTTTCCGCCATCTCGCCCAATTTGAGACTTGCTCTGGAGGGGTGTCAGGAGGATAGGCCCGAGTGCTGCCCTGTTGGAAAATTGTTTGTCCCGGACCAGTGGAAAAAGAGTGTGATGTCTGAGATTCATTGTTCCGCATTGGCTGGGCATCCCGGAATTTTTGGTACCAGAGACTTGGTTAGTCGGTCCTTTTGGTGGCCTACCTTGTCTCGTGATGTCAGGGAATTTGTGCAGTCCTGCGGGACTTGCTCTCGCTCCAAGCCTTGCTCTCGCTCTAGTGGTTTGTTGATGCCATTGCCTGTGCCCAAGAGACCATGGACCTATATCTCTATGGATTTCATTTCCGACCTTCCTGTTTCTCAGAGAATGACCACCATCTGGGTAATTTGTGATAGGTTTTCCAAAATGATACATCTTGTGCCATTACCTAAGTTGCCTTCCTCCTCTGAATTGGTGCCGTTGTTCCTTCAGCACGTGGTTCGTTTACACGGCATTCCTGAGAACATTGTGTCTGACAGAGGAGTCCAGTTTGTTTCCAGATTTTGGAGGACTTTTTGTTCTAAACTGGGTGTTCAATTGTCTTTCTCCTCGGCATTTCATCCTCAGACCAATGGTCAAACTGAGAGAACAAACCAGACATTGGAGACTTATCTAAGATGCTTTGTGTCTGCTGATCAGGATGACTGGGTCTCTTTTTTGCCTTTGGCTGAGTTTGCTCTTAATAATAGGGCTAGTTCTGCCACTTTGATGTCTCCGTTTTTCTGTAATTCTGGGTTTCACCCTCTATTTTCTTCAGGACAGACGGAGGCTTCTGTCTGTCCAGGTGTTGACTCTGTTGTGGAGCGTATGCAACAGATTTGGGACCAGGTAGTGGAGAGGTTGTCCCTCTCTCAGGAGAAGGCCCAGCGGTTTGCTAACCGGCATAGGACTGATGGTCCTCGGTTTGAAGTGGGGGACTTGGTCTGGTTGTCCTCAAGGAATATTCCTATGAGAGTAGCATCTCCTAAATTTAAGCCTAGGTTCATTGGACCTTATAAGATCATGGAGATTATTAATCCTGTTTCTTTTCGTTTGCTTCTTCCAGGGACATTTAAGATCCATAACGTGTTCCACAAGTCCTTGTTGAAGAGGTTTGTTGAGCCAGTGGTTCCTGCTGCTGTGCCTCCTGACCCTGTTTTGGTTGAGGGCAATCTGGAGTATGTGGTTGAGAAAATATTAGATTCTCGTTTTTCTAGACGGAAACTCCAGTATTTGGTTAAATGGAGAGGTTATGGTCAGGAAGACAATTCTTGGGTGTTTGCTTCGGACATCCATGCTAGGAGACTTATCCGTGCGTATCATAGAACTCATCCTGACCGACCTGGTTGCTCAAATGAGGGTTCGGTGACCCCTCCTCAAGGGGGGGGGTACTGTTGTGAATGGGTTTGAGATGAGTTCTGAGCAGAGGCTTCCTCTGGTGGTTACAAGCGGTGCTGGTCTGTCCAGTGAAGATTGTGAGGACTGGGAATCAGGTGTTACTGACTGGTCTTATATAAGGGAGTCACCTTCCCATCAGGGTTGCCGGTGATCAATTGTTCTGGTCTGAATCCTTCATTCCTGTCTCCCTTGTAGCCTGCTGTGTCGTGTCTGCATCTCCTGCTAACAGATAAGACATTTTCTTCTTTTTGTGCTATATTTTTGCATTTTGTCCTGCACTTCTGTGGGGGCCTTCAGGGTCCCCTCCGGGGGCTTTTGCCCTCTCAGTTTAGTTCAGCCACTGATGTTTGTACTTTTGCTTTTTCCAGTTTTTTTCAGTGGCTGCTGTTTTGATTTTGTTACACCAGAGAACTAATTTAGGTGGAAGAGGTCGTGTGATCTCAGGTGTTTTTGAAATTAGTAGAGTTGGTGCTTTTCAGGGTTTTCTGAGATTGCAGTAAGTACCCTTCCTGTCCTTTTCTATTTAGATAGTTTGGGCCCCAGCGTTTGCTCATACTATTTTCTTTCTGTGTCAGTATTTCATCTTGTCTAACAGCCATTACATGTTTGAGGGCTTTCTATGTTCTTTGGGGTTCTGCTCCGGGGCAGATAGCTTTCCTATTTCTATCTTTAGGTGTAGTTAGTTTCTCAGGCTGTGACGAGGCGTCTAGGACCAACGTAGGAACGCTCCACGGCTGCCTCTAGTTGTGGTGGTTAGTCAGGGTACTGCAATCTCATAGATTCCAACTGCTCTGGTGTATTGCCTTTTTTACCTGCACTCCTCAGCTACCGAAACATAACAGATTGGGCTGATCTTTTTTGCCCAGACACATTCTGCTCACATAATATCAGAAGAATCCCCATATATAATACATAGTTAGGAAGTTCTGTTGACTTTAGTGTGTCAAGTGGTCTTTGTGATTCTTTTTGATCCTCGCCTCCCAAGAGTCATGTCCCTTTTTCTGTCAACATTGCCATTTAAGTGGCTGATTTTTGGGGAATGACTTGCCTTTTTCAATAGAATTATTTGGTTTTACTTATAATATGTTGATTAATATTTAATAACTGTTTCATGGGAGAAACAAAAGGAAAGCAGCAGTGAATTAAAGGGATTGTCCGATGAAAACAAATTGTCACCTATCCACAGAATATGTGATAACTTGTTGATTAGCGAGGGACCAGCGTTTTGGACCCACACACCAATCAGTAGCGCAGGGAACTTTTATCACCGTTAGAATGAAGTAGCAGCGTGTATGCTCAACTATTGCTCTATTCATTCCATAGGGGATGCCAAGCACCGTGCTTGACTTTTTCCAGTAGCTCCATAGAGCTTGACTGGAGCGACGGTCAGTCGTCCTACCTGCCACTCCATTTTGTAAGAGGGATAAAAGTTCCCTGTTCAGGATAACAATTCCCCGATCTGCTAAGTGCAGACCCCAACTGTAGGACGCCAACCGATCAGCAAGTTAACACCCATCCCGTTAATAGCCGATTCCTTTATATCACTGGACAACCCCTATAACTTTCTTCGGTGGGTTGCTGCGATTACAATGGTACCAAATAAATACAGTTTATGTTTTATGACTTCAATAAATTCAATAGAAACCTTTCTAACCCTAAAGTGACAAACAGTTTTCATTTTTGCCCTTTAATTTTCCCTCATTTTCTTCCAGATGCCGCAACTTTTTTTTCCATTGACATAACTGTACGAGGGGATTGTTTCTTCAGGTCAGGAGTATACATTTATATTTGCACACATACACTAGATAGAGATACACTTGTGTCACCATCTCCTACCTAGTAGCGCCCTCCCCTGGCTGACTGACAGATCAGTGGCCATGTACCAGAGACATGTCCATCAGCCAGACAGGGTGCCGCTAATTACGTGCACCAGCGGAGGCCGGGGAGCTGTACGCGTACCAGCAGGCCCAACTTCAAAACATGAATATCTTTTACAGTCTTTACAGGGACTGACCCTGCCATTATGTCTTTTTTTATAGAGAATATAGAGTAAAGTTCTCTGATGAAGCCCAGCAGTAAGATGACCACCATGGCAAGCCACCACTTACATGTGGCTGTCACAGATTAGCAGCGTTATTGAAGGGGTTACCAGGGATCGGAGCAGGTGCCGGCTGGGTAACACAGGCGGCATCAGCCCCACACAGGGAACAGTGGGCAGAAGTCTGACACCAGAGTTACAGCTTTCCCAGCTCTGCAGGAGGAGGTATCACCTCAGAGTGAGGGGCGGAGCTTACCTCTCCAGAACACGCCACCCTGGCGCCACCTCACGACTTCGGGCTCTTCTCCCGGACTGTGCACAGACAACTTATGGGGCCGATGCTTCTCCTGCAGACTGAAGCTGAGCTACAAGAACATGGCCGTCCGTTCCCTCTATAGTTCTCTCCTCAGTAGTTGTGTGCAGGGTCGCTGAGGACACAGGGACACCGGCTGCTGGGGCTTCACGGCCATAGCTGCTCCATAGGAAATGTTGGGTGCACGTCTTCTGTGCAGCTGCTTAAGAGTCTAGTAGCTGAAAGGACCTTTGATGATGTCATCACGTAATAAGTCACGTGTCCAGGAAGTGGACTGCTCAGGGTGTGCAGGAGGACCCACTAGACTAGGAGGTGAGCTAGCTGGAATGGATGGGCTTCAGGGAGCTAAAGGACCTTTGCGTGTTATGATCATGTGATTAGTCACGTGTTCCAATGGCGCGCAAAGCTGCGAACTACTGCTCAACGCCTGAAAACGCCACCTGCCGTTCACAACGTAGAACTGATAGGAGCATGATATGTTACATGTATGTGCAGGGCGCAGCTCTAGGGTTGTTGGAGGACGTAGTAGGCTCATCACTGGGAACTGGCTACAATGTGTGGGCTGCACACAGGACTTGCTGTGAGCCAGTACATTCGAGATTCAACCAAATTCCAGAGCTAAAGGACCTCTGAAGATGTCATAATCATATTGAGCCGCACGTAGCAGGGCTTTGGGGTACTCGGCACTGAGCCCGTTCACTTTACTGGGGAATGTCACGGGTAGCACAGCTCGGTCCGTTGCCCTGGGCGCTCACTAAAAAGGGGGGTATTTACAGGGGATGATAGAAATGTTTGTGACGCCACCTGTGGTTTCTGATCAGGGTGACCAGCGCTGCAGGGTGAATCCTCTGAGGGGTTGTTACTGGGCAGCAAGGTGTTAAGTCTTCCACAGGTAAGACTGATCCCTCGAGGTAAATGGCGGTGCAGAGGTGAAGGAGCAATAATGCAGACACACACAAGACAGTCTCTTTCTGTACCTTTACTGGTGATGAAGTTGCAGGCACGTCCCGGGAGGCCGTCAGGGTGGAGGATGCACGTCCAGCAATCCACTGAGTAGGTGTAAGGCCTCCTTGCGTCCTTATGTGTGTGAGTTTCTAACTTGCTTAAAACAGAGTTTAACTCCTTCTCTTTGCTACGCCCGGCTGATCTTGTGATGAGGTCTTCTTGTGGACAGAACAGTGTCTCTATGGCGGTACCTGCCAGACCCCCGTCTTCCTAACCTCGGTTACGTATCAGCACTGCTGGGCCCCTGCGACTTGAAGTCCAGGGTCTCCGGTTTTTCCCACTAGCTGTGAAGATACTAGCAAGCTCGGACCCGGTGTCCGGTGGTGCAGAGTGGAGGTAAGCTATCAATGCTGGTTGACCTCTGTCACTCTCTCTTTTCCCTTTTCCACTTGCCTGTCGTCCTACTCGCACATTTAACATAAGCACAGGCAGCAGTAGATGTCAGCTTCTCGCTCAAACTTCCTCAGCCCTCAGGCTAATCTGACAGGAGTCTCTCCCCGGAGTTCTGAGGAGATCTTATCTCTCCCTCACAGCTTGTCTGAGGTAACTGCCATTCTGAGATGTTCTGCTGTTCTGAGGTAACACCAACGACTAGCTAATTCGCAGCTAGACCGCCTTCACCTCACTGCTGTCTCAAGGGCTCCCTCTGGTGGAACCAGGAAAAATGTGAAGTGTTGTGTGCTTATCAGGTGATTGTGAATTACCTTTCATGCATCCTCCTGGGTACATGTGGCACCAAGCGCAGCTGGGCTACACAATATGACCAGTCATGTCTCCACCTGCCGACCACAACGGGAACTGCAGCTCGGTGTAATGAGCGCTCCCTCTGCCGACCACAACGAGAACTGCAGCTCAATGTAAAGAGCGCCAACTGCCAACTAGTACTAGAGCTCAGTGTGAGGAGTTCCCCCTGCTGATAACAAGGAGAACGGCAGTTCCGTGTAATGAGAGTTCCCCCTGTCGACTACAACGTGAGAGACTCCACCTGCCGAACACAACTAGAACTGCAGCTCAGTGTAAATGAGTTCTCATGCTGACCACAAGGAGACTGTTATTGTAGTTCAGTGTTAGGCTGCTTTCACACTTCAGGCTTTTTGAATCAGGCGCGATCCGGCGTGTTTCTAAAAAAACGGATCCGGTACCGGATGCGTTTTTTAGCATTGACTTACATTAGCGCCGGATCGCGCCTGATGTCACTGCGTTGCATCCGTTTTTGGCCGGATCCGTCTGAATTGTACATTCCGGCGGCCGGACAAGACGGTTGCTGTAACGTTTTTTTTTTTCGATGCGGACCGCGCACTTCAGGCGGCCGGAAACAATGCAAACCTATGGAGCCGGACCAGATTTTTGACAAATTCGTCAGAAAACTGATCCGGACTCCAAGGTCTCTCTCTCTCTCGCTTAGGCTACTTTCACACATCCGTTTTTTGCTGTCAGGCATGATCTGACTTTTTTTTAAAAACTGATCCGTTTTTTGCTACCGCCGGATCAGTTTTTTTGTCATTGACTTGCATTAGCGCCGATTCGCGGCGCAAGTCCTTCCGTTTTGTCCGTTTTTTTCCGGTCATAAAAATACGGCAGCAGCGATTTGCCGGCGCTAGCCATGCGGCTACGTCATGGGTACAATGCAAGTCTATGGGCAAATCCGGTGACCGGATCAGTCTTTTGCCTGATCCGGCCACCGCATTCCGTTTTTCTGCTCTGAGCATGCCCAGAACATTTGCTTGTCTGGTTTCTCTTCTCATTCCCCCACCGCCTCCTGTCTTGCCCTACGCACTTCTTTTCTTCTTAGTGCGTTCACGTCAGTTTTCCGCGCTTGCGCTTTGAAAAGGCCCCTCGCGCGTGCGCAGTGTGCTTTGCCCAACAGTGGGCAAAGCATAAAATCATTACTATTTTGCCTCACTTTCCTTGCCCCGGAAGTCGTCCAAGGCAAGCAGTCATTTCCTGGAATCCGGAAATACTGGCGCATGCGCAGACCTGATTTTCTACTTTGCCCACTGTTGGGCAAAGCTCACTGCACACGTGCGAGGGCACTTTTGCAAGAGCGGAAACAGTGCGCCGTCTGTGATATTCACAGATGAAGATACGTCCAGCAAGCCGAGGAGCGGGGGGGGGGATGAGAATAAACGCCGCCCATCAGACCGGACCGCATGTATTTGCATCCTGAGAAACGAACGTTACAAAGGTATTTTGACATCAAAGCTGGGGTGTCAGGAGATATGATAGGTACCTATAGATTACTTATGGGACGCACAATTCAGTGATATCTTTAACTGATATCACAAAAATGGGGTGACAGATTCCCTTTAAAAGGTATCAACCGCTGAAGACTCTCAGTTCTAAATATTTTTCTATCTACTGGCTAACACGGTACGAAGATACACATCTTTCCTGTATCACAGTAGTCTCACAAACTATTTCCCATTTCTATACTAGTAGCCCCATTCTGGTCCCTTGCAGTTACTGGTTCTGTATTGTGTTTGCAGTATTTTCCACATTGCATTTATATATGTCGTGTTCATTTATCCAGATCATTGCTTGTATTAAAGATGTAGTACAGACGTTTGTCCAATGTCGTATCTCTGTTGTGTGACAATACAATACAATGTTTGCTGCTATCACCATGGATATACCGCAGACTCCATTTTTGGGTCCTTTTTGTATATATTATGTATTTGTATATATTGTCTATATGCGTTGCCTAAGGCCGAAGTCACACTACCATACAGAACGGCAGAGTGTTATATGAGAAAACATCACATAGCACTCGGACCAGTCTTAATCTATCGGGCAGATCACATCTGCGATTTTTTTCTCATGCCGAATCGGCATGTGAGCAAAATCGCAGCATGCTGCGACTGTCACCAAGACCCGGCCGTGTCTCGGCGCACTCGCACCTATATAAGTCTATGGGTGCGAGTGACACAACGCACATCACTGGGATATCATTCGAATGTGGTGCGATATACGCCGACGCTGGCAGTGGAGTAGATATAGAAATTAGCTGTGCTCCGATCCGCTCTGTGCGAGAGGCTCGGAGCACACTCACATGACACTCGGCTCCCACTCGCAGCAGAGCAGGAGCCGAAGGTCATTAGCATATCGCATCCGATGCCATTCGCTAGTCTGACCCCGGCCTAACAGTATGCCTATTTCTTCCCCTCCAGAGCGACTTTGTGAGCAAGACCTGGGACTGACTGGATCAAAATGTTTGGTCAGTATTCACAACTTGCTTTGTATGCCTAATCTGAGCTTATGTCTACCTGCACATTATGTCAAAAAGAGAAAAAAAGAACTACTAAATAATGTGCACACCAGAATCATAGAGAAACATATCAATATTTATTAGAAAACAACATGGACAACATTAAAAAACATCTAAAAAGGAAACACTCTCTGCCATCACCATCTGAGGTATATAACCGCACAATATGCACATAATTAGGTATCCATGATCCTGACAAAAGATACAGAGCATAATAAAGTATGGCAACAAAGTAACCAGGACAAAGAGATACCTGTGATAAACCACAGGTGATGTAACAGTCTAAGATCCAGCAAACAATTTTAGATATGTCCATATGGAAACATGCATAGAGATAGACACAATAATTGTCCCGAGGGACAGAATGGTGTGCACCATGTCCTTACGCTATATGCCCCTACATCTAAGATCAAAGCTGCAAACAATTGCACATGAAAACAGACATCCCAATTCCTAGGTAAGGCCGGGATCACACATGCGAGTAAATCGTCCGACACTCGCATGTGAAATCCCAGCTCTGGCGCCGGCACTCGGGAGTGGAGCGAGCGGCTACATATAACTACATGCAGCCGCTCGCTCCACTCTCGAGTGCCGGCGCCAAAGCTAGGATTTCACATGCGAGTGTCGGACGATTTACTCGCATGTGTGATCCCAGCCTAATCCAGAGAACCCTATACATAATAAAACCAACAAAGTTGTACATGGAGTAAAGACAGGGTTCAATCACAGAAGGGAAAGGGGAGAGGATACCTGCTGGCATCTAGTGGAGGGAAGAGCCTGGAGAGATGGTGAGTACCCAGAATCAATGAGACATGGTGAGGCAGGGTGCAGACCCCACGTGTATCACCGTGTGAAGCATGATACGCATGGGGTCTGCACCCTGTGCCATACTTTAATATGCTCTGTATCTTTTGTCAGGATCATGGATACCTAATTATATAGCACCCTGTGTATATTGTGCGGGTTATATACCTCAGATGGTGATGGCAGAGAGTGTTTCCTTAGATGATTTTAATTCTGTACTTGATGTATTTTAATAAATATTGATATGTTTTTCTATGATTCTGGTGTGCACATTATTTAGTAGTTATTTTTTCTCTTTTTGACATAATCTTCATGTTTAACTACTTTATGTAGCACCCGTATTGTAGTTAGGTTGATCATGTACAGGTGCTTCTCACAAAATTAGAATATCATCAAAAAGTTATTTTATTTTAGTTCTTCAATACAAAAAGTGAAACTCATTATATAGAGTCATTACAAACAGAGTGATCTATTTCAAGTGTTTATTTCTGTTAATGTTGATGATTATGGCTTACAGCCAATGAAAACCAAAGTCATTATCTCAGTAAATTAGAATACTTTATAACACCAGCTTGAAAAATGATTTTACAATCCGAAATGTTGGCCTACTGAAATGTATGTTTAGTAAATGCATGCAATACTTGGTCGGGCTCCTTTTGCATCAGTTACTGCATCAATGCAGCGTGGCATGGAGGCGATCAGCCTGTGGCACTGCTGAGGTGTTATGGAAGCCCAAGTTGCTTTGGTAGCAGCCTTCAGCTCATCTGCATTGTTGGGTCTGGTGTCTCCCATCTTCCTCTTGACAATACCCCATAGATTCTCTATAGGGTTAATGTCAGGCGAGTTTGCTGGCCAATCAAGCACAGTGATGCTGTTGTTTTTAAACCAGGTATCAAGTCCTGCTGGAGAATGACATTTCCATCTCCAAAAAGCTTGTCGGCAGAGGGAAGCATGAAATGCGCTAAAATTTCCTGTTAGACGGCTGCACTGACTTTTGTTTTGATAAAACACAGTGGACCTACACCAGCAGATGACATGGCTCCCCATACCATCACTGATTGTGGAAACTTCACACTAGACCTCAGGCAGCTTGGATTGTGGCCTCCACTCTTCCTCCAGACTCTGGGACCTTGATTTCTAAATAAAATGCAAAATGTACTTTCATCAGAAAACAGCACCTTGGACCACTGAGCAACAGTCCAGTTCTTTTTCTCCTTGGCTCAGGTAAGAGGCTTCTGGTGTTGTCTATTGGTCATGAGTGGCTTGACACAAGGTATGTGACACCTGTAGCCCATGTCTTGGATACGTCTGTGTGGTGGCTCTTGAAGCAATGACTCCAGCAGCAGTCCACTCCTTGTGAATCTCCCCCAAATTTTTGAATGGCCTTTTTTTAACAATCCTTTTAAGGTTGTGGTTATCCCGGTTGCTTGTGCACCTTTTTTTACCACATTTTTTCGTTGCACTCAACTTTCCATTAATATACTTGGATGCAGCACTCTGTGAGCTTCTTTAGCAATGACCTTTTGTGGCTTACCCTCCTTGTGGAGTGTGTCAGTGACTGCCTTCTGGACATCTGTCAAGTCAGCAGTCTTCCCCATGATTGTGGAATCTACTGAAACAGACTAATTGACCTTTTTAAATGCTTAGGAAGCCTTTGCAGGTGTTTTGTGTTAATTATTCCAATTTACTGAGATAATGAATTTTGGGTTTTCATTGGCTGTAAGCCATAATCATCAACATTACCAGAAATAAACACTTGAAATAGATCACTCTGTAATGACTCTATATGAGTTTCACTTTTTGTATTGAAGAACTGAAATAAATTAACTTTTTGATGATATTCTAATTTTGTGAGAAGCACTGTATAATTAATAGTGCTAAGACATACAGTTATTGAGGCTGTAACAACAAATAATATACTTCTCCAGGTAATTGCGAACCCTCCATGATAAACCAGGCACATAAATACAATATATAAAGGTAACGTTACCTGCAGTAAGAGTATCCAGGAACCCACCACACTGGTATGGTAGCTGCTGGTACGGTAGCTATTTAAACTGTGAATGGCCAATGACATGGACGCATTTTCCTCCATTAATTATTTACCGGTGTGTAGGATGTCAGTCCACAAGTAAATCGCTTCCTTGTGCAGCAGCCTGCCACCCCTGGACGAAGCATTTCATTGCAAAACGCATGTTGGGTGTGGTGGGTTCCGGGATACAATTACTGCAGGAAACATTACCTTTATATATTGTCATTAAGTGCCAGTTTTATCACAGCGGATTAGCAATTACCTGGTGTCACAAACGGCACCCTGACGGAGGCCAGAGATATCACGGCTTAGGATCCCACCGCTGCCACCAATATGTTGAATGCAGGGATTTATACTTATCCCACTTCCCAGTTCCGCTTAGGAACTTGCAGCTCTCCGGCGCCCCCCTTACCCTCATGTCAGTCAGAGAACTGCACCTAGGTAATTAGTCGCCGGACGGGCCGCTTGGATGTGTACTGGCTATTGGGCACGCTACAGTGAGGGAATTATAACTACTTCTAGCTGCAGCCAGGCAATACACTTATAAAACCCGCTCCGTCACTGCCAACGCTACCCGAAAGCCCAGCACACACTCGCTAGCTGCCACCAGCCTCTGGGTCTAGAATATGGGGCAGAGGCCACCCCAATTTAGTAGCGTAGTATACGTCAGGCACGTGCAAATTTTCGTTATAGCGCAGAGAAACGAACTAGTAATTTTATATTTTTACTCCAAAATAGTTAGGCAGTATTTATAAAGATTTAAAAAGGTTTTAAAAAAATGAGACAATTAAAAGAATATGTACAATACGGTTACAAAATAAAAGGGGTTAACATGAGAAAGAGATCAACTTACAGTTCTTAGATCATTGCAGGCAAACCATGCGGTTGGGGGATGGGCGACATGTCACAATGCATCACAAACGTGCTCTGCATCTGGTGTCCAGGACCAAACTGAGGCAAAATTACCTGGCCCTGCCTTATAGACCTCAGGCCTTGACATCGTTAAAGGGCCTGAGTTACCAGGGTCCTCCCTTGCCTGTAAGTTGCAACTTTGGTTCTGAAAACTTATAACGACCATAACTTGGCTTGAGAACCTAGCAGAATCTCGGCAGAACCTTCATGCACCTTATTCTGAAATTAGTGTTCTAATGAGTTCAAACTCGGATTAGTTATTCCACTCTGCTCCAGAGAAATACATTTCTCTGGTTCTGTTGGGGCTAGAACTTGGCCAGAACCACTGTAGCGAAGCCTGATAGGAGCATGTTGCAGAACTGTAACTTTCGTGTTTCTACCATAAACTCGCAGTGTTTTATGACCGAATGAATGAATTCCCATTATATGCTATGGGACAGTCCCGCATGGTCTGAAGACAAAGACATTCCTAAGGTAGGGGCGAGAGGAAGGAGTGAGTTGTAATTTCAGGCAGTGAGTGAGAGAAGCTGCAGGCACAAGGGGGGGAGTGGAAGAGGGTGGTGGTTTGGCTCTGTGCTGCTAAACACAATGGGGGTAGTAGTTCTCTGTGTGGAAAGTTCTAGAAAAGTATAAGGAATGGAGCTCCCATTCCAGGTTATCGTCACACCTCCCCCTCTTAGAGTGCGCTAAGGAGGCATGACCTGTCGGTAATCCGCCATGTGCACCTCAGAGGGTTCGCCCTCTCGGAAAACCCATCAGCATTTCCATGTTCGCTGCCCTTTTTATGTTGAACGGCAAAGTCGTACTGCTGGAGGGCAAGGCTCCAGCGCAGCAACCTATCGTTGGTTCCGGACACTGTGTGCAGCCAGCTCAGAGGGTTGTGTTGGTTACCACCGTGAAGGTGCGCCCGTACAGGTAGCGCTGCAAACTTTGCAGTGCCCAGACCATGGCCAGGCACTCCTTCTCGATGGTGGAGTATGCCACTTCCCTCGGCAGAAGTTTCTGGCTCAGGTACAACACGGGGTGCTCCTGGTTCCCTGAGTCGACCTGGCTGAGTTCAGCACCGAGACCAAATTCGCTGGCGTCAGTCTGTACAAGGAATGGCCAACTGCTGTTGACTGCTTTCAACACTGGAGAGCTGCACAGGAATGTTTTCAAAGCTCGGAATGCCGCCTCACAGCCATCTGTCCAGTTGACTGTTTGGGGAAGATACCGCTTGGTGAGGTCCGTCAAGGGTTTTGCAAGGGTGCTATAGTCCTGTACGAACCGCCTATAGTACCCTGCAGTGCCCAAGAAGGACATCACCTGTTTTTTGGTCCTGGGGTGGGCGAGGACACGATCGCATCCACTTTCTCTGGCTCTGGACTCATGGAACCCCCGTCTACCCAGTGCCCCAGGTAGTGGACCTTGCTCATGCCCATCTGGCATTTTCCCGGCTTGATGGTCAGACCTGCCTGGTGAATATGCTTGAGCACCTCCTGGAGATGCTGAAGGTGTTCCTCCCGGGTGAAACTGAAGACAGCAATGTCGTCCAGGTACGCCACGGCGTACTTCTCCAGTACCTGAAGCAGGTGGTTGACCATCCGCTGGAAAGTGGCAGGGGCATTTTTCATGCCAAAGGGCATGACCGTGGACTCGTATAGTCCAAAAGGGGTGGTAAAGGCGGATCTCTCCTGCGCCACAGGGCTCAGGGGAATCTGCCAGTATCCCCGGCTTAAATCCATGATGGATATGTATTTGGCGTTCGCCAACCGCTCAATCAGATCCTCGATGCGCGGCATCGGGTGTGCATCAGAGGTGGTGATGGCGTTGAGCCCCCTGTAGTCCACGCGGAACCGGGTGGTCCGATCCTTTTTAGGCACGAGAACTACAGGTGAGGCCCACGCGCTTTTGAACCGTTGAATCACCCCCAGCTTCAACATCTCAACAATCTCTTGGCGCATAACTGCTGCACCTCCTCAGAGATCCGATAAGGTGTCCGCCATAGTGGGGCTTCCGGTGTCCACCTCGTGAACTGCTAACTTCGTCCGTCCGGATCGGTTGGAGAACACGGCCCGGAAGGGTTCCAGGGTGGCCAGCAACTACGATCGCTGGGGTACGGTTAGCGAGGCACTTACCTCCATGTCCTCAATGGACCCATTAGCCTTGGCTTGGGCCAGCATGTCCAGGAGGGGGTCTTCCTCCCCGTCCTCGGGCAGGTTGCAGACCGGTAGGACACAGGCTTCAAGTGTGACCACGTAGATGACTGGGTTGAGCCGTTGGTGCACGATGTACGGGCCTTCCCAGGCTGCCTGAAGCTTATCCTTTGGTATGGGAACCAGCACCCACACCTTTTGACCCACCTGGTAGGTCCGCTCCCGGGAGTTCTGGTCGTACCAGTGCTTCTGGTCAGCCTGAGCCTGCGTCATGTTGTCATGCACCAACTGCGTCAAGGTCAGCATCTTGCCGCGGAAGCACATGACATAATCCACAATGGACACCTCTGTGGGGTTTGGCTCATCTTCCCAGGATTCTCTTACCAACCAAAGGGGTCCCCGGACTCGCCTTCGATACAGGAGCTCGAAGGGGGAGAACCCGTCGAGGCCTGCGGAACTTCTCTGTAGGCGAATAGCAGGTGTGGGAGGTACCGCTTCCAGTCGCGTCCTTGGGTCTCAACCAGCATGCGGAGCATCTGTTTGAGGGTACGGTTAAAGCGCTCACACAAACCATTGGTCTGTGGGTGATACACACTCGATACCATACGCTTCACCTGCATTCTCTTACAGAGAACCTCCATTAGGCGAGACATAAATTGGGTCCCTTGATCGATAAGCATCTCCCTGGGAAATCCTACCGTGAAAAGATGGTCACCAGTGCATCCGCCACCTTATCTGCCCTAGTTGAGGACAGAGCCACTGCCTCCGGGTACCGGATAGCGTAGTCTACCACAGTAAGGATGTATTGCTTTCCAGAGCTGCTGGGGATGGCCAGCGGGCCCACAATGTCCACCGCAATTGTTTAGAAAGGCTCCTCTATCACTGGCAACGGGATCAGGGGAGCCTTAAGAGCAGGCCCCGCCTTCCCCACTCTTTGACAGGTGATACAGGAGCGGCAGTAGTTAGTCACTTCTGTCCCTATCTTGGGCCAATAGAAGTGTTGAGACAGCCGTGCCTTAGTTTTGCTGACCCCCAAGTGTCCAGCGAGTGGAATCTCATGGGCAATCCGCAACAACTCACCTTGGAACTGGTACGGGACGACCAGCTGCTTTTCCCTCAACCACTCCTTTTGGGACTCTCTGGGTACTGTCTCCCGGTACAACCTTCCTCGTTCCCAGAACACCCTCTCCTTATCAGTCACGGAGATGGGCATCTCGGCGAGGTGCCTCAAGTTCTCCAGGCTCGCATCTGAGTGCAGAGCGGCCTGGAACTCCTGGCTGGAGGCAGCCAGAAGTGACGTCAGGGTTCCTTCCTCACTGGGACCCTCTGGGACCTGCTCTGGGTCCACCTCTGGTTCAGTCTCTCCTGTAGCGGAGGAGGGTCCAGATGGCAGGGTGCTACCTGCGATCCGGGCACTCTGCGGGTGACAGCAGCTACGTATGCTGTCTCCAGGGGATTTCTACAGACCCATCTGCCTGTCGCCATCCACCCCAACACTTCAGGAGCAGTGCTACTTATGGGCCAGTTACCTTCCTCGGTGGCACTGGTCAGTGGCATTGCATCACCTTCCTCACGGTTCCCATGCACCTCCCCATTTCCTTGAGCACCGTCGCTTGCTCCTGCTAGGGGTTCCTCAGCCGTCTCACTCCGCAGAGCGACGTGGCTGAGCACTCCTGTACCTATGGACACATCTACCGTTTCAGAAAAATGGTTAACAGGTTCAGTCGGCACAGATACATCACTATCAGCATCATTCCTAGGGAAAGAATGGTTATCAGTTGCATCATTACTTATCAAAGCATTGGCAGGTAATATATTCAGTTTCCCATCACCATCATCATCATCATGTTTAACGTTAACCTTGTTACCAGATTGGGGATGGGTGTCAGGGACGTAGTATGCAACCATCCTCCCAAAATCAGTCCCCAATAAAACATCAGTGGTCAGGTTTTCGGACACCCCCACTTCCTTCACCCCGCTCCCGGCACCCCAATCAATGAAAACCCGGCCCATCGGCAAAGGACATCGGACGCCCCCAATCACGGTGACAGTTAGGATTTTCCCCGGAATCAACTCTTCAGGGACTGCCAGTTCGGGTCGGATGAGGGTTCGTTCAGCCCCGGTGTCCTTGAAGCCCGTAGCGAGACGGGCCCCCACACGGACATGCTGCACGTTGTCATCGATCCTCCCAACCACACCACCCACCAAAAGAACAAGAGGCGTTGGGCCCGGAGGCCTTGTCTGGGGGGGTTCTTCTGCCTCTCCGGACAGGTGGCGCTGATATGTCCAGTCCGTTTACAGGAGAAACACTGGCGAGGGTCTGATGTAGGCCTGGTGTTGGCAAGGGGGACAGGGCCTCCGGAGAGACGGCTGGCAGGGGCACTGGGGTTTGTCGCAGGCTTACCACCTCTCCAGCTGGCGGTGACTGGCCTCCGTGTCTCTGGCTTACGGTTGGCCTCATAGTTGTCGGCGATCTGCGCTGCTTTGTCCGCGTACCTTGGTTCTCGGTCCAGGATGAACTGTTGGACCTCAGCTGGGCAAAGAGGCAGGAACTGGTCTTTGATCATCAGGTCCCTCAGCTGCTCAAAGGTGTCAACTGACAGTCCATGGATCCACTGGTCAAAGTGGGTCCTGAGTCCTTGCACCACATCGCTGTAACTGTCATGTGGGCCACGTTGGAGGTTCCGGAACTTCTTGCGGTATACCTCAGGGGTTAGCTGGCACTTCTTTACCAGGGCCTGCTTGATGGCCTCATAGTCACCTTTTGTTCTGCAGGGAGGGAAGCAAACGCCTCCAGAGCTTTGCCTTTTAGCCCGGGGGTCAAGTACCTGGCCCATTGGTTCTCAGGCAGCTGGTACTGTCTGCAGGCTTTCTCAAAGGCCCGCAGAAAAGTGTCCAAGTCCCCGTCCTTGTCCATCATGGGAAAATGCTCTGGCTGCGGCTTCAGACTCTGAGTGCTGCTGGGCTCATGGCTGGACTGGGAAGACCCCTGCCCCTGGATTCGGGCTAGCTCCAGCCGGTACTCTCTTCCCACTCGGCTCGCTGGTCAGCTCTCTCTTGAGCTTGCTGGATCAGCTGCAGACGTCCATCATGGTCTTCGGTGGAGAGTTGATCCAAGGCCACCTGCAGGTAAGGGTCCTACCCGCCCTGGGTGTAAGAAGTGCCAGCATTCAGGGGTGGAGCCTCTGCTGCAGCACCATTGTCGCTGGGGCCGGCTTCTGCACCCCCTGGGCTCTTGGCATTTTCCCGTTGCACCAGAGCCGCGACCAGTTGTTCTTTCTTTTTGTTCGTGGTGTCGATCTGCCACAACCCGCATAGGGTTTCCTTCTTATGCTGCTTATACTACTCTTCTCCCATCATCGCCATGGTTGCCAAATAAAAAAAATAGGAATAAAACAAAGAGAAAGGGAGGGGGGTAATCGCAAGTACACACAATTGTCTCAGGACTAGTAAACATTGAGTTCGTTCTCCAAAACTTTTACTGCAGGGTCCCTGGAAGAGCCGTGCAAGTTTTTTAGTGAGAGGAATGATTGCTCAGACCAGACCACTAATGCTCTATAATCCCACCGCTGCCACCAATATGTCACGAATGGCACACAGACGGAGGCCCGATGTATCACGGCTTAGGATCCTACCGCTGCCAACCAATATGTTGAATGCAGGGATTTATACTTATCCCACTTCCGCTTAGGAACTTGCAGCTCTCCGCCGACCCCCTTACCCTCAGGTCAGTCAGGGAACTGCACCTAGGATAATTAGTCGCCAGACGGGTCGCTTGGACGTGTACTGGCTATTGGGCACGCTACAGTGAGGGAATTATAACTACTCCTAGCCGCAGCCAGGCAATACACTTATAAAACCCGCTCCGTCACTGCCAACGCTACCCGAAAGTCCAGCACACACACTCGCTAGCTGCCACCAGCCTCTGGGTCTAGAATATGGGGCAGAGGCCACCCCAATTTAGTAGCGTAGTATACGTCAGGCACGTGCAAATTCGTTATAGCGCATAGAGAAACGAACTAGTAATTTTATATTTTTACTCCAAATAAGTTTTGCAGTGTTTATAAAGATTTAAAAAGGTTTTACAAAAAAGAGACAATTAAAAGAATATGTACAATACGGTTACAAAATAAAAGAGGTTAACATGAGAAAGAGATCAACTTACAGTTCTTAGATCATTGCAGGCAAACCATGCGGTTGGGGGATGGGCGACACGTTGCAATGCATCACAAACGTTCTCTGCATCTGGTGTCCAGGACCAAACTGAGGCAAAATTACCTGGCCCTGCCTTATAGATCTCTGGCCGTGACATCGTTAAAGGGCCTGAGTTACCAGGGTCCTCCCCTTGACTGTAAGTTGCAACTTTGGTTCTGAAAACTTATAACGACCATAACTTGACTTGAGAACCTAGCAGAATCTCGGCAGAACCTTCATGCATCTTATTCTGAAATTAGTGTTCTAATGAGTTCAAACTCGGGTTATTCCACTCTGCTCCAGAGAAATCCATTTCTCTGGTTCTGTTGGGGCTAGAACTTGGCCAGAACCACTGTAGCGAAGCCTGATAGGAGCATGTTGCAGAACTGTAACTTTCGTGTTTTTACCATAAACTCGCAGCGTTTTATGACTGAATGAATTCCCATTATATGCTATGGGACAGTCCTGCATGGTCTGAAGACAAAGACATTCCTGAGGTAGGGGTGAGAGGAAGGAGTGAGTTGTAATTTCAGGCAGTGAGTGAGAGAAGCTGCAGGCACAAGGGGAGGTAGGGGGAAGATGGGGGTGGTTTGGCTCTGTGCTGCTAAACACAATGGGGGTAGTAGTTCTCTGTGTGGAAAGTTCTAGAAAAGTAAAATGGAGCTCCCATTCCAGGTTATCGTCACACCTGGGGAAATATATTATCTGTTGTTACAGCTTCCCTAACTGTCTGATATAGCTTAACATTAATTAAGTATATAGATATATCTTTCCTATCTAATTATCAGCCGAACGTCTGTGTCTTTGTAGCAATATCTTGTGTTCATTATATGTATTTTTTATAAAGTTCCTTATATACTATAATCGTATGTTGGACTCCTTCACATGTCTTTGGTGATTGGCGAGATCCGTGGTCCGTGTTTCACATCTGTGTGCTGTTTGTCCATGCGATATGTACCAGAGCCTGGTAGCCCTCATCATTGCCTCCTGTCGCACTGAGATCGGCGCGACCAGGAGACAACGATGGGAGTTGTACTCAGCAGCAGCAGCTGTGTAAAATAAAGAATTAAATTAAAAAATACAGTACAGGCTCCGCACAATTTTCACAACCAGCAAAGGAAAATCCCATGGCTGATGTTAATAATCTGGGTCAAAGGACAGTACTCCATAAGTTTCCCAGGCTATTAATAACAGCTCACAGTCATTTGCTTAGCCTTCCTGGTGAATTTTCGTCGGACCCAAGAAAAAAAAGTGATGTAGGGTCCTCCTAATAAATTCAAACCGGCAAAAGCTAAACAGATAGCTGTGGGTTGATATTAATAGTTTGGTAAGGGGTCAGAGATATTGCCCCCACCAGGCTACCAACATCAGCCCTCACCCGCCTCAGAATTGGCGCATCTATAAGGCTACTTTCACATTTGCGCTCGGGCGACCTGCGCCTATCTGCGCACGGCCACCGCTAAGCTCCGCCCCCGGCCGCGCCTCCTCCCGGCGGCTCCGCCTATGGGCACATGACGGCGCATGCGACCTGTGTACCCTATCTTTATCATTGGGTACGCAGGCCGTGCGCAGTATGCGTTTGACTGCGCATGCGTCCTTCTTGACGCTGCGCCGAGCGCACCATGTTGCATTTTAGTGCGCTCGGCGCACCGTCAAAAAGGGCGCATGCGCAAACGCATACTGCGCACGGCCTGCGTACCCAATGATAAAGATAGGGTACACAGGTCGCATGCGCCGTCATGCGCCCATAGGCGGAGCCGCCAGGAGGAGGCGCGGCCGGGGGCGGAGCTTAGCGGAGGCCTGCGCAGATAGGCGCAGGTCGCCCGAGCGCAAATGTGAAAGTAGCCTAAGATGAGCAAAATTTGGGACTTAGCCTTGCTCTTCACACCCTGTGGCAGTGGGGTAATAGGGTTGATGTCACCTTTGCATTGTCAGTTGACATCAAGCCCATGGGTTAATATGGAGGTGTCTATAAGACGCCCCCATTACTAACCCCATAGTAAGTTTGTAGTAAATAAACATGCAGCAAGAATAAAATTCTTTATTTGAAATAATAACTCTCTCTCCATTACTAACACCTGGGCTTGATGTCACCTGACAATACAAAGTGACATCAATCTCAACCTTATTACCCCACTTTCCACAATCACAGAGCAAGTGAAAAGAGCAAAGCTAAGCGCCAGATTTGGCACATCTTATAGTTGCGCCATTTCTGGGGCGGCTAAGGGCGGATGTTGGTAGCCTGGGGGGGGCAATATCTCTGAACACTTCCCAGACTATTAATATCAACCTCCGCTGTCCGTTTAGCCTTTGCTGGATTGAATTTATAGGGGGACCCTACATAATTTTTTTCTGGAGTCCCCCGTAAAGTCACCTGGAATCGCTAAACAGCTGTGAGCTGTTATTAATAGCATGGGAAAATTTATGGGGTATTATCCCTGGTCCCAGATTATAAATATCAGTCCCCCAGCCGTGGGCTTTCCCTCTGCTGGTTATGAATTGTTTTTTTTATTTAATGATTTATATTACACAGCTGCTGATGAATACAACTCCAATTATTGTCTCCTGGTCGCACTGATCTCAGCAGTCGGCCGGCGCCTGGGAACAGCACAAACTGTACTGGTTCTTCCCAAGCACAGATAGGTGCCATGCTGATGAGACATAAATATCGTTTGTGGCATGCATTTTGTCCGTGCTGTACAAAAAAAGACATGTTTGAGTGTTTTTCACACGGACCTGACATGTGCACATCACCATTGAATACAATGGGTGTGCCTGTCCATATTTGCGGTCCTTAAAAAAGCAGACCACATATGGACATGAAAAACAGACGTGTGAATGCTTAAGATACACTTATATTGCTTAAACGTTCAAACTAATTCATATGTATGTACCGTATAAATACGCTATAATATTCTATATTACTTTTTATGTGATTTGCAATATGTACCAGGATTTTTTATTTATATTGTATTAAACCTTTATCCAGGAATTCCCGCTTTTTCTATGTATTTGTACTGACCTGTTTTTACATATTCTATGATTTCTTGTGTTTTATTTAAATAATGAACATCAATAAAGAATTTTTAGCCTTCTCTAAAAGCTTCATTTCTAGGTGGTGTGAATGGCTATTTATTAGCGCTTGTCTGAGGTACTCTACACTGCTATACTAGGATTTAACAATTTTTAACAGCTCTTTGTTATGTATGCAACAATTTCCTTCACGTTTATACCCCTTAGTGACAGAGCCATTTTGCAGCTTAATGACCGGGCCAATTTTTACAATTCTGACCACTGTCACTTTATGAGGTTATAACTCTGGAACGCTTTAACGAATCCAGCTGATTCTGAGACTGTTTTTTCGTGACATATTGTACTTCACGTTAGTGGTAAAAAAATTTTTATCTGACTTGCGCTTATTTATGAAAAAAATGGAAACATGGCGAAAATTTTGAAAATTTAGCAATTTTCAAATTTTCAACTTTTATGCCCTGAAATCAGAGAGATATGTCACACAAATTTCTTAATAAATAACATTTCCCACATGTCTACTTTACATCAGCACAATTTTGGGAACAAAATTTTTGTTTTGTTACGAAGTTATAAGGGTTAAAAGTTGACCAGCAATTTCTCATTTTTACAACACCATTTTTTTTTAGGGACCACCTCACATTTGAAGTCACTTTGAGGGGTCTATATGATAGAAAATACCCAAAATGGACACCATTCTAAAAACTGCACCCCTCATGGTGCTCAAAACCACATTCAAGAAGTTTATTAACCCTTTACGTGCTTCACAGGAACTGAAGCAATTTGGAAGGAAAAAATTAACATTTAACTTTTTTTGCAAAAGCTTTACTTCGGAACCAATTTTTTTTATTTTCACAAGTGTTAAAAGAAAAAATGAACCACAAAATTTGTTGTGCAATTTCTCCTGAATACGCCGATACCCCATATGTGGGGGTAAACCACTTTTTGGGCGCACGGCAGAGGTCGCAAGGGAAGGAGCGCCGTTTGACTTTTTCAATGCAGAATTGGCTGGACGCCATGTCGCGTTTAGAGAGCCCCTGATGTGCCTAAACAGTGGAAACCCCCCACAAGTGACCCGATTTTGGAAACTAGACCCCTTAAGGAACTTATCTAGATGTGTGGTGAGCACTTTGAACCTCCAAGTGCTTCACAGAAGTTTGTAACGTAGAGCCGTGAAAATAAAAAATCATATTTTTTCCACAAAAACGATCTTTTCACCCCAATTTTTATTTTCCCAAGGGTAACAAGACCCCAAAAGTTTTTGTAAAATTTGTCCTGAGTACGCTGATACCCCATATGTGGGGGTAAACCACTGTTTGGGTGCATGGCAGAGCTTGGAAGGGAAAGAGCACCGTTTGACTTTTTTCAACGCAGAATTGGCTGGACGCCATGTCGCGTTTATAGAGGCCCTGATGTGTCTAAACAGTGGAAACCCCCCACAAGTGACCCCATTTTGGAAACTAGACCCCCTAAGGAACTTATCTAGATGTGTGGTGAGCACTTTGAACCCCCAAGTGCTTCACAGAAGTTTATAACGCCCGGGCGTGAAAATAAAAAATCATATTTTTTTCCACAAACCTGATCGTTTAGTCCCCAATTTTTTATTTTCCCAAGGGTAACAGGAGAAATTAGACCACAAAAGTTGTTGTCCAATTTGTCCTGAGTACGCAGATACCCCATATGTGGGGGGGACCACTGTTTGGGCGCACGGCAGGACTCGGAAGGGAGGGAGTGCCATTTGACTTTTTGAACGCCACTGCGTTTTTGGAGACCCCCTCATGTGCCTAAATAGTGGAAACCCCTCAATTCTAGCTCCAACCCTAACCCCAACACACCCCTAACCCTAATCCCAACCCTAACCCTAATACCAACCCTAATCTAACCCTAATTGTAACCCTAACCCTAATTGTAACCCTAACCCTAGTTGTAACCCTAACCCTAATTCCAACCCTAACCCTAATTATAACCCTAACCCTAAGGCTGGGTTCATATTGCGTTTTACCAGCCCATTCAACACATAGCGTTGACGGGCTGGTAACGGTATAGCATAACGCGATCGCGTTATGCTATACCCACTAGCGCAGAGGAATCAGAGATGATTCATCTGCGCTAGCGGTGACGGAGCCCAGACGCTGCAGGCCGCGTCGGAGGCTCCGTCACTGAATGACGGCACGTCGCAAACGCATGCCGCTTTACGGCATGCGCCGCGATGCGCCCTCAAATGGGGGTGAATGGCAGCGTTAACGGACTGCGTTACACCGCGGTGTAACGCAGTCTGTCTAACGGACTGCCATAACGCAATATGAACCCAGCCTAACCCTAATGCTAACCCTAATTATAACCCTAACCCTAATGGAAAAATGAAAATAAATAAAATTTCTTTATTTTATTATATGTACCTAACCAGGGGGTGATATAGGGGGGTTTATGTACTGTTTTTTTTATTTTGATCACTGTGATAGCTTATCACAGTGATCAAAATGTACTTTTAGAGAATGAATGAATGATTTTTTGAATTTGCCGCCAGGCAGATTCGGCGGGCGCACTGCGCATGCACCCGCCATTTTTTTTTACTGGAAGAAGCCGGCCTGAACGGAGGCCAGGGGGAGGACCGGAGTCCAGGGGGAGGATCGGACCGCACAGGGGGGGTGTAACGAATGGAAGCGGAGGCAGAGGTGGTGAAGTTCACATTCGTTTTTATTTTTTAATGTGGAACCTCGAGACCGCGGTCCGGGGGCTCCGAAGGGGGCGTAACTAGTGAGCCCCGGGTACCCGTAGTAAGGCCCCTCGAACAGGACCAGAATGGAATACCCGGAGGACACAGGTGCTACCTCCAGTTAGACCCCGGACACGTGGCAGCTGTCCCAGAGGGACCAAAAGGGTAACAGGTATTTACAGAGTCCGTGGAGGGTTCTTGACGGAGAAGGGTAAGGTCCTGGTCCAGAACGGATGGTAGTAGGCTGGCTCCAGTGACCTTGTCACGGTCCACGGGTACGGATGGCTGATGGCGGAACAGGATGACACTTGCGCCAGTAATAGCCGAGATTGTCCAGGTTAGCCAGATACGGGTTAGCAAGGATCTGAGGAGACAAACAGTATCAGCGAAGCACAGAGACTGCAGACGCAGCGCAGACAGATCAGGAACAGAACCGGATGTAGCAAAGATAGAACACGTTGCTCTGGCACTCCCCTAATGGTGGAGTGACCAGATATAGTACTGAGTGCGCAGCCATTGGTTAATTAGCTATTTCAAAAAATGCACGCTGCCCCTTTAAGAGAGACGGTGGGCGCGTCCTCGCGTCCTAAGCAGACTATCTGGAGGCCTGCCAGCAGCGTGCCAGGAAGTGGAGGAGGACACAGGACGCCTAGGAGCAGATGGGACAGGAGACCCCAGCCCGCGCGCAGACTGCTGCAGGGGGACAGCTAGAGGAACAGGTGAGTGAGCAGAACGGAGTGCAGAGCCAGCGCTGGGACCGAGTGTAACAGTATCCCCTCTTTACTCCCCCTCTTTTTCAAGCCTGCGTGAAATCTTTTAAGAAGAAGAGGAGCCTGGATGTTCTCTTTAGGCTCCCAAGACCTCTCCTCAGGACCAAAACCTTTCCAGTCCACCAGGTAATAGATCCTACCTCTTACTCTCTTAGAGGCCAAGATATGTTTTACCTCAAAAACATCATCCTCAGAGACCGGATCAGGAGTGGTACCCGGGTCCTTAAAGAAGGAGCTCAACACTGGTTTGAGGAGGGAAACATGAAAGGAGTTAGGTACTCGTAGAGAATTAAGCAATTTCAGTTTATAAGAGACCGGGTTGATTTGTCTCAAGACTTCAAAGGGACCAATGAATTGGGGACCCAATTTGTACGATGGTAACTTCAGACGGATGTACTTGGAGGAGAGCCATACCTTGTATCCTGGACGAAAGATGGGAGCCTCCAAGCGTCTTTTGTCCGCATGCGTTTTCATACGTTGAGAAGCTTTCTCCAAAGCCGACCTGGTCTCTCTCCAAATGTCCGAGAAATTCTTAGACAAGGTATCGACTGCCGGAACATCAGACAATCTCGAGACAGGAAGAGGAATTCCGGGTTGCAGTCCAAACACAATCTGAAAGGGAGACTTTCCAGAAGATTCACTTACTTGGTTGTTGTAGGAGAATTCCGCCCAGGGCAGTAATTCTACCCAGTCATTATGATGAGCGTTGACGAAGTGACGCAGGTATCCAGCCAGGATTTGATTGATCCTCTCCACTTGCCCATTAGACTGGGGATGATATGCAGAAGAAATATCTAGTTCAATTTTTACCATTTTACAGAGTCCTCTCCAGAACTTAGAGGTGAACTGGACGCCCCTGTCGGACACGATGTGGAGAGGAAATCCATGTAGAAGGAAGATGTGCTGAATGAAGTGAGTGGCCAGTTCTGGAGCAGACGGGAGGCCAGATAGCGGAACGAAGTGGGCCATTTTAGAGAAGCGGTCCACCACAACCCATACCACTGAGCAGCCAGAAGAAATGGGAAGATCCGTGATGAAATCCATCGCGATGTGCTGCCAGGGAGCGGACGGAATCGGAAGAGGCAGAAGCCTGCCGGCTGGTAGATGTTTAACAGTTTTGTTACGGGCACATGAAGGACAGGCTGCGACGAACTCCTGGATATCCTTGCCCATGGTAGGCCACCAGTAATAACGGGAGATGAGTTGCTGCGTCTTTCTCTAAACCAGCATGGCCAGCCAACTTAGAAGAATGACCCCAGCGCAGAACACGACTACGATCAGAAGCGGACACGAAAGTCTTCCCAGGAGGAAGCCGGGCCAGATCAGTGGAGGCAACAGAGACAAACTTAGAAGGTTCAATAATGTGCTGAGGTTCCTCCTCCAGTTCAGGAGGCAAGAAGGCTCTAGAGAGTGCGTCTGCCTTGATGTTCTTGTCAGCTGGACGGAAATGAAGTACAAAATTGAAACGGGCAAAAAATAATGCCCAACGGGCCTGACGGGGATTCAGTCTTAAAGCAGATTGGAGATAGGCAAGGTTTTTATGGTCGGTGAATATGATTACCTGGTGATGAGCTCCTTCAAGAAGATGTCTCCATTCTTGCAGAGCCAATTTGATGGCCAACAATTCGCGATCACCGACAGAGTAGTTCCTTTCTGCAGGAGAAAAAACCTTGGAAAAAAAAACCACACGAGATCATCCGCCCGGTAGACGACTTCTGGGTCAGAACTGCTCCTGCACCTATGGAAGAAGCGTCAACTTCAAGAAAAAATTGCTCACTTGAATTAGGACGATGGAGAACGGGTGCGGAAGCGAAGGCTTTTTTGAGAGAAACAAAGGCCTCTTCTGCCTCGGAGGACCATTCCTTAGAGTTTACACCTTTCCGGGTTAAGGCTGTGATTGGAGCCACTCGGGTGGAAAAGTGTGGAATAAATTGCCGATAGTAATTGGCGAACCCGAGGAACCTTTGTATGGCTTTTAGCCCAGACGGACGAGGCCAGTTGAGAACTGCAGACAACTTCTCCGGATCCATCTTCAATCCTGTGGAAGATACAATGTACCCAAGGAAAGGCAAAGAAGACTGCTCAAAGAGGCATTTCTCATATTTGGCATATAGCCTGTTCTCTCTCAGTCTTTGTAAGACCAGGCGTACTTGCCTCCGGTGTGACGTCAAGTCAGCAGAAAAAATCAAAATATCGTCCAGGTAAACCACGACACAAGTATAGAGCAAGTCCCTGAAAATGTCATTAACAAATTCCTGAAAAACCGCAGGTGCATTGCTTAGGCCGAATGGCATTACCAGGTATTCATAGTGGCCGTCACGGGTGTTGAAGGCTGTTTTCCATTCGTCCCCCTCTCTGACTCGGATCAGGTTGTAGGCCCCTCTGAGGTCCAATTTGGTGAAGATCTTGGCCCCTCGGAGATGATCAAACAGCTCTGAAATAAGAGGTAATGGATACCTGTTTTTTACCGTGATTTGATTTAGACCCCGATAGTCAATGCAGGGCCGCAAGGATCCATCCTTTTTCTTCACAAAGAAGAATCCAGCTCCTGCCGGTGACGATGACTTTCGGATAAATCCTCTAGCCAGATTCTCTTGGATGTAGTCCGACATGGCCTGAGTCTCTGCCTGTGAAAGGGGATAAACTCTCCCGCGAGGAGGAGATGCTCCAGGAAGAAGCTCTATCTGACAGTCATACGACCTGTGTGGAGGTAGTCTCTCAGCCTCCTTTTTCCCAAAGACGTCAGAGAAGGACCAATAGACGGAAGGCAACCCTGGCAGGGTATCAGGCTGGACTGGAGGCGAAACAGGTTGAATCCGGGTTAAGCAACGATTCATGCAGGTATCTCCCCAACGCAGAACTTCTCCAGTTTTCCAATTAAGGACTGGTTCATGCATCTGGAGCCAAGGTAAACCTAAAAGCATGGGATGGGATAAACGGGATATACATAAAATCGCATTCGTTCAGTATGCATTAGACCTACCCGGAGTTCCACCAACTCGGTTTGAAACTGGACGGGCTCGGTCAGCGGTTTGCCATCCACGGCGGACACCTGTAACGGATCAGGAAGACGCTGGACTGGAAAGCGGTAATGATCCACAACCGCCTGCTGGATGAAGTTCCCTGCAGCTCCAGAATCCAGTAGACAATGTTCAGAGAATTTTATTGCTCCATAGGACACGGAGACTGAGATGTGTAAAGAGGGAGAGGACTGTTCTCTACCTAGGTTGGCCCCTCCTACCGGACCTAGGCACTGGAGTTTCCCGACTTTTTAGGACAGAAATGGATCAAATGTTCAGAACTACCGCAGTAGTAACAACTTCCCTCCTTGCGACGTGCCTCCCGGCGGCGGGTGGCCAAACTTACATGGTCCACCTCCATGGCCTCGGAGGCGGAGGGCGAAGTACCTGTTTTGTATAAACTAGAGTCCAGGTGATAGGACCTTTTGTCCCGCTTGATCTCCATGGAGCGCTCCTGAAAACGCAGGTCAATTCGGGTTGCCAAGGATATTAGCTCTTCCAAGAGGGTAGGTCTGTCCCGTCCCGCCAGCTCATCCTTGATTCTTCCGGATAGGCCTTCCCAGAAGTTAGCAACCAGGGCCTCATTGTTCCACGATAATTCAGACGAGAGGGTGCGGAATTTAACAGCATACTGAGCTACCGTGAGAGTACCTTGGCGCAGGCGGAGCAGAGCTGAGGCAGTCGAAGTGGTGCGACCAGGTTCGTCGAAAGTCCTGCGAAAAGCCTCTAGGAAAGATTGAAGATCGTTAACCAGCGGATCCCCTCTCTCCCATAGCGGGTTTAGCCAGGCGAGGGCCTCTTCTCCCAGGTGTGACATGATGAAGCCCACCTTGGCTCGGTCAGAAGCAAACATATGCCCCAAGATTTCGAAGTGTAGAGTGCACTGATTGAGGAAACCCCGACACAGAGTAGGGTCACCCTGGAAACGGTTAGGAGCCGCCAGACGGGGACCTTGACTTGCCATGGGAACTGGTACCTGATTATTGATAGAAGAGTCAGGTGCAGACGAGGACCCTAAGGAATCCATGCGGGTAGACAAGCTGCGTAGATAAGTCGTGATCTTGTCCTGTTGAACTCCCAAACGGGTCACCTCCTGGCACAGATCCGTGGTTGGAGATCTCTGGGATCCAGCGGGTTCCATGGCCGGAGCAATCTATAACGAATGGAAGCGGAAGCAGAGGTGGTGAAGTTCACATTCGTTTTTATTTTTTAATGTGGAACCTCGAGACCGCGGTCCGGGGGGCTCCGGAGGGGGCGTAACTAGTGAGCCCCGGGTACCCGTAGTAAGGCCCCTCGAACAGGACCAGAATGGAATACCCGGAGGACACAGGTGCTACCTCCAGTTAGACCCCGGACACGTGGCAGCTGTCCCAGAGGGACAAAAGGGTAACAGGTATTTACAGAGTCCGTGGAGGGTTCTTGACGGAGAAGGGTAAGGTCCTAGTCCAGAACGGATGGTAGTAGGCTGGCTCCAGTGACCTTGTCACGGTCCATGGGTACGGATGGCTGATGGCGGAACGGGATGACACTTGCGCCAGTAATAGCCGAGATTGTCCAGGTTAGCCAGATACGGGTTAGCAAGGATCTGAGGAGACAAACAGTATCAGCGAAGCACAGAGACTGCAGACGCAGCGCAGACAGATCAGGAACAGAACCAGATGTACCAATGATAGAACACGTTGCTCCGGCACTCCCCTAATGGTGGAGTGACCAGATATAGTACTGAGTGCGCAGCCATTGGTTAATTAGCTATTTCAAAAAATGCACGCTGCCCCTTTAAGAGAGACGGTGGGCGCGGCCTCGCGTCCTAAACAGACTATCTGGAGGCCTGCCAGCAGCGTGCCAGGAAGTGGAGGAGGACATAGGACGCCTAGGAGCAGATGGGACAGGAGACCCCAGCCCGCGCGCAGACTGCTGCAGGGGGACAGCTAGAGGAACAGGTGAGTGAGCAGAACGGAGTGCAGAGCCAGCGCTGGGACCGAGTGTAACAGGGGGGATCGGAGGACACGGACCCCTGCAGGTACAGGGGGGGTGAGATCGGGGGTCCCGGGACACTATTTCTCTCCCCTCTGATGTGCGATCACATCAGAGGGAGAGAAATTTACAGGCAGGGATCGCAGCAGTGATTTCTCTTTTGCGATCGCCAGTATATGGCGATCGCAAAAGAGTGGTGACTGGGGGGGCCCCTATTATGTTCTCTGGGGTCTCGGCTACCCCAGGCAGCCGAGACCCCAGAGAAAATCGCCCATCCCCCCGTCACCTCGCGGCGGGCGCACCACTCGTGCGCCCGCCATTTTAAAGCATGGCGCCGGCACCGGGGGACACCGGAGGGCCCTGGGGCCATAAGGAGGTTTCGGGGGCCACAGTGGGTGTCCCGGGGACCCTTTTTCTCTGTCCTCTGATGTCCGATGACATCAGAGGACAGAGAAATTAAATGGCACATTTTTTTTTTGTTGCGGTCACCGTTATAGGGTTAATAACGGCGATCGCAACATCGGTGTCGGTAAAAACCGACCCGATTCATGTTCTCTGGGGTCTCGGCTACCCCCGGTAGCCGAGACCCCGGAGAAAATGCGCCTCTGGGGGGCGCTATTCACTTTTCCACAACGGCGCTGTGGTTTAAGTACCCTTAATGACCGCCGTTAAAAGGCGTATCGGCGGTTGTTAAGGGGTTAAAGCTTCAGCACGGCAATAGTTAAAAGCCACCAGCCAATCGGAGGATGGCAGCTGACATCAGCGCGCACATCGCAGAATGGAGACATGGGTCAGAATGGAGACACGGTGCAGGATGGAAACACAAGGGCAGGATGGGAGATACGGGGGCAGGATGTAAACACATGGTGCAGAATAGAGACAGATGGGGGAGGATGGAGGCACAGGGGGCAGGATGGAGACACGGGCAGGATCGAGACAGATGGTGCAGGATGGAGACATATGGGGCAGGATGAAGATAGGGCATGAATATGGGGCAGGATAGACTTATGGGGCAGGATCATGGGACAGATGGGGCAGGATGGAGACTTATGGGGCAGGATCATGGAACAGATGGGGCAGGATGGAGACTTATGGGGCAGGATGGAGACAGATAGGGCAGGATGGGACATCACATGGGGAAGAATGGATACTCATGAGGGCAGGATGGGAGAACATATGGCTGGAGCCAGGAATGAGACAGACGGGGCCAGGATAGGGGATATTATTACAATAGGGGCTAATTAAGGGATGATATTACAGCAGTGATGTATTTAATTTTTGAGGATACTGTTTTAAATGAGGGAGGTGGTCCTGTTACAATGTAGTGATACTATGTCGCTTTTTTTTCTTCATCTGGTGTAGGTTAGAAATAGGTATAAAATTAAGTCATGTGTTCTGCAAGCGATGCTCTAGATAACTGTGTTTTCTCCTGCAGAGACGAGCCCTGGCTGGAAGAAGTGATGACGGTCTGTGCTGGATGAAGATGATAAGCGAAGATGAAGGACTTCACCTAGAGACGTCACTGGTGTCAGTGTGTTACCTGTACACGGACACTACACACTGTATACTATACAGCGGTCCTGTGTACAATGTCACCTGTGATCACTGTATTACCTTTATACTGACACTATATACAGAGCTCCTGTGTATAATGTCATTGATCACTGTATAACCTGTACAATATATACAGCGCTCGTGTATATGTCAATATATACAGCGCTCGTGTATATGTCACTGTTTATACACAGGAGCTCTGTATACAGTATCTGTATACAGAGCTCCTGTGTATAATGTAACTGGTAATCATTGTTACCTGTACACAGACACTATATACAGAGCTCCTGTGTATAATGTCATTGATCACTATATAACCTGTACAATATATAATGGCAGGGGCCCAGAATGTGGATGTCGGCTGAGGTGAACGGTCAGATGCCCCAGGACTGCGCGGGGGGAGCCCCTGCTATACTAAGACTGAGGAAGCCCACCGGGGTTTCCCCAAACCACCAAACAAAAGAGAACTAGGTGGGAGAGGAGCTTTATTGATATGAACGCTTCCCCACCGGGGGACAATGAAAAAAGATGAAGGAAGAAAGCGGCGCCAAGGAGTACAGTACAGACCAAAAGTTTGGAACATTCATCAAAATTCTACTGATTTCACTAAATTGTAGAATGAAAAAAGCACATCATCCAGGTGAATACAAGTCTTTATTCACCACATAATAACTTTCGCCATTCAGCCTTTTCAAGTACTTGTAAGGCCTGAATGGCGAAATCGTATTTAGTGCTGAATAAGACTTGAATTCACCCGGATGGATGCTCTATTTCGTTGGACTGTGTTCATCTGATCTTAACCTGAACGTGCATCCGTGCTAATCCAGTGCTGTCACTGCTGAATACTATGAAATTTTGATCACACTGAATCAAAATATGAATTAACACATTGATATACTTACATTACAAAAAAGTGTGAAACAACTGAAAATATGTCTTATATTCTAGGTTCTTCAAAGTAGCCACCTTTTGCTTTGATTACTGCTTTGCACGCAGAAAAGGTGAACGGATGGATTCTACATGCTTGGTTCCCACCATGAAGGAGGTGTTGTAATGGTGTGGGGGTGCTTTGCTGATGACACTGTTGGAGATTATTCAAAATTGAAGCGGTGAGCGGTCCAGCTTACCCCAAACCATCTCGATTGGGTTCAGGTCTGGTGACTGTGGAGGCCAGGTCATCTGGCATAGCACCCCAACACTCTCCTTCTTGGTCAAATAGCCCTTACACAGCCTGGAGGTGTGTTTGGGGTCATTGCCCTGTTGAAAAATAAATGATGGTCCAACTAAACGCAAACCGGATGGAATAGCATGCTGCTGCAAGATGCTGTGGTAGCCATGCTGGTTCAGTATGCCTTCAATTTTGAATAAATCCCCAACAGTGTCACCAGCTAAGCACCCCCACATCATCACACCACCTCTTCCATGATTCACGGTGGGAACCAGGCATGTAGAGTCCATCCGTTCACCTTTTCTGCGTGCAAAGCAGTAATCAAAGCAAAAGGTGGCTACTTTGAAGAACCTAGAATATAAGACATATTTTCAGTTGTTTCACACTTTTTGTAAAGTGTAATGTATAATTCTACATGTGTTAATTCATAGTTTTGATGCCTTCAGTGTGATTCTACAATTTTCAGCCATGAAAATACAGAAAAATCATTGAATGAGGTGTGTCCAAACTTTTGGTCTGTACTGTATGTCACCGCCGTAATATAACTTAAATTACACTGTGGGGGTCATTGTGGCCCGGGTGTCTGGGAAGCCTCAAAGGGCTTTGCCAGTTCACCGGGGTCCGGGAGGAGATACCTCCCGTATCACTACTGTCTCCTCACCAAAAGAGGAGGAGGGGACTATGAGTGTGGCTATGCGGAGTGGGCGTGGCTTGATACATACACACATACATGCTCAGCTTTTTATATATATAAAGATTGTGCAGTTTCTTTATTGGTGAATTATCTGCTCCGTTTCTTCTGCTGCCCCATGTGACTGCGCCCTGACTCTCAGAATCTCATAAGCAACATCATTGTGGACAGGAAATTAAGTTTCTATGTTTCCAGTTCACTTATAGGAGCCTGTAGAATTAGGATATTTTTTGTCTTAATTGAAAATAAAACAAAAACGGAAGAATCATCTCCAAAACTCGTAGAACTCATCAGGAGATACTAAAAACCAGTGACAAGTCACATGTTGATTTTTCACCCTCCTTTAGCTAGAACAGGAGTCATAAACAAGATTACCAGTACTTAAGTTTTCCTACCGGGAGACTTTTTTCTTTCTGATAAATGGGAAACAGTTTTTCTATAAAGTACAAGAACTATAGTAGTGTTTAAGTAGGTTTACACTACACAGATAAAATGCTTTTATAGAAAATGAGACAAACCTATAAAACAGAGTTTATAGTAAACATTCCAAAAAATAAAATAAATCTTCTATAAACAATGTTAAATATGCCTATTGTCTCACCCCAACACAGAAGACATTGAAAAATATTGTTGTTTCTGTAAATTATTTTAAATCCATAAACCTTATGTCCATAATGAGCAGGACACATTTAGGCAGTGGCCTAGGTGCTGGTGAGAGTACAGTCAATGTCTGTCTTTCAGTGTCAACGCCGGTGATGACAATAAAGCCAGCAACATTTTTTTCCTCCAAACCCTCATCTGCTGTGCTACTATCTATAGGCACAACACTCAAGAGATGATGTGCCATGTCCCTGCCTGGTGTGACAGGCACCAGTTTTAGCTGGTTGTCTTCTTGTGACATCCCCAGTGGAAGGCAGGAGTCAGGAATCGATGGGGCTCCAACTTTGTAGACTTTCACCTCTGAGAATTTTACCTCAAAGGCATGAGGATAAAGCGATCTACGTGGGCCATAGAAATACTCCCGAACCCGCAGATCCCTGGCTTCCCTCCGACATTCTTTAAAATCGTTCTGAAGCTCCACCAGACTTTGGAAGAAGAAGTGTGTGGACAAAGTGGGGAAGGTCTCTCCGCAAATCATTGTACAGTCTTTCCTGGTCCAGGACTATGACAACATCCACTTCAAAGGCAGATGCTGCATGTATCAATGCCTGATAACCAGATCCTTTAACCCAACCACAGGTGTTTATTAGACAGCCACTGACTGATGCACGACGATTCGCTTCACATCGTAGGTTGAAGACATAAGCCAGACGGGATGTCAGCTGAGGGAAGAGAGAGTGGGAGTGAGAGTTTACAAACAAGCTATGTAATACTTTCTCAATAAACCTTTAAAATGCACTTATCACTAGTATGTGACTCCCATTTTATTGACAAATAGGAAGTCACATACCAAAAACTTTTCTAAATAACCCTAATTAAAAATGAAGAAAATTGTCCCTACACTAACACTAAAGAACTTTACTTTTTAGCAAAAGTTGTGTCTAAAATTAGAGGTTGGAATCCAGCATCCTGTGTGGCTTTCCACAAATCTCCACAGCCACCTCTACCGTCAGACTGAGATCTTGTCCTCCTGACTAGAGATGGGCGGACATCTGGATGTTCAGGTCCAGCCGAACAGTTACAAAAAGTTTGGGTTTGGGTGCTAGAACAGTACCCGGATCCGAACCCAGACCCCATTCACTTGGATGGGGGGACCGAACATCCAGTGTTTGATGCGCTGTAATGTGCATGACAGCGCGGCAAACACCGCTTCTGATCGGTGGTGAAATCATCATCGCCTGTCAGAGAGCTGCGGTCCCACGCTGTCAAAAGACAGTGAGAGAGCTCAGCTGTGATCGGAGGTATAAAGTTTACCTCCGGTCACTGGTGTCAGCTGATGGGACTACCGCTCCCATCATCCGCCACCTGCTACCGCTAATAACACAGAGAGCAGGAGCGGCGGATGGGAGTATTCATTAGCGGCTCCTGCACTGTACATAAATACCATAATTAAAAAAAAAAAAAAGAAACCAGTGTGGGTTCCCCTTGATTTTTGCTAACCAGCCAGACAAAACTCACAGCTGGTAACCCTCAGCTGTCAGCTTCAGCAAGGCTAGTTATCATGAATAGAGGGGTACCCACATTTGTTTAATTATTTAATTATTAAAAAAACAGAGTGGGAACCTCTCTATTCTACTCAGCTGAGAGTTTTGCCTGGCTGGTTAGCAAAAGTACAGGGGAACCCACGCTGTTTTTTTTTTACATTTATTTACAGCGCAGGAGCGGCTGATGAATACTCCCATCCGCAGCTCCTGCTCTCACTGTAATTAGCGGCAGCAGGTGTCGGATGATGGGATCAGTAGTCCCATCACCTGACACCAGTGACCAGAGGTAAGCTTTATACCTCTGATCACAGCTGAGCGGTTCCGCTGTCTTTTGACAGAGTGGGAACCGCGGATCTCTAACCGGCGGGGATGATTTCAACGCCGATCAGAAGCGGTGTTTGCCACGCTGCCATGCACATTACATCGCAGCAACCACCCGGTGTTCAGGCAGCCAAACCCAAACAATAACATGGACTTCCTAGTGAAGTCTGTGTTTGGTGTCCATGCCCGAACAGTAGGTGTTCGGTACGGAAGCCGAACTTTACTGTTAGGGTTCGCCCATCTCTAGTCCTGACTAAAGCGCGGTTTGTACTTTAAAAGAACATTTACCTATCAGTAACTGTAGTTTAAAAATGCAAACCTACTCTTGCTCAGTTAGAATAGTGAGATCTCATGATAATCTGGTATTTAACAGATACCATAATAAAGTATAGATAAGTGATACAATATAAAAGTGCCTAAAAATTCAAGTCAGTAGAGATGGGCAAAATGATTTGCAGTACTCAACTCTGAGAGCCCTCCGTTGCAGTCAAATTTTGTATACAGCATTCCTGGTTTGATATCTCCTGTGTGCCTGTTTCTTCCTTCGCCATGTCAAGTCATGACGATGTGTGAGGCCTAGTGACTAGAACCATGGTTTGGACTACTGGTCTAACTGGGTACCGCAAATCTTTTTACTCAGCTCTAATTAGGACATGTTCTGAAAAAGCTCACAAAGAAAGGTGCCAATAACTAAATGACAGCAGATGCACTATAATGTAGAACCTTATTGGCCATCACAATGTGCTGTACTCCTCTATTGTCCTGAGTGTTATTGTTTCATAGGGTATCCAAAAAACCTTACAGAATCACACGACTTGGAAGTTATAAAGAGCTTCAAGTTCGGTTTGCCTATCCAATTCTGACGAAAATCAAGACCTGGGACAGGTCACGGTATACCAAGAACTTATTTAGAACTCTTTTTAAATAAGAGCTACGGCAGCACCCAACAGCGCCCCAGTTACTCACCTTGTTGTACAGCTTAATGTTCGTTCCTGGAGTAGTAGATCCAAAGTGATAAACCAGTGGAGCCTGAGCAGAGAACCCTTCCTCCACATCTGCAGGTCTCTCCACACACAAGGCCCCAACTGTGCCAGGTACTGACACTGAGCCTTGCCCCACATCCAGCTCAACCAGTGTTGGTCTCCGACCTCTCCGCACAGCATAATTCAATAGAAGACGGCAAAGCGTGGATTTTCCTACATCTGAAGGGCCAGCCACTAAAACCCGGGGCCCTCGCTCTCCTTCTCGCTCTGCTTGGGCTCGCATCTGCTCAAGTCCTACATGGCTGTTGAGATAGAGCAACATAGGGGTATCTTTTGACACATAAGCCACATCAGGGCTTCCCCACAGCTGTACAGTACAGCCATGCCATGTAAACACAGAACCCCTGCTCCCTGGTGGGAACGTGTATTTTTTGTTCTTAGTCAGCTCTGTGCCAAACACCTCCGCAGGCCGGAGATCAGCTCCACCTGTACGGGGCCGAGCCTTCCACCTCCAGCCGCAGCTCTGTCTCTTTCTCTAGCTCAAACTTAGTGGAGGGCCCGCTGGAAGATGGCCAGGATCCTCCAGCTTCTGAACTTCCACCAGTAAGCGCATCATCGGAGGACATTGTGATCTAAAATAAGAAATTAGACATATCTACATGTGAAAGGAGAACAATACAAGACGTACGGGCACGGCCATATTTAAATCAAAGTGTGAAAGAAGAATGTCTGGAGGAGACACTGCCAAACCCCATGCAGTCTGGCTGGGGACTCGGGGCCACCAAATAGTCGTGGCTGGGACTCGGGGCCACCAAATAGTCGTGGTTGGGGACTCAGGGGCCACCAAATAGTCGTGGTTGGGGACTCGGGGCCACCAAATAGCGTGGTTGGGGACTCGGGGCCACCAAATGTCGTGTTGGGGACTTGGAGCCACCAAATAGTCCCTGTGTTGGGGACTCGGGGCCACTAAATAGTCGTGGTGGGGACTTGGAGCCCCCAAATAGTCGTGGTTGGGGACTCGGGCCACCAAATAGTCGTGGCTGGGGACTCGGGGCCACCAAATAGTCGTGGTTGGGGACTTGGAGCCACCAAATAGTCGTGGTTGGGGACTCGGGGCCACCAAATAGTCGTGGTTGGGGACTTGGGCCACCAAATAGTCGTGGTTGGGGACTCGGGGCCACCAAATAGTCGTGGTTGGGGACTTGGAGCCACCAAATAGTCGTGGTTGGGGACTTGGAGCCACCAAATAGTCGTGGTTGGGGACTCAGGGGCCCCCAATCTGCAACATAACAATGCTCTCAGACAAAGCAGGGTTGGTGCAACTATACCGCCAGGGAGAAGCTGTGAGGACTTGCTATTGCGATGCATAAGCACCCTGCGACATTTAGAAAGCACAATGTATGAGGCAGGGCTACAGTGCTGCCCGTGCCATGTTTCTGAGGCCTGTGAATTAGCCGGAGCTCCCAGTTCCACGTGTCTCTACAGTGAGGGCCGGGAGCTGTGACTGCCAGGCACGGAATATAAGCCGCTCCCGCCATCTGCAGCCACACACGTGCCTGCTACTCACCCGCCGCGCTGCTCAAATAAGGCCGACAAGCTCGTTCTGCTCCGTTCAGAACCTGCTGACGTCACAAAATCGCGTGACGGTAGCGGCTAGATTGGAGTTGATTTCTTGAGGGGGGAGGAGTGATTCTGTAAAAATCATGACGTCGCCGGAAGGGGCGGAGCTTCTTCAGTCCCGCGCTAAGCTGCAGCGGTGTGCACATTGTGCCGGGACAGGAGGCTGTGAGGAGGATCTCGGAGTTGTGCGGGATCCTGGTGAGCTGTGTGCACTGTGCCCTGGGAGGACTGATGCTGAACCTGAGCTCGTCTGGACTGAGGTGGGGGGACACGTGAATGAATGTTGTAGAGGCATCCAGGGGCTGCTGTGAGGGGGCATGGGGTATGTACAGGGGCTGATGTAGGGGGTATGTAGAGGGGCATCCAGAGTGCTGCTGTGAGGGGGTATGTAGAGGGGCATCCAGAGGGCTGCTGTGAGGGGGCATGGGGTATGCAGGGGGCTGATGTGAGGGGGTATGTAGAGGGCATCCAGAGGGCTGCTGTGAGGGGGCATGGGGCATCCAGGGGGCTAATATGAGAGGCATGGGGTGTGCAGAGAGGCATCCAGGGGCTGATGTGAGGGGCATGGGGTATGTAGGGGGCATCCAGGGGCTGATGTGAGGGGGTATGCAGAGTCGCATCCAGGGGCTGATGTGAGAGGGCATGGGGTATGTAGGGGGGCATCCAGGGGCTGATGTGAGGGGTATATAGAGGGGCATCCAGAGGGCTGATGTGAGGGGGCATGGGGTATGCAGAGGGGCATCCAGGGGGCTGATGTGAGGCGGTATGTAGAGGGCATCCAGAGTGCTGCTGTGAGGGGGTATGTAGAGGGGCATCCAGAGGGCTGCTGTGAGGGGGCATGGGGTATGCAGGGGGCTGATGTGAGGGGGTATGTAGAGGGGCATCCAGAGGGCTGCTGTGAGGGGGCATGGGGCATCCAGGGGGCTAATATGAGGAGGCATGGGGGTGTGCAGAGAGGCATCCAGGGGCTGATGTGAGGGGGCATGGGGTATGTAGGGGGGCATCCAGGGGGCTGATGTGAGGGGGTATGCAGAGTCGCATCCAGGGGGCTGATGTGAGAGGGCATGGGGTATGTAGGGGGGCATCCAGGGGGCTGATGTGAGGGGTATATAGAGGGGCATCCAGAGGGCTGATGTGAGGGGCATGGGGTATGTAGGGGGCATCCAGGGGGCTGATGTATGGAGGCATGGGGTATGCAGAGGGGCATCCAGGGGGCTGATGTGAGGCGGTATGTAGAGGGGCATCCAGAGGGCTGCTGTGAGGGGGCATGGGGTACGCAGTGGGCTAATGTGAGGAGGCATCGGGGTGTGCAGAGGGGCATCCAGGGGCTGATATGAGGGGTATGTAGGGGGGCATCCAGGGGCTGATGTGAGGAGGTCGTAGGGGCGCATCCAAGGGGCTGATGTGAGGGGTCACGGAGTATGTAGGGGGCATCCAGGGGGCTGATGTGAGGGGGTATATAGAGGGGCATCCAGAGGGCTGATGTGAGGGGGCTTGGAGTATGTAGGGGGCATCCAGGGGGCTGATGTATGGAGGCATGGGATATGCAGAGGGGCATCCAGGGGGCTGATGTGAGGGGGTATGTAGAGGTGCATCCAGAGGGCTGCTGTGAGGGGGCATGGGGTACGCAGGGGCATCCAGGGGGCTAATGTGAGGAGGCATGGGGGTGTGCAGAGGGGCATCCAGGGGGCTGATGTGAGGGGGTATGTAGGGGGGCATCCAGAGGGCTGATGTGAGGGGGCTTGGAGTATGTAGGGGGGCATCCAGGGGGCTGATGTATGGAGGCATGGGGTATGTAGAGGGGCATCCAGGGGGCTGGTGTGAGGGGGTATGTAAATAAGCATCAAGGGGCTAGTGTGATGTTGTGGGCGTGTTCTATTTTAGCAAGGCGTCACGCCATTACCTTGCGAGACGCCATGGCTCATAGAGGTTAGTGTTTCAGGGTGGAAAACATGCGACCCTGTGGTGGAGTTTGCGGGATGACCCACAAAAACGTGCGACCCTGTGCTGGAATTTGGGGGTGAGTGTTTTGGGGGGTGACCCACATGTTCTGTTTTAGCAAGGTGCAGCACACCATTACCAGAGGTGATGGGGTTTGGGGGGACCCCTGTGGTGGATCCCTGTGGTGGGGTTTGGGGGAGCGACCTGCTGCTGGCAATTGGAGGGACCCTTCTGGTGGGGTTGGGGGGGGGGGGGTGACCTGCTGCTTACTGGTTGTACCCCTTTTAGTGCGGGGTGACCTGCTGCTGGCTATTAGAAGGACCCCCTGTGGTGGGATTTGAGGGCGACCTGCTGATGGCTATTGAGGGGACCCCTGTGGTGGGATTTGGTGATGATCTGTTTGGGGGGGCCACCTGCTGCGGATATTGTGGGACCCCTTTTAGTGGGGACGACCTGTTTGGGGTGGGTGACCTGCTGCTGGTTATTTTGGTGGGGACCTGCTGCTTACAGAGTGGACCCATTTTAGTGTGGGGCGACCTGCTTGTGGTGAGGTTTTGGGGGGTGACCTGCTGCTGGCTATTGAGGGACCCCCATGTGTGGGATATGGGGGTGACCTGCTTATGGAGTGGACCCCTTTTAGTGGGGGGGGCAACCTGCTTGTGGTGGGTTTTGGGGGACCCCCGTGGTGGGATTTGTCTGTGACCTGCTGCTTACGGAGTGGACCCCTTTTAGTTGGGGGCGACCTGCTTGTTTGGGGGTGACCTGGGGGAGATTAATGCACGCTTGTGGAGTCTTGTTGGGCCCTGGAGGGGGTTAATGCATGCTTGTGGGGTCTTGTTGGGCCCCGAGGGAGAGTTAATGCACGCTTGCTGGGTTTGGTTGGACCCCGGGATAGAGATCTGGTTTATGCTTGGGGGGGGTAGGTCCGATGGGGGTTTTATGCTTAGGGAGGGTGGGTCCGATGGGGGTTTTATGCTGGGGAAGTGGATGTCCGATGTGGGTTAATGCTGGAGGGGAGTGGATGTCCGATTAGGGTTTATGCTTGGGTGGCGTCCGATATGAGTAATGCTTTGGGGGGTGGAGGGTGGACGTCTTATGGTGTTTATGCTTGAGGGGGGTGGAGGTCTGATGAGGATTATGCTGGGGGTTTATGCTTGGGAAGCGGGGTGGGTGGCGTCCAATGGGAGTAATGCTTGGTGGGTGGACATCCGATGGGGAGATTTATACTTGGGGACGGGTGGTGGGCGTCTGAGATTTATGCTTGGCGGTGGGGGCATATGATGGGGATTCACCCTTTGGGGGGAGGGGGGCGTCTGGGGATTTGCGCTTGGGGAGGGGGCATCGTGAGTGCTTTGTTGGGTTTATACTGTGGGGTCCACTGATTAGTGTGAGGTGGAAGTTCATGATTATGGGGTTATGCTGTGTCCCTCTGGTTGGTGTATGGGGTTTAATGCTTCACTGCGGCACACAAAAAAAACATGGGTGTATGCTGCTTTTGCTATGCAAAAAAAAATGCAGGTCTCCTTCCCCCCCCCCCCCCCCCCCCCCCCCACGTAGAGGATGTTACCACCAGCTGGCATGAAGCTAATCTGTTTTAGCTTAGTGTCAGGAGGCAGGCACCGATCTGGACAGCCCAGGCCGGTTTTTGCCTTCGGTTTTATTTTTTTTATTAATGATTTCCCTTTTCTTTTCAGATACGGCTTTTGAGGGCGACAGAGTGGAATTGTCACTTTGATCTCCCACCTAGAATTGTGTCACTACCATATCATCTGTGGTCTACGAGGCAGGGCCCTAACACCTCAAGTGTTTGGGGGCCTGCGAGTTCACGACCAATGCCCTCATCATCTGCAAAAGAGGTAAAAAAAAAGAACAATATTCCTCACCTTTCTACAGAGATGCTTTTAATCCATTTGTCTCACGACGGGTCTAGCTCTGCTACATCTAGATGGCAA
>JARQOD010000003.1:273236904-273270127 GCA_033576555.1 Oophaga sylvatica | reverse complement strand
TGAGCAGGTGGGGGGCCGACTCGTGGGTGACAGCACTGGCACAGGGCCCCTCATAGTAAGCAAAAGTGTCTCTGACGGTGAGGGGGCCCACTCGCCGTCAGACACACCGGCGTACTATGAGGGGCCCTGTGCCAGTGCCGCTGCCCACGAGTGAGCCCCCCCGCTTGCTCAGGGCCACAGCACTTGCAATACTTACCTCTCCCTGCTCCACTGCTGTGACGTCTTCCGCGTTTCCTGATCACGTGAGGTCATTATTGCCCTCTACTCTTCTTTGGTCAGACCTCATCTGGAATACTGTGTCCAGTTTTGGGCACCACATTTTAAAAAAGACATCAACAAACTGGAGCAAGTTCAGAGAAGAGCCACCAGAATGGTGACCGGTCTGCAAACCATGTCCTATGAGGAACGGTTGCAGGATTTGGGAATGTTTAGCTTGCAAAAAAGAAGACTGAGAGGAGACTTAATAGCTGTCTACAAATATCTCAAGGGCTGCCACATTGTAGAAGGATCATCTTTATTCTCATTTGCACAAGGAAAGACTAAAAGCAATGGGATGAAACTGAATGGGAGGAGACACAGATTAGATATTAGAAAAAACTTTTTGACAGTTAGGGTGATCAATGAGTGGAACAGGCTGCCACGAGAGGTGGTGAGTTCTCCTTCAATGGAAGTCTTCAAACAGAGGCTGGACAGACATCTGTCTGGGATGATTTAGAGAATCCTGCTTTGAGCAGGGGGTTGGACCAGATGGCCCAGGAGGTCCCTTCCAACTCTACCATTCTATGATTCTATGCCGCACAACCTGTGCCATGGCCAAAATCATTGTGTAACTCAGAATCAGTATATCATACAGTGTACTGTAAAGCCGAATAAAAAGATTTACAGGACTCCATGGGAATCCAATTAGGGTCCTGCAAAGTTACGCATTCGGTCAAGAAATATTGCACTATTGTATTAAACGCCTCATTCAGCCAGGATGCTTGTGTCAGAATACTTGAGTGTATGTACATATATATACACTGCTCAAAAAATAAACGGAACACTCAAATAACACATTCTAGATCTAAATGAATGAAATATTCTCTTTGAATACTTTGTTCTGTACAAAGTTGAATGTGCTGTCAACATAATCACACAAAAATCATCAATGGAAATCAAATGTTTTAACCAATGGAGGCCTTCAGCATGACCGGTTTGGCAGTGGGTCAGTAATGGTGTGGGGTTGCATTTCTTTGGAGGGCCACACAGGCCTCCATGTGCTTGCCAGAGGTAGCCTGACTGCCATTAGGTACCGAGATGAGATCCTCAGACCCCTTGAGAGACTGTATGCTGGTGCCATGGGCGTACCCAGGATCAAAACTAGGGGGGGGCAAGCCAATGTCGCATTTTATACAGGTTACATCATATACACTGTACATTATACTGCATATTAGGTATGGAGCATTAGAACTGTTGTATATTGTATAATACAGCAGTGTATGCGACACTACGCTGTATATACCATATATTATACATGGCACACTAACCTCTATACAAAGAATAAGAGGCATTATAACCTGTATATGAAAAGTATAATACAGCAGTGTATATACACTCTATATACTGCACACGATGTGTATGACCCTGTATACACCATATACTACACTCTATATACCGCACACGATGTGTATGACCCTGTATACACCATATACTACACTCTATATACCGCACACGATGTGTATGACCCTGTATACACCATATACTACACTCTTATTTTGAAGTAAAAAAAAAAAAACAAAACAGGAACAAATACAATACTTAAAATAAAGAACAAGTAAAGTTAAAAATCAACAAACTTACTGGTATTTCAATGGGAACTATGGGCCTGCTTTTGGCTAATGAGATGGTCAATGTTCGGTTCCATATTTGTCACAAGTAAAGCAATTTTTCTCTTTCTTGATATCATTATTTCCTAGGGATTCCAAATTGCTATTAGTAAAATACCAATATATATACAGCGCTACAAAAACAATATACCAGCAATAAAACTGCCTACACAGACATACAGCCTGCACTGCCCATCACTGCAGCCTTGCCAATCCATATCATTTCATCCTCATCAGTGCACATATTGGCGCAACTCCGCTTTTAGCTCAGGCTCAGACTGGTGTGGTGTGGTGTGAGTCCCTAATAGGCAGGTAAATGTCCCCAATAGGCAGCATTGGTCCCCAATAGGCAGGTAAATGTCCCCAATAGGCAGCATTGGTCCCCAATAGGCAGGTAAATGTCCCAATAGGCAGCATTGGTCCCCAATAGGCAGCATATGTCTTCAATAGGCAGCATAGGTCCCCAATAGGCAGCATAGTCCCCAATAGGCAGCATATGTCCTCAATAGACAGCATAGGTCCCCAATAGGCAGCATAGGTCCCCAATAGGCAGCATAGGTCCCCAATAGGCAGGTAAATGTCCCAATAGGCAGCATAGGTCCCCAATACGCAGCATATGTCCTCAATAGGCAGGTAAATGTCCCAATAGGCAGCATAGTCCCCAATAGGCAGCATAGGTCCCCAATAGGCAGGTAAATGTCCCAATAGGCAGCATAGGTCCCCAATACGCAGCACATGTCCTCAATAGGCAGGTAAATGTCCCAACAGGCAGAATAGTCCCCAATAGGCAGCATAGTAATTTCCCCCCGGGATCAATAAAGTGTATCGTATCATATCGTAGTAGTCCCCAGTAGGCAGCATAGTAGTCCCCCATAGGCAGCATAATCCCCCATAGGCAGCATAGTAATCCCCAATAGGCAGCATAATCCCCCATAGGCAGCATAATCCCCCATAGGCAGCATAATAGTCCCCAATATGCAGCATAATCCCCCATAGGCAGTATAATCCCCCATAGGCAGCATAGTCCCCCATAGCCAGCATAATCCCCCATAGGCAGCATAATCCCCCATAGCCAGCAGAATCCCCCATAGCCAGCATAGTCCCCCATAGGCAGCATAATCCCGCATAAGCAGCATAGGCCCCAATAGGCAGCATAGTCCCCCATAGCCAGCAGAATCCCCCATAGCCAGCATAATCCCCATAGCCAGCATAATCCCCATAGCCAGCAGTATCCCCCATAGCCAGCAGAATCCCCCATAGGCAGCATAGTCCCCCATAGCCAGCAGAATCCCCCATAGCCAGCAGAATCCCCCATAGCCAGCATAATCCCCCATAGCCAGCATAATCCCCCATACATGGGCGTACCCAGGATCAAAACTAGGGGGGGCAAGCCAATGTCGCATTTTATACAGGTTACATCATATACACTGTACATTATACTGCATATTAGGTATGGAGCATTAGAACTGTTGTATATTGTATAATACAGCAGTGTATGCGACACTACGCTGTATATACCATATATTATACATGGCACACTAACCTCTATACAAAGAATAAGAGGCATTATAACCTGTATATGAAAAGTATAATACAGCAGTGTATATACTGTACACTCTATATACCGCACACGATGTGTATGACCCTGTATACACCATATACTACACTCTATATACCGCACACGATGTGTATGACCCTGTATACACCATATACTACACTCTTATTTTGAAGTAAAAAAAAAACAAAACAGGAACAAATACAATACTTAAAATAAAGAACAAGTAAAGTTAAAAATCAACAAACTTACTGGTATTTCAGTGGGAACTATGGGCCTGCTTTTGGCTAATGAGATGGTCAATGTTCGGTTCCATATTTGTCACAAGTGAAGCAATTTTTCTCTTTCTTGATATAATTATTACCTAGGGATTCCAAATTGCTATTAGTAAAATACCAATATATATACAGCGCTACAAAAACAATATACCAGCAATAAAACTGCCCACACAGAGACATACAGCCTGCACTGCCCATCACTGCAGCCTTGCCAATCCATATCATTTCATCCTCATCAGTGCACATATTGGCGCAACTCCGCTTTTAGCTCAGGCTCAGACTGGTGTGGTGCGAGAGTCCCTAATAGGCAGGTAAATGTCCCCAATAGGCAGCATTGGTCCCCAATAGGCAGGTAAATGTCCCAATAGGCAGCATTGGTCCCCAATAGGCAGCATATGTCTTCAATAGGCAGCATAGGTCCCCAATAGGCAGCATAGTCCCCAATAGGCAGCATATGTCCTCAATAGACAGCATAGGTCCCCAATAGGCAGCATAGGTCCCCAATACGCAGCATAGTCCCCAAAAGGCAGCATAGGTCCCCAATAGGCAGGTAAATGTCCCAATAGGCAGCATAGGTCCCCAATACGCAGCATATGTCCTCAATAGGCAGGTAAATGTCTCAATAGGCAGCATAGTCCCTAATAGGCAGCATAGTAATTTCCCCCGGGATCAATAAAGTGTATCGTATCATATCGTAGTAGTTCCTAGTAGGCAGCATAGTAGTCCCCCATAGGCAGCATAATCCCCCATAGGCAGCATAGTAATCCCCAATAGGCAGCATAATCCCCCATAGGCAGCATAATCCCCCATAGGCAGCATAATAGTCCCCAATATGCAGCATAATCCCCCATAGGCAGCATAATCCCCCATAGGCAGCATAGTCCCCCATAGCCAGCATAATCCCCCATAGGCAGCATAATCCCCCCTAGCCAGCAGAATCCCCCATAGCCAGCATAGTCCCCCATAGGCAGCATAATCCCGCATAAGCAGCATAGGCCCCATTAGGCAGCATAGTCCCCCATAGCCAGCAGAATCCCCCATAGCCAGCATAATCCCCCATAGCCAGCATAATCCCCCATAGCCAGCATAACCCCCATAGCCAGCATAATCCCCATAGCCAGCAGAATCCCCCATAGCCAGCAGAATCCCCCATAGGCAGCATAGTCCCCCCAATAGCCAGCAGAATCCCCCATAGCCAGCAGAATCCCCCATAGCCAGCATAATCCCCCATAGCCAGCATAATCCTCCCCATAGCAGCATAATCCCCATAGGCAGCATAATCCCCATAGCCAGCATAATCCCCCATAGCAGAACAAAGCATAGGCCCCAATAGGCAGCATAATCCCCCATAGCCAGCAGAATCCCAATAGTCAGCAGAATCCCCATAGCCAGCATAATCCCCCATAAGCAGCATAGGCCCAATAGGCAGCATAATCCCCCATAGCCAGCAGAATCCCCCATAGCCAGCAGAATCCCCCATAGCCAGCAGAATCCCCCATAAGCAGCATAGGCCCCAATAGGCAGCATAATCCCCCATAGCCAGCAGAATCCCCCATAGTCAGCAGAATCCCCCATAGCCAGCAGAATCCCCCATAGGCCGGGCCCGGCGTTAAAAAAAAAAAAAAATATACCAGTACTCACCTATCTCCCCCGCTGCTCTGAAGAAGCGCGCTCTGGACTCCGTCTTCTCCTGGCACAGGCGGCGTGACGTCATCAGGGCGCGCAGGCGGCGTGATGACGATCACATCGCCTGTGCTGCATATGGAAGGCCGCAAGGCCTTCCTCACTCTGCACATTCCACCCGCCGCGATTAAAGGGCCCGCCGCCCATGAACTGTCAGTTAATTGTCGGCGCGGCAGGTTCTTTCACTGTGCGCCCCCCTGCTTCTAGGGGGGGCAGCTGCCCCCCTGCCCCACGGTGGGTACGCCCATACCCCCATAGCCAGCATAATCCCCCATAGGCAGCATAATCCCCCATAGGCAGCATAATCCCCATAGCCAGCATAATCCCCCATAGGCAGCATAATCCCCCATAAGCAGCATAGGCCCCAATAGGCAGCATAATCCCCCATAGCCAGCAGAATCCCCCATAGCCAGCAGAATCCCCCATAGCCAGCATAATCCCCCATAAGCAGCATAGGCCCCAATAGGCAGCATAATCCCCCATAGCCAGCAGAATCCCCCATAGCCAGCAGAATCCCCCATAGCCAGCAGAATCCCCCATAAGCAGCATAGGCCCCAATAGGCAGCATAATCCCCCATAGCCAGCAGAATCCCCCATAGGCCGGGCCCGGCGTTAAAAAAAAAAAAAAAAAATACCAATACTCACCTATCTCCCCGCTGCTCTGAAGAAGCGCGCTCTGGACTCCGTCTTCTCCTGGCACAGGCGGCGTGACGTCATCAGGGCGCGCAGGCGGCGTGATGATGATCACGTCGCCTGTGCTGCATATGGAAGGCTGCAAGGCCTTCCTCACTCTGCACATTCCGCCCGCCGCGATTAAAGGGCCTGCCGCCCATGAACAGTCAGTTCATTGTCGGCGGGGCCGGTTCTTTCACTGTGCGCCCCCCTGCTTCTAGGGGGGGTGCTGCCCCCCCTGCCCCACGGTGGGTACGCCCATGGCTGGTGCGGTTGGCCCTGGGTTCCTCCTAATGCAGTACAATGCCAGACCTCATGTGGCTGGAGTGTGTCAGCAGTTCCTGCAAGATGAAGGCATTAAAGCTATGGACTGGCCTGCCCGTTTCCAAGACCTGAATCCGATTGAGCACATCTGGGACAGCATGTCTCACTCCATCCACCAACGTCACGTTGCACCACAGACTGTCCAGGAGTTGATGGATGCTTTAGTCCAGATCTGGGAGGAGATCCCTCAGGAGAACATCCGCAACATCATCAGGAGCATGCCCAGGTGTTGTAGAGAGGTCATACAGGCACGTGGAGGCCACACACAATACTGAGCATCATTTTGACTTGTTTCCACTTTAATTTTGTCTTGTTTTGATTTTCATTTTGACTTGTTTCCACTTTCATTTTGGGGGTCTCTCCAAATCCAGGTCTCCATTGGTTCAAAAATTTGATTTCCATTGATGATTGTTGTGTGATTATGTTGGCAGCACATTCAACTTTGTACACAACAAATTATTCAATGAGAATATTTCATTCATTTAGATCTAGGATGTGTTATTTGAGTGTTCACTTTATTTTTTTGAGCAGTGTATATATAGTTTTACATACAGAAATGTAACCATATGAATAGAGATTGATGTATAGTGATATACGGCAAAAAAAAGATAGCAGCACTCCAGGCATGAGATAGTGAAAAAAAACTGATCTTTATTTTCCCAGATATGCACATTTCAGGTTTTCAAACTGTGAACCTTTCTCAAGCCATGATCATTCAGTGTATAAACACGGCATATATAGTTTACACTCTATAATCAATGATGAATCAATATACATCAGGAAAGCATAGTGGATATGTACAGGGCCGGCTCCATTTTTTCGTGGGCCCTGGGCGAAACAGTCTCAGTGGGCCCCTTTAAGACATACCATGATACACAGATACAGCAGAGAAATATTAGGTATAATACAATGCCAAAGACTTCACTTACTTCTTACAGTACATGAGTGATATCTATTGTAAATTCTACAATAGCTCAGGAACTGGACAGTATAGTCCTCTATACGGTATGCTGAGCCTCATATAATGCTCCAGTATATGATGGCTCCCATATATTGCGCCAAACATTAAAAAAAAAAAAAAAGAATAAAGAAAAGTGAAATGCTCACCTCTCCTCGCTGGCCGCTGCTGGAAGATGGCGACGCTGAGGAGTCCAGAGTAGAGCAGTGCCCAGAGAGGAGAGGTATTTCATTTTTTTAATGTTTGGAGCAATATATGGGGAGCATTATACACTGGAGAATGATATATGGGGTCCATCATACACTTGAGCATCATCCATGGGGCGCATCACACACTGGAGCATCATCCATGGGGCTCATCATATACTGGAGCATTTTAAATGGGGGACATCAGACACTGGAGCAGCATCTACGTGGCCCATCATAAACTGGAGCATTCTAAATGGGGGACATCAGACACTGGAGCAGCATTTATGGGGCCCATTATACACTGGAGCATTATAAATGGGGCCCATTATATATGGAGCATTACATTGGCCCATCATACACTGGAGCATCATCCATGGGGCCCATCAAATACTGGAGCATCATATGGGGTTCATTATTTATGGGGCATCATATAGGGTATGGAGCATCATGTGGAGCACATATGGGGCCTATTCTGTATGGAGCATTATATGGAGCCGATTCTGTATGGAGCAATATATGGGGCCCATCATATGTGGGGCTCATTCTACTCTATGGGGACCGTCCTATACTGTATGGCACATTATATGGGGACCATCATATACTGGAACATTATGTGGAGCTCATCATACTGTATGGCACATTATATGGGGACCATCATATACTGGAACATTATGTGGAGCTCATCATATACTGTGTGGAACATTATATGGGACCAATTATTCTGTATGGAGCAATATATGGGGCTCATTATTCTGTATGGTGCACTATGTGGTGCCCATAATACTGTATGGAGTAATATACTGTGCGTATTTTGAGCTATTGTAGAATTTACAATAGATATCACTCATGTAATGTAAGAAGTGAAGTATTTGTCATTGTACTATACCTATATTTCTGTGTCGTATGGAGCATCATGTAATTATTAATAAAATTCTTGTTTTTTTAGATACTTTTGTGACTTTTGTTCTCCTGTAATATTTATTATCTATCTGAGTCTGTATCGGTAGTGATATATACTGGTTTCTAATATATCAAGCTTTTTCTCTGTGTTTTTCACAGTTGTTAAACCCAGTTCAAATATGGATTTTAAAGCCCATGAACAAACGAGGCTCTCTCAATTAAAGGATGTTTTTAGTGATGATCCCCAAACTTCTATTTCTGGAGGCGGTAATGATGTACAAGAAATTATTAAGAAATTAAAGGATCTATTACACAAGCGCACACAAATCTGGTGGAACTGCGCTTTTTTAAACAAATAACTGGAGAAGGGTCTCATTCCTAGGGGACTTCGAGTTCAGGTGTTCCCCTCATTTGATGTTGAGGATTCTATTTTTCGCGAAAAATGGGAAGGTTATGCTAACACCTGTTGACGGGGATTTATGTGGTTGTTGGCCCAAATGAACCAAACACTCTTGTGGATTTGGATAAAAACATTGAGGATTTTCAGACTATATGGAAACAGGATCTGTCTAATGAGGCTCTTACTATACTTAATAAAGAAATAGAAGTAGAATTCTCTAAATGGGAGAAAAACATTTGTGATATTAAGTCAAAAAAATTCCAGCGTGATACTAAAGATCATCAGACCAATTCTACATATCGCTGGAACCGTGGAACAATTACGCAGGGGATCTGTTATGATCTGCTACAAGCACTAAGGAAAGGTGGGAATTCTGTCCCTACAATAGGACTGAGCTGGATCCCTACGATGTAACGGGGAACCTGATCCTGCGACCAGACCCGCTAAAGTCCTCAGCTAGTCTGAACGAAGACCTATAGTTGCGAGGAAGGAATCCCTACAAGATCTAGGGACTGGGTGAAAAGGTGGACACCTCCTAACAGAAAGTGTAGCAGGGAATATAAAACAGAAAACAAATACTAAGAGATCCTAAGATCAAGCAAAACTGACAGAGTAAGGCACCTAAGCACCTGGCTAGCTTAAGAGTAGATAATACAATGAAGTCCAGCAAAGCCAGAAGGGCGGACCCAGACTAAATAGGGAAAAAAGGTCATGTGACCAGCAAACTGAAACAAAATCTAACAAGAGGGTTCTAACAGTACCCTCCCTTCTAAGAGGATCCTCCGGATCCCCTAGGACTTAGGCTTATCCGGAAACCTCTTGTGAAACGCTCTGACAAGTCTAGACGCAGAAACATCATCCGCCCTCACCCATGAGTTATCCTCGGGTCCATAACCCTTCCAAGCGACGAGGTACTGCAAACTCCCTCTATACCGTCTAGAATTTAGGATGCGGGAAATCTCATATTGCCCGTCCTCCACCACCAGGGGAACAGTGGCCGAGACGTCTCCATCTGAGACCTCAGCTTTTTTCAAGAGAGAAACATGAAACACCGGATTAATCTTCCAGGAGGTAGGAAGCTCCAACTTAACAGCAGATTGGTTAATAACCTGAAGCACCTTAAAGGGCCCTACAAACTTGGGACCCAATTTCTTAGACGGAATCCTCAAGCGCAGATTCTTAGAGGACAACCAGACCATGTCACCAATAGCAAACAAAACCTCTTGTCGTTTTCTATCAAAATACACTTTGGATCTTTTGTTAGCCTCCTGAAGATTACCACGTACATCAGTCCAAACTCTCTCCAAAACACCAGAAAAATTCTCCTCTTCAGGTACAGCCGATCCCAACTTGGAAAATGACCCAAAAGCGGATGTCTCCCAGTACAACAAAAAAAAGGCGAACAACCAGCAGAAGCGGATGTATGATTGTTAAGAGCAAACTCAGCAAGTGGCAGAAACTCAGACCACCCCTCTTGATTATCAGTCACAAAACAACGCAAGAACTGCTCAACATCCTGGTTTTTCCTTTCTGTCTGGCCATTAGACTCAGGATGATATCCGGATGAAAACGACAAATGAACTCCCAACCTGTCACAAAAGGCGCGCCAAAAACGAGCCACAAACTGAGGTCCCCTATCAGAAACAATGTCAGTAGGAACACCATGCAGTCTGACTATTTCCTTGACAAAGGCCTTAGCGAGAGTCTTAGCGCAGGGCAGTTTGATGAAAGGAACCAAGTGACACATCTTGCTAAAACGGTCCACGACCACCCAGATGACAGTGAAACCCTCAGAGGGGGGAAGGTCAGTAATAAAGTCCATAGCCAAATGTGTCCAAGGTGCACTAGGGACCTCCAAAGGGCAAAGCAACCCCGCAGCAGGAGAATGAGAAGACTTAGATCTAGCACACACAGTGCATTGGCGCACCCACTTAATGACTTCCTTCTGCCATCCTGGCCACCAAAAACTGCGACCCACAAGTCTCTTGGTCTCAGAGATTCCAGGATGACCTGCCAACCAAGAGTCATGACATTCATCAAACAAATCTCTCCTCAGGATACCAGGCACAAACAACCTCCCATGCGGCGTGTTAGATGGGGCATTCTCCTGTGCTTTAAGAATCTCATCTTCCAACACGGAGTCCAAAACAGCAATAACCCCCTCTTGCAAAATGTTTTCCTCCTCCTCAGTACCCACCATAGGAGAAAAGCTGCGAGACAAAGCATCAGCTTTAACATTTTTAGTACCTGGGATGTAAGTAACGGTAAAATTAAACCGTGAGAAAAACAGTGCCCACCTAGCCTGACGGGCATTCAAGCATTTGGCAGCATCAAGGTAGATCAGATTTTTATGATCGGTGAAGACTTGAACGGGAAATTCCGCTCCCTCCAAAAAATGACGCCAGTGTTCAAATGCGAGTTTAATTGCCAACAATTCCCGATTACCGATATCATAATTTAGTTCAGACTCAGAAAATTTCTTTGAAAAAAAAGCACAAGGATGTACTCCATCCGTCTTTGCCTGAGACAACACCGCGCCGACCCCCACAGAAGAAGCATCAACCTCAACCAAAAATGGTTTAGTCACATCAGGCTGCGTAAGGATGGGAGCAGAGCTGAACCTCTCCTTTAGCAACACAAAAGCCTCAATGGCCTCAGTAGTCCACTGAACCGCATCAGCACCTTTCCTGGTGAGATCGGTCAGAGGTTTGGCAATCACAGAAATTTTTTTTATGAATTTTCTATAATAATTGGCGAACCCCAAAAACCTCTGTATTGATTTCACACCAATAGGTCTAGGCCAATCCTGCACAGCTTGCACTTTCACCGGGTCCATCTCAAAACCTTCACTGGAGACAATGTAGCCCAAAAAACTAAGTCTCTGTACAGCGAACTCACATTTTTCTAGTTTGGCAAAAAGTTAATTATCACTCAGTAACTGTAATACTTCACGCACACTCCTCCAATGAGACTCCAAATCCGGTGAATAAATCAAAATGTCATCCAAATATACAACCACACTTCTGCCGATCAAAGGTCTAAGGATGTCATTAATAAGATTCTGAAAAAATGCCGGAGCACTGGAAAGTCCAAAGGGCATGACCAGATTCTCAAAATGACCCAGTGGAGTGTTAAACGCAGTCTTCCATTCATCCCCCTCCTTCTTGCGCAACAAATTGTATGCCCCTCGAAGATCAATTTTCGAGAACCACTTGGCCCCCACTAACTGATTAAACAAATCAGGAATCAATGGCAGTGAGTAAGGATTGCGTACAGTAATCTTATTAATTTCACGAAAGTCTAGACAAGGCCGTAAACCGCCGTCCTTTTTTTTAACAAAAAAAAATCCAACCGCCACAGGAGATTTGGAAGGCCTAATGTGACCGGCGGCCAAGCTTGTCTGTATGTATTCCTCCAAAGCCTTTCTCTCAGGAATAGTCAAATTAAATAAACGACTTTTAGGAAGAGTCGCTCCAGGGACAAATTCAATTGCACAATCATAATCTCTATGAGGAGGCAATACCTGCGATTCCTTATCAGAAAAAATTTCCAAAAATCCTGAATAGGTACAGGTAACTCCCCCTTAACTACAGCAGCAATACGCCCGTTACAACACTTGTCATAACACTTAGGACTCCAGGACTTAATTTCATTGGTAGACCAATCCAGTACCGGATTGTGCAATTTTAACCAGGGTAACCCCAAAATCACCGGTGAGGGCAAATTATTCAAAACTACCAAATCCAAATTCTCTTGATGAACACCATTAATAGTAAGAGGAAATTCACAGATATGGTGAGTAACATTTTTCAAGTGAGAACCATCCACAGACACCACATTAATAGGAGAAGATAGAAGTTTGGGTTTTAATTTTAGTTTTTCCAAAAATTTCCCATCAATCACATTGAGAGTTGAACCACAATCCACAAATACCCGAAACTCCATTAATTTCTCCTCAACAGCAGTGGTAGCAGAAAGAAAGACACCTTTATTGTTTAAACAAGCTATGCGGGCAAAACTGACCTAATTTTTTTTTCTCTCTTTATTCATTCGAAGCGCACAGTTCTTAATGAAATGCTCAGATTTACCACAGTAGAAACACAAACCTTGAGCAAATCTGCGTTCTTTTTCTCGAGAGTGAGGTGTCATTGCTCCAATTTCCATCGGCTCTGCAATGTCAGTACATTCCTTCTCCAAACTTGGAGCTGACAAGGCAGATTTACTCTCGTTAACCCTTGCACGCAGTCTCCTATCCACCCGTATGGCTAATTGCATAGCCTCTTGCAAGTTACCAGGTATGGGATAAGCAATCAGCAAATCTTTAACCCTTTCACTTAACCCTGCAAGAAATAAACTTTTCAAAGCTGAATCGTTCCAGCCCACCTGAGCGGACCACCTTCAGAAGTGAGTACAATATTTTTCCACATTACCTGATCCCTGTCTCAAACGTCTCAATTCTGTCTCAGCTGATGAAACACGATCCGGATCGTCATACAATAACCCCAAAGCAGAAAAAAAACTATCCACTGATCTAAAGCATGGATCACTAGGCTGCAGAGAAAAGGCCCAGTCCTGAGGTTCTTTGCGCAAAAGTGACATTATGAACCCTATGCGCTGTGATTCATCACCAGAGGATCTGGGTCTCAAACGGAAATACAACAAGCAAGCATTTTTAAAAGAAAAAAAATCTTGTTGTTCACCAAAAAATAAATCAGGCAAACGTACCTTTGGCTCCACAAAATCAGCTCCAGAACAACTACTCACGTGTTGCTGGATTTCAGCCACCTCCAGAGAGAGTCGCTGCAGGTGTTGAGCCAAATCCTGAACCGACACCATAATAGAAACTGAAAATCTTTCCTTAGAGATTTTTTTTTTTCTTTGGGCTAGACTTACTGCTATGATCTGCTACAAGCACTAAGGAAAGGTGGGAATTCTGTCCCTACAATAGGACTGAGCTGGATCCCTACGATGTAACGGGGAACCTGATCCTGCGACCAGACCCGCTAAAGTCCTCAGCTAGTCTGAACGAAGACCTATAGTTGCGAGGAAGGAATCCCTACAAGATCTAGGGACTGGGGGAAAAGGTGGACACCTCCTAACAGAGAGTGTAGCAGGGAATATAAAACAGAAAACAAATACTAACAGATCCTAAGATCAAGCAAAACTGACAGAGTAAGGCACCTAAGCACCTGGCTAGCTTAAGAGTAGATAATACAATGAAGTCCAGCAAAGCCAGAAGGGCGGAGCCAGACTAAATAGAGAAAAAAGGTCATGTGACCAGCAAACAAACAAAATCCAACAAGAGGGTTCTAACAGGATCCTCGCGTGCCCGATCAGCCTCCTCTGTGTCTGTGGCTTCAAGTGAAGAATCAGTCGGATCCAAAACATCGAATGTGGGTTTTCATCATGAGAGGATGACAACTAGATATGAAAAAACGCAAAATAATAACCAAGATAAAAAAGGAAGATATGGATCGGAGGTAATTAATCTGTCGAATCATATCTTATCAGAAACATCTTGAGGTATTACAGAGGGGATTGACATTCTCTCCTACTAACAATTTCGATCCTTTTACAGCGACCAAAGACCTCTTCCTCTTTTCGAGGAAATTAATCATGAAAAAACTCATGACTAAGGATAATTCATAACTTGATTCCACGGAACAGGAGGCTTTGAGGGATCTCGAGGATCTTCTGCAAGAACAGAATCCTGATAACACAGGTGGGTTCCCTGATCATCTTTGCCCAAGATCCACAAAATTCCCCCCTTGTCATTAGTGCCTGCTGTAGATATTTTTACACGTCTCGTTTCACAAGATTTTTTACAAATTACAACGAGACGTGAACATGATAATCTTACAGCCAAACAGAAGCAAGCATTGTCTGAATTGAGATCTTTTGATGACATAGTCATTAAACCTGCTGACAAGGGGGGAATGTGGTTTTGTGGCAGACAAGTATGCATGAGCGTGAAGCCAATAGACATCTAAAGCCCGGGTCTCACATAGCGATACACCAGCGATCCTGACAACGATCAGGATCGCTGGTGTATCGCTACATGATCGCTGCTGAGCTGCCACACAGGCAGCTCAGGGCAGCGATCAGCACAGGGACACTGCGGGTAACATCGCTTAGTTACCCGCAGTGTACCTTGGATACCAGCGCCCTGATGCAGGGAGCTGGTAACCAAGGTACACGTCGGGTTTCCAGGCACCGCGCAGCGCCTGGAAACCCGACGTGTACCTTGGTTACCAGCTCCCTGCATCAGGGCGCTGGTATCCAAGGTACACAGCGGGTTTCCAGGCACAGCCCCGCGCGATGCGTGCCTGTCAGCGGAGACTAGCGATCAAAAAAATGTCCTGACATTTCTGACACGACCAGCGATTCACAGCAGGGGCCTGATCGCTGGTACGTGTCAGAAATAGCAAGATTGCTGCTGAGATTGCTGTTTAGCAGCGATCTCGGTAGCGATCTCGCTATGTGAGACGGGCCCTTTAGGGATACAAATAGTTACCTGAAATTGGATTGTAATCCTCTTGGTATTTTTCAGGGTGAACTTGAAGATATTGTAACAAATGCATTTGAAAGAGGAATTATCCCAAAAAAATTGGTAGATGGTCTCCTTACTAAAAATCCCAGAGTTCCAACACTTTATTTTATCCCTAAGGTGTATAAAAATCCTGTGGACCCCCCCGGACATCCCATTGTCTCTGGCATAGGAAGATTATGTGACCCTATCTGTAAGTTTATTGATTACTATCTCAAGCCTTTGGTTGAGTCGCTCCCCTCCTATGCCAGAGACACGTCAGATGTTTTGACCAGAATTAATCTGATATAACTGGAATCAGATATGCTATTAGTCACCGCTGATATCGAGACACTCTACACGTGCATTCGTCATGAGGATGGACTGGAGGCGGTCCACTTTTTCCTGGGGACTGGCAACAGGGATGGCTTGATGTGTGAGTTTATTTTGGAACTTCTTACTTTCATATTGACCAAAAATTTTTTTGTTTTCAAAAACACTTTTTATTTGCAGAACCTAGGCACTGCCGTGGGCGCGGCCTGTGCGCCCTCTTTCGCCGGCCTCTTCCTGGGATTCTGGGAGAGGGGCATTTTCGGCGAGGAGGGCGTACGTGGCGCAGACCATGTGCAGTGCTGGTTACGTTATATAGATGATTTATTTATTATTTGGCAAGGTTCTGAATTACAACTCCATAATTTCATGCAGCAATTGAATCATAATGACCTAAATATCAAACTTTCATATGTTGTTAGTAAGACTTGAGTGGATTTCTTGGACATCAAGATCCAGGTGGATCAAAATCTGTTTTTACAAACGGATGTATACAGGAAGCCCACTTCAACTAATTCACTGCTGCATGCTAATTCTAGTCATCCGTATAGCACCATCAAAGCCATCCCTGTTGGTCAATTCCTCAGGATGAGGCGGATCTGCTCCACTGAGTCCAATTTTTGATCTCAGGCCTCAGATTTGTGTGAAAGGTTTCGAGCAAGGGGTTACTCAAAGAGATGTATTAAGAACGGTTACAGCAGAGCCAAAAAATGTGCTCGTGATGATTTGTTGTATCCTAAATCTAAAGAATCTAAAAAGGATGACAAAATCCGTTATATATCAACCTATAACGGGGAATGGTCTACAATGCGGACATGCATGCAAAAGCATTGGGACATTTTGAAAACTGATCCCACTCTTGCTCGATTTCTTTCGGACGGCCCCCTCATGACATCTAGGCGTAGTATAAACTTAGGTGACATTCTAATGAATAGCCATTATGTTCCAACCTCCAGTAAAATGAGTAATCCTTTTGGCTCTTCTGGGCCAGTTAGGGGATGCATCCGCTGTGGCAGATGTGTTGCCTGCATTAACATTACACGTTCCTCTATATTTGAGTCTGTAGATCAGACCCGGGCAAGGGGCGGCCCGCGGGCCGCATCCGGCCCGCCGGCTGTCTGTGACCGGCCCGCGGAGGCGCTCCGGCAGTCTCAGGGCCCCGGCATCAGCTGGCACAATACTTACCTCTCCCGTGCCTCCGCTGCTGCAGCTCCGGGCTCCACCGGCGCTTCCTCTCACAGCCGGCCGCTGAATGACGTCATCATTCAGCGGCCGCCTGTGTCAGAGAGCGGGGACGCTGAACAGGTAAGACGTGTCTCTGTGTGTGTCTGTGTCTATGTAGTGCGGTGCTTTGTGTGTGTGTGTGTGTGTGTGTGTGTGTGTGTGTATGTATGTGAGAGAGTGCTTATGTGCTGTCTGTGTGTGATGATGGGCAGGCATTGCTGATAATGGGGAGGCATTGATGATGATGGGGAGAAGATGATGATGGGCAGGCATTGCTGATAATGGGGAGGCATTGATGATGATGGGGAGAAGATGATGATGGGCAGGCATTGCTGATAATGGGGAGGCATTGATGATGATGGGGAGAAGATGATGATAATGGGCAGGTATTGATGATAATGGGCAGGCATTGATGATGGGGAGAAGATGATGATGATGATGGGCAGGCATTGATGATGATGGGGAGAAGATGATGATAATGGTCAGGTATTGATGATAATGGGCAGGCATTGATGATGGGGAGAAGATGATGATAATGGGCAGGTATTGATGATAATGGGCAGGCATTGATGATGGGGAGAAGATGATGATGGGCAGGCATTGCTGATAATGGGGAGGCATTGATGATGATGGGGAGAAGATGATGATGGGCAGGCATTGCTGATAATGGGGAGGCATTGATGATGATGGGGAGAAGATGATGATAATGGGCAGGTATTGATGATAATGGGCAGGCATTGATGATGATGGGGAGAAGATGATGATAATTGGCAGGTATTGATGATAATGGGCAGGTATTGATGATGGGGAGAAGATGATGATGGGCAGGCATTGCTGATAATGGGGAGGCATTGATGATGATGGGGAGAAGATGATGATAATGGGCAGGCATTGATGATAATGGGCAGGCATTGATGATGGGGAGAAGATGATGATGGGCAGGCATTGCTAATAATGGGGAGGCATTGATGATGATGGGGAGAAGATGATGATAATGGGCAGGTATGTATATATACAGTATACAGTATATATATATATATATATATATATATATGTATATATACAGTATTGGGTAGAACGGAGTTAAGTATATTAGTCCGGCCCTCTAAAACCATCCCAATTTCTCATGCGGCCCCCTGGCAAAATTAATTGCCCACCCCTGCTGTAGATGGTCAAAAACGATATAACATTAAACAACATATCACGTGCAAGACAACCCAGGTTATCTATTATGCCACCTGCACTTGCCCCAAAATCTATGTAGGTTTAACATCTAGGCGCCTCGGTACCAGAACTCGTGAACATGTCCGCGACATAATGGCGGCAAAGTCAGAAACAGATATCTCACAATTTAAAACTTTGCCTAGACATTTCCATCGTTTCCATAAATGTGACCCTAAACATCTTATGGTTCGAGGCATAGAGCACGTGCAGTGTGGCATTCGAGGTGGTGATAGTCATCGTTTGTTGGCCCAGAGAGAGTGTAGATGGATTTTTACCCTTGGCACAATGGTGCCCAGAGGTTTAAATGAGGTTACAGGCTACTCTTCCTTTTTATAATTCTGGTCCTGCTATGCGGCCCTTCTCCAGATATATCGTCTCCTACAGTTGTTTCGCTGTCGGTTTCTTTTATTTATTTTAGTTGTTTTTATTATTAACATTTCTTCATTTTTTGTAGCTTTGTATGATTCATCTTGCATCTTTATGATTCACTGTGGATATCACACCTTTCGGTACATGGATGTTTTTACCGTTTCAAGATATCGTTGGGATATTAAAGATACAAAGGGGAAGGAACTTATTTTCACAGTTTGTGACCACTTCGTATTTTTGCACTTGCTATTATGATTACTATGTATGTTTTCTGCACTATATAATTGTACACTGTACATGTTAATTATTGTTAAAAAATATAGTTAAAAAATATATTTATTCACATTTGCATTTAATATTGTACTATTATCTTTGCACTTTTGTTTCTTATTGGTGTCACATTTATTATATATGTATTTTTTATAACACACATATATATATTGCTTCAACAGTATTATTGCACAATTATTGTATGTTAACACATATACACATTTTGACGTAATTGCTTTTTATTTTTGTTCATTTTTATTATTTTTTCCTTTCCCCATTTGTCTCTTTTCCCCCTCTTCTTTTTTTGTGCCTCCCCTCTTTCCCTTCGCTGGCTGGCCGGTTGGTGTGTGGGTTTGGCGCCGACCACATCCTTCGGTAGCCGTGAGTGGTATAGGAGGAATCCAAAATTAGGACCTGTCATTACTAGCATGTCATGTGCTTAAATTTTGATTGGTTGCATTCAACCATGTGACCAGTATTACCATATCAGTAAAATCGACATCCAGGACCTGTGTGAGTAATGCGCTTGCGCATAGACATGTATCTGGTTGGCCATATCCAACCACATGATCGGAATGGCCGGATACTTATATGCGGCAGTGTAACAACTCTAAACCACGCCCCCTTTGAGGAAGCGAGCCTAGTGCTTGCGAAACGCGCGTCGGGTCTCAGGACGCCTCGTGGCCTTGTACATTCTACTGACATGGGTAATTAAACTCTATATATGCCTTTATTGTTATGAACATTGATGTTAGCGCTGTAATTGGAAATGTGTTATGGCTATTTTCAGTCCTATTGATTGCATTGTTTTGGCCAATATTCCCAATCTGGAGAGGCTAGATACAGCATTCTAATTAGAGTCTGTCTGCGCTCCATCTATATGACTTGGCATTGCTCAGTTTTTTATTAGGAGCCCTCGGTGTCCATTTATATTATGTTCTTTGGTGGATCATAGTTTTATCCATATTTATACATATTATTGATGATAATTTATATCTTTGTATATTTAATGGTACATGTAATTATTAATAAAATTCTTGTTTTTTGAGATACATTTGTGACTCTTGTTCTCCTATTTATCATTCAGCACGTTTTCCTTCCCTCTCTGCAACTTGTTTTTCTGAATAAATACATTGAATTTTAAAGGACCGGTGGTGCCACTACTTTTCTTCCTATATACATGTTTGCACATTATTTTGTGAGCACCGGGTACCTGAAGGCTTGATTGGAATCCAGGACCAGTAGAAGAGCAATAAAGCGCAAAATGATCGTCATCCAGCCCATGTGCTCCTTCCCTCTCTGTAGCCAGTTTTAAACATGTGTGTCTGAATAAAGACATTGGATTTTAAAGGACTGGTGAGTGCCACTACTTTTTCTTCCTATATACATACTGCATATATTTTTATTATTTTGTCATTTAAAAAAAAATTAAAATTTTTTTTACCTTTTTTTTTTAAACTTTTTTACTTTATGGGACTTTGACTTTTTTCACTGTCTAGTGGACATCTCTCTCCCATACCTTATGCCAGTTTGGTTTAGGCCCTATATTTGCCTTAAATTTTTTAGCCCTTTAATGCTCCCCCTCAGCGCAGCTTAAAATAAATGGTATACTAACAGACCCCTATAAATAATGGTACTCGACAAGGTTGTCCTCTCTACTCGTTGTATATCCTGATTATGGAGCATCTCATAGAGGCTATAAGAGCTAACCCTAACATACATTGAATTAAAAGATCAGGTTCTGAATATAAATGAGCATTTGCGGATGATCTCTTACTCTACTTGACCAATCCACATATCTCTCTACCTTCCCTGATGTCAGAGTTGACGTGGTTTAGTTGTTGGTCTAATTTAAAAATTAACTTTGAAAAATCAGAGGCCCTGAATGTTTCTCTACCTCCACATATGGTGAACACACTAAAATCCAATTTCCCTTTTAAATGGCCCCCAAACAATCAGATTAACTATCTGGACACCTTTATTTCACCTGACGTCGCAGAACTGTTTCCTCTGACTTTGCAGCGATTTTTGTACAGACTGGAGGAGGATCTAAATTCCAGGAGCTGTTGAGAGTTCTCCTGGTTGGGAAAAGTTAATATCCTCAAAATAACTGTTCTACCCAGACTCTTATACTTCCTACAAATTATCCCAATATACATTACCTCCTCCTTCTGGACAGGGATCCAGCGTAAATTCTGACAATTTATCTGGTTAACGGGACTTAGGATCCGTGGTAGTGTCCTGGTACATTCAAAAGATTCCGGGGCCGGAAGCATAGGTCTTCCCCATTGTCGTAGCTAATATCTTGAGTCTGCTAATGCAAGGATACTAGATTTCCAGCATTGTCGTGATTATAAACTCTGGGTTCATATAGCACAGAATTTTTGCCCTGTCTTTCTATTAGGAGTTTGTCGCACTGAAAAGCGTGCAAGAATCAGGCACTCTACAGTTCTTTCACGTGTCCACTATGGCATTTAGAATTGCTAGCTTGTGGCCTATTTACGGTCTTCACTTTACCAATGCTTTATGGATAAGGGGTATGAATTGCCTGGTCTATTCCCAGGGCCTCCATAATTTCCTTATTTCTCCCAGTGAAGTGTGTACCCCCATCACTGTCTGGGAGTTGGAAGTTTCGCCCCCAGCAGTTAACCCCCAGCAGTTCGCCCCCAGCATTTCACCCCCAGGTACACGTCGCCCCTGAACAATTCGCCCCCAGGATGTTTCGCCCCCGCACATTTCGCCCCCAGCAGTTCGCCCCCAGGTACATGTCGCCCCCAAACATTTCGCCCCCAGCATTTCGCCCCCAGGATGTTTCGCCCCCGCACATTTCGCCCCCGAACATTTCGACCCCGTCAGTTCGCCCCAGCATTTCACCCCCAGGATGTTTCGCCCCCGAACATTTCGCCCCCAGCAGTTCGCCCCCGAACATTTCGCCCCCGGCAGTTCGCCCCTGAACATTTCGCCCCTAGCAGTTCGCCCCCGGATGTTTCGCCCCCAGCTTTTTGCCCCCAGATGTTTGAGCCCCAAATTCGGCAGGGAATTTCGGCCTTGTGTTTTAGCCCTAAGACTTCTTTCACAGTAGGCACTTTCCCAAGTGCTAAGCACTGGAAAATCGCTAAGAAGATTGCCAATGTTGAATATATAAGTCAATGGCTGGCAAAGCGAGGTGTTGGTTCGGCCAGCTCTTTTTATTTTATTACAGGAGCTATTTTTGAGCACTTAGCGTTCATCAATAGCCTGTATCTTATGGGTCATTACTGAGAGCGCTCACAAAAGCGCTCTCAAAAATGCTAGTAAAGCACGTGCTTTGGAGTTCTAAAACAGTGGCAGCATAAGGGTGCTTTCACACCTCCGCCAAATATGCACTACAGGCTGCCCGCTCGCTTCTGTAATGCCGCCGTTCCGCTAACCTGCAGCGGAACGAAAAGAAGAAAATGCTTTTCTTTTTGTTCTGACACTGATAGTGGAATGCGGTATTACGAAAGCGAACGGGCGGCTGCAGATCGCGGAACCCAGACGTTCACTTCTATGGGCAATGCAAGCAGAATGCCAGCATTCCGCCAGCATTGCCCCGGGGTCAGACCTCTGGCGGCCTCAAACACAAGTGTGAAAGCACTTTTAAAATTACAGTGTGCAAGAGGCCTAAGGCCTCTTTCACACTTCAGTCGTGCGACGTCAGTCAAAATCCGTTAAAATGTGAAAAAAACGGATCCGCCATTTTTTTTTGGCGGATCCGTTTTTTTCCCATAGACTTGCATTAGTGACGGATTTTGACGGATGGTCGTCCGTTAGGTCCGTTTTTTGACGGATCCGCCAAAAAAATTGGCGTCCGTCATTTCAAAAAAACGTCCAATGCAACGTTTTTTTTTGACCGCCAAAATGGCGGACAATCTCTCTCTCTCTCTCTCTCTCTCTCTCTCTCTGCGGATCCGTCACAAAACGGACCATTTTTGCATCCGTTTTTTTACTTTTCTTACGGATCCGCTAATTTTCACCGATGGGCGGACGTCACACAACGGAAGTGTGAAAGAGGCCTAAAATCAAAACAATTTTGAACTTTTACCTGACCCAGCACTGACCTGCTTTGTTGCAAGTTTTGTTGCAGATGTAACAAGTAGCAGGTCAGATGTCCTGCAAGTTACATTAGACTAGCTTTTATTCCATCTGTACATCAGAATATAGCAGTGTCTGAAATCTCCACAAAGAGAGAAGTGTACGGCCACAAAAAATCAGTCAGCTTCCACAGCAATTCACTTTCTACAACTATGAATTCAGTTCTGTCCAAATGTGGAAGGAGGAAGTTGGTCCATGAGAATCACATTTACTTATGATGTACATTCCATCTGGGTATGTGAAAAACGGTCGACTTGCAAGGGACGTGTTTGGACCAATGAAGAATCTGGCGAAGTTGTGAAAGTAGTCAATCTTCACAGTCACGCAGCACAAGCTGCAAGACCTGAAGCAATCCGACTTGTTAATGAGGCAGTCACCAGGGCAAGGACAACACAGGAGACACCACAACAGATTCTCACAGACGTCGTTTCAGGAGCCCATTCTAATGTTGTAGCACTTTTCCCAAGGAAAGCATCACTGAAGAGAACAATACGATTAGCAAGGCAACTTGGCAATATCCCAAGGTAACCTCAAACCTTGATCAAGTTGTTATCCCCCAGGAGTTTCAGGAGATCAGTATTGATGGTGTCCAGCAGCAGTTCCTTCTACATGACTCTGGTAAGCTACTTAACTATTTAACATTGTATTAAAACAATTCCATTATGCATATTTTTTTTTTAAACAAAAATATATCATTTTCCACTGGGACAATATATGTTGTAAAAAAGTATTGGTTGGCCCTTTACACTAGATTTTGCTTCAGTTTTTTTTATTATGAAATCAGAAAATCTGGAGCAAAATGTGAGTTTTTAATGTGAGATATGAACAGAGGCTTCTGATTAGGATTTTTTTTTGTGAATTCATCCCAAAATTATCTGTCTGATGCTTGTTACACTTTTTCTGTTATTTCCTCTACTAATACTTTCATTTTAAATTAGGAAATGGACACAGCCGTATGTTCATATTTGGAGCAAGAGACAATCTCCATCTACTGGCACAAAGTAAAGAGTGGTTTGCTGATGGCATGTTTTTCACTACACCAGCCTTGTTTAAGCTACTTTACACTATCCATGTAGTCCATAGCGGCCTTGTTGTTCCGCTAGTGTACACCTTGCTGACAGACAAGAGCCGTTCTACATACCAGAGGTTGCTGCAAGAGCTGAAGAACTTGCAGCCTGGACTGCAGCCAGACAACCTGATGTTGGATTTTGAACATGCTGCAATACAGGCATTTGAAAGTGAATTCCCCAACCTTGAGAAGACTGGTTGCTTTTTCCACCTATCACAGTCGGTTTGGTGTAAAGTTCAAAATGAAGGACTCAAGATGCAATACCAAGATGACCATGAATTTGCCCGTTGGATACGCATGATACCTGCCCTGGCCTTTATACCACCACAGAATGTTGTGCAATCATTTGAAGAATTGGTGGAAGATCCTGACTTTCCACAAGTAGCAATACCTATTGCCAACTATTTTGAAGACAGCTATATCGGTCGAATGAATCGCAGAGGGCATCAAGCACCTTTGTTTCCAGTTCAACTCAGGAATGTGTATGAACGAACATTGAATGATCAACAGCGAACAAATAATGATGTCGAAGGATGGCACCGTAGCTTTCAAGAAACATGTGGAGGTATCTTCAGCATGCCCAAGACCACGAGTACGACTAGGCTCAGAAATATGAGATTCTGTGGTATGAGAACCTAAAATATAGGACATTCCTGAACCTATAAACCACTATGGGACCACAAGCGACTGCTCTACAAGGCTTCGTGATCCACAAGTATTCTATGTGTGTGCATGCAATTTTATGATGATGGTCAAAACTTGATTGTCAACCCAGGCTACCTATACATGGATAGCTTCTGTGTGCAGAGAGTATACAAGTGTACATTGTGGTAAGATATCACATAGTCTTCTGTTACAATCATCATCATGATTTCTAGACACACAAGGACAATTGTGTTTGGAAACATGAGCACTCTTGATCTCCAGGTAGCACATTTTCATTTCAACACTCACCCGAGCTTCCGCCTCACCGCCACCACCCGAGCTTCCACCTCGCCGCCACCACCAGAGCTGCCGCCTCGCCGCCACCACACGAGCTGCCGCCACCACCAGAGCTGCCGCCTCGCCGCCACCACCACCAGAGCTGCCGCACCCCCGACCTTCTGTTTCTTCCCCATCATCCCGTAGAATGTAAGTCCGCAAGGACAGGGTCCTCTCCCCTCTGTACCAGTCTGTCTTTGTAAATTTGTTTACTGTAAACGATATCTATAACTTTGCATGCAACCCCTTCTCATGTACAGCACCATGGAATTAATGGCGCTATATAAATAATAATAAATAATAATAATACTCTTTTCCAAAATATATACCGGTTCATTAACCCCTCTCTGCCATCAGACGTACTATTCCGTCCATGTGACCCTGGACCTAATTCCCAAGGACGGAATAGTACGTCATGGGCGATCAGCTGCGCTCCCGGGGGGAGCGTAGCTGATCGCAGCCGGGTGTCAGCTGTATATCACAGCTGACACCCAGCACTATGTGTCAGGAGCGGTCACGGACCGCTCCCGGCACATTAACCCTTGGCACACCGCGATCAAACATGATCGCGGTGTACCCGGGGCACAGGGGAGGATCGCGCAGGGTGGGGGCTCCCTGCGCGCTCCCCTGTGACCCTCAGAACAGCGCGATGTGTCCGCTGTTCCGAGGGTCCGTCCTCCCTCCAGGTCCCCGGATCCAAGATGGCGCCGGGGTCCTGCAGGGAGGCGGCTTCCTCAGTGCCTGCTGACAGCAGGCACTGAGGAAGCCTGCAGCGATGCCAGAGCGATCGCTGGTGTGACAGTGTGCTGTGCACACTGTCACACCAGCGATCTGCTAAAATACTGTGATGTCCCACCCTGGGACAAAGTAAAAAGTAAAAAAAATAAAAATAAAAAGTGGTAAAAAAAATCACAAAAAAAAAAAAAAATATTCCCCAATAAATTCATTTCTTCCTGTAAATAAAAAAAACAAAACAATAGAAGTACACATATTTGGTATTGCCGCGTCCGTAACGACCCCCCCCTATAAAACTGTCCCACTAGTTAACCCCTTTAGTGAACCCCTTAAAAAAAAAACAAAAAAACTAAGCAATAAATCAATGCTTTATCATCATACCGCCGAACAAAAAGTGGAATAACACGCGATCAAAAAGACTGATATAAATAAACATGGTACCGCTGAAAATGTCATCTTGTCCCGCAAAAAATGAGCCATCATACAGCATCATCAGCGAAAAAATAAAGAAGTTATAGCTCGCAGAATAAAGCGATGCAAAAATAATGATTTTTTATATAAAATTGTTTTAATTCTATAAAAGCGCCAAAACATAAAAAAATTATATAAATGAGGTATCGCCGTAATCGTACTGACCCGAAGAATAAAACTGCTTTATCAATTTTACCACACGCGGAACGGTATAAACGCCTCCCCAAAAGAAATTCATGAATTGCTGATTTTTGTTCATTCTAACCTCTCAAAAATCGAAATAAAAAGCGATCAAAAAATGTCACGTGCTCAAAAATGGTACCAATAAAAACATCACCTCGTCCCGCAAAAAATAAGACCTCACATGACTCTGTGGGCCAAAATATGCAAAAATTATAGCTCTCAAAATGTGGTGATGCAAAAAACTACTTTTTGCAATAAAAAGCGTCTTTTAGCGTGACAGCTGCCAATCACAAAAACCCGCTATAAATAGTAAATCAAACCCCCTTTATCACCCTCTTAGTTAGGGAAAAATAATACAATTAAAAAAATGTATTTATTTCCATTTTCCCATTAGGGTTAGGGTTGCGGCTAAAGTTAGGGTTAGGGTTGGCGCTAAAGTTAGTATTAGGGTTATGGTTGGGATTAGCGTTAGGGGTGTGTTAGGGTTAGGTTTGTGGTTAGGGTTGGGACTAGGGTTAGGGGTGTGTTGGGGTTAGGGTTGGAGTTAGAATTGGGGGGTTTCTGCTGTTTAGGCACATCAGGAGCTCTCCAAATGTGACATGGCGTCTGATCTCAATTCCAGCCAATTCTGCGTTGAAAAAGTCAAACGGTGCTCCTTCACTTCTGAGCTCTGCCATGCGCCCAAACAGTAGTTTACCCCCGCATATGGGGTATCAACGTACTCTGGACCACAAGAGTTATTGTGCAATTTGTCCTATTTCTTCTGTTACCCTTGGGAAAATAAAAAACTGGGGGCGACAAAATCATTTTTGTAAAAAAAAAATGATTTTTTTGTTTTTACGGCTGTATGTTATAAATTTTCTGTGAAGCACTTGGGGCTTCATAGCGCTCACCACACTTCTAGATAAGTTCCTTGTGGGGTCTATTTTCCAAAATGGTGTCATTTGTGGGGGGTTTCCACTGTTTAGGCAGATCAGGAGCTCTCCAAACACGAGATGGCATCCAGCCAATTCTGCGCTGAAAAAGTCAAACGGCGCTCCTTCCCTTCCAAACTCTGCCATGCACCCAAACAGTGGTTTACCCCCACATATGGGGTATCAGCGTACTCAGGACAAATTGCACAATAACTTTTGGAGTCTTGTTACCCTTGGGAAAATAAAAATTGGGGTGAAAAGATCAATTTTGTGGAAAAAATATGATTTTTTAATTTTACGGCTCTACGTTATAAACTTGTGTGAAGCACTTGGGGGTTCAAATTGCTCACCAAAGATCTAGATAAGTTCCTTAGGGGGTCTAGTTTCCCAAATGGGGTCACTTGTGGGGGGTTTCCACTGTTTAGGCACATCAGGGACTCTCCAAATGCAACATGGCGTCCAATCTCAATTCCAGCCAATTTTGGTTGGAAAAAGTCAAATGGTGCTCCTTCAATTCCGAGCTCTGCCATGCGCCCAAACAGTGGTTCCCCCCACATATGGGGTATCAGCGTACTCAGGACAAATTGGACAACAACTTTTGAGGTCCAATTTCTCCTGTTACCTATGGGAAAATAAAAAATGAGTGACTAAGAAATAATTTTTGTGGGAAAAAAATAGGATTTTTTATTTTCATGCCCGGGCATTACAAACTTGTGTGAAGCACTTGGGGGTTCAAAGTGCTCACCAAAGATCTAGATAAGTTCCGAAGGGGGTCTAGCTTCCAAAATGGGGTCACTTGTGGGGGGTTTCCACTGTTTAGGCTCATCTGGGGCACTACAAACGGAACATGACCCCCATCAATGTTTGCATTCCAAAATGTTACTGCTTCCTTCCCAAGCCCTGCTGTGCGCCCAAACAGTTTCCCCCCCCCACATATGGGGTATCAGCGTACTCAGGACAAATTGGACAACAACTTTTGGGGTCCAATTTCCTTGGGAAAAATCAAAAATTTGGAACTAAAAAATCATTTTTGTGGAAAATTGTTTTGTTTTTTTTTCACACCCAGGCATTATAAACTTTTGTGAAACACTTTGGGGTTCAAAGTGCTCACAACAGATCTAGATAAGTTCCTTAGGGGGTCTAGTTTCCAAAATGGTGTCACTTGTGGGGGGTTTCCACTGATTAGGCGCATCAGGGGCTCTCCAAACACGACATGGCATCCAATCTCAACTCCAGCCAATTTTAGTTTGAAAAAGTCAAACGGCGCTCCTTCCCTTACGAGCTCTGCCGTGTGCCCAAACAGTGGTTTTCCCCCACATATAGGGTATTGGCGTACTCAGGAGAAAGTGCACAACAACTTTATCTGCCCATTTTCTCCTTTTACCCTTGTCAAAATAAAAAAAAGTTTGTAAAAGATCATTTTTGTGGCTAAAAAGTTAAATATTAATTTTTTCCTTCCACGTTGCTTCAGCTCCTGTGAAGCACCTGAAGGGTTATTAAACTTCTTGAATGTGGTTTTGAGTACCTTGAGGGGTGCAGTTTTTAGAATGGTGTCACTTTTTGGTATTTTCTGCTATATAGACCCGTCAAAGTGACTTCAATTGTGAGGTGGTCCCTAAAAAAATGGCTTTGTAAATTTTGTTGTAAAAATGAGAAATCACTGGTCAACTTTTAACCCTTATAATTTCCTAACAAAAAAAAATTTTGGTTCCAAAATTGTGCTGATGTAAAGTAGACATGTGGGAAATGTTATTTTTTAACTATTTTGTGTGACATATTTCTCTGTTTTAAGGGAAAAAAAATTCAAAGTTTGAAAATTGCAAAATTTTCAAAATTTTCGCCATATTTGTGTTTTTTTAAAAAATAAACGCAAGTTATATCGAAGAAATTATACTTCTAACGTGAAGTACAATATGTCACGAGAAAACAATCTCAGAATCGCGAAGATCCGTTGAAGCGTTCCAGAGTTAGAACCTCATAAAGAGACAGTGGTCAGAATTGTAAAAATTGGCCCGGTCATTAACGTGCAAACCACCCTTAGGGGTGAAGGGGTTAATTGTCTGAAACATCAGCAAGAGCTCCATAGTTTTGAAATTATTCAGATAATAGCAGGAAATCCCATCACTGCAAAAAACATAAAGTATGCCGCAATTTCAGCAAGGGTTAAACGTATCGTGCAAGATTTCAATAACAGAAGCTTGATGGATTATCTGAGAGGCATTGCCTACAGCTTTGAATTTTAGTTCATGGTCACATATTGTATGTTTTGAGAGCAGTGTTTTTAGCTGTAAAATCATTCAAGCATTATAACGTGTAATTTGTCTTTTCTCTTTTTCTCTAATCCTTCCCCTCTATACCTTTTTATGTTTCTTGTTACAACAGTTTTGATATATACTGTTAAAGCATAACTCTACAAAAAACATAAGTTATGTTATAGTACCTGTGCCCATGATATTCATTTCCAAAGGAGACCTTCCAGTAGCTTCACTTCTGTGTGAAAAGTCTCATCCAAGTTAAAGCTCCATGTGCTGCAGGATTTCAGTGGTTGCAAAGGAGGTTGTTTCTCCTTAGTAGCAGTACTTGTGGATGGATTCTAGAGGCCGTGGCTGCACAGGAGCATGCAACTACCGTAACAATATATTCCCTATGATGTATAAAGGGCTGCTGGTTTACAGACTTCTGCAAAGTCCCCGCCATGTGTTCCGTCCTGTAACGGCTTTACACAGGCAGGGGGAGCCCTCCTCTTGTCCAGGACAGAGCACATGAGCAGAGGGTGAAGGGGAGCTTTGCAGAGGGCTGTGAACAAGCAGCCCTGAATGTATCACAGGGAGCCAGGATCCGTTCTGCTACCAAGGTGGCACGATCTCCTTAGTAACCAATGAAATCCTACTATTTTCCTGTCTGTTTATAAAATGACTTATGTAGAAAACAATGTTTTAGAATTAAAAAACTAATTTGATCAGAATTGTATATCTTAGACTCATATGGTGTACAGTCATGGCCAAAAGTTTTGAGAATGACACAAATATTAATTTTTACAAAGTCTACTGCTTCACTTTTTCTAATGGCAATTTGCATATACTCCAGAATGTTATAAAGAGTGATCAGCTTAACAGCAATTACTTGCAAAGTCAATATTTGGCTAGAAAATGAACTTTATCCCCAAAACACATTTCAACATCATTGCAGCCCTGCCTTAAAAGGACCAGCTAACCTCTTTTCAGTGATTGCTACATTAACACAGGTGTGGGTGTTGATGAGGACATGGCTGGAGATCAATCTGTCATGATTAAGTAAGAATGACACCACTGGACACTTTAAAAGGAGGCTGGTGCTTGGCATCATTGTTTCTCTTCTGTTAACCATGGTTATCTCTAAAGAAACACGTGCAGTCATCATTGCAATGCACAAAAATGGCCTAACAGGGAAGAGTATCGCAGCTAGAAAGATTGCACCTCAGTCAACAATCTATCGCATCATCAAGTAGTTCAAGGAGAGAGGTTCCATTGTTGCCAAAAAGGCTTCAGGGCGCCCAAGAAAGACCAGCAAGCGCCAGGACCGTCTCTTAAAAGTGTTTCAGCTGCGGGATCGGGCTACCAGCAGTGCAGAGCTTGCTCAGGAATGGCAGCAGGCAGGTGTGAGTGCATCTGCACGCACTGTGAGGCGGAGACTCTTGGAGCAAGGCCTGTTCTCAAGGAGGGCAGCAAAGAAGCCACTTCTCTCCAGAAAAAACATCATGGACAGACTGATATTCTGCAAAAGGTACAGGCAGTGGACTGCTGAGGACTGGGGTAAAGTTATTTTCTCTGATGAATCCCCTTTTCGATTGTTTGGGACATCAGGAAAACGCCTCATTCGGAGAAGACAAGGTGAGCGCTACCACCAGTCTTGTCTCATGCCAACTGTTAAGCATCCCGAAACCATTCATGTGTGGGGTTGCTTCTCAGCCAAGTGAATCGGCTCTCTCACAGTCTTGCCTAAAAACACAGCCATGAATGAAGAATGGTACCAGAATGTCCTCCAAGAGCAACTTCTCCCAACCTTCCAAGAGCAGTTTGGCGATCAACAATGCCTTTTCCAGCATGATGGAGCACCTTGCCATAAAGCAAAGGTGATAACTAAATGGCTCAAGGAACAAAAACATAGAGATTTTGGGACCATGGCCTGGAAACTCCCCAGATCTTAATCCCATTGAGAACTTGTGGTCAATCATCAAGAGATGGGTGGACAAACAAAAACCTAAAAATTCTGACAAAATGAAAGCATTGATTGTGCAAGAATGGACTGCTATCAGTCAGGATTTGGTCCAGAAGTTGATTGAGAGCATGCCAGGGAGAATTGCAGAGGTCCTGAAGAAGAAGGGTCAACACTGCAAATATTGACTTGCTGCATTAACTCATTCTAACTGTCAATATAAGCTTTTGTTACTCATATGTTTGCAATTATTATATTTCTGTCTGTGATAAAAACATCTGTCAAACACACATAAACACCAGAGGGCAGCAGATCATGTGAAAATATAATATTTGTGTCATTCTCAAAACTTTTGGCCATGACTGTATTATTAGTGATAAGCGAACGTTCAGGTCAGGCAGGTCTTTAATTGCTAGAGGCAAAACATCCTGGGGGCGAAATGCTGGGGGCGAAATCTTTGGGGGCGAAATGTTCGGGGCGAACTGCCGGGGGCGAAATGTTTGGGGGCGAACTGCCGGGGCGAAATGTTCGGGGGCGAAATATCCTGGGGGCGACGTGTACCTGGGGGCGAACTGCTGGGGGCGAAACTTCCTAGAACCCACTGTCTATAGTTCCTGGGACATCATATCTGCAAATTTGTTCTTCCTTGGATTGTTTGCAGTTGTTTTAGCATTGCTACCCTTTTCCGGGTAAGCTTCACGCCACCCTGAAAAGACATCTGCACATACAGTACAGACTAAAAGTTTGGACACACCTTCTCATTCAAAGATTTTTCTGTATTTTCATGGCTATGAAAATTGTAGAATCACACTGAAGGCATCAAAACTATGAATTAACACATGTGGAATTATACATTACACTTTACAAAAAAGTGTGAAACAACTGAAAATATGTCTTATATTCTAGGTTCTTCAAAGTAGCCACCTTTTGCTTTGATTACTGCTTTGCACGCAGAAAAGGTGAACGGCTGGACTCTACATGCCTAGTTCCCACCGTGAAGCATGGAGGAGGAGGTGTGATGGTGTGGGGCTGCTTTGCTGGTGACACTGTTGGGGATTTATTCAAAATTGAAGCGGTGAGCGGTCCAGCTCACCCCAAACCATCTCAATTGGGTTCAGGTCTGGTGACTGTGGAGGCCAGGTCATCTGGCGTAGCACCCCAACACTCTCCTTCTTGGTCAAATAGCCCTTACACAGTATGGAGGTGTGTTTGGGGTCATTGTCCTGTTGAAAAATAAATGATGGTCCAACTAAACGCAAACCGGATAGAATAGCATGCTGCTGCAAGATGCTGTGGTAGCCATTCTGGTTCACTGTGCCTTCAATTTTGAATAAATCCCCAACAGTGTCACCAGCAAAGCACCCCCACACCATCACACCTCCTCCTCCATGCTTCACGGTGGGAACCAGGCTTGCAGAGTCCATCCGTTCACCTTTTCTGCGTGCAAAGCAGTAATCAAAGCAAAAGGTGGCTACTTTGAAGAACCTGAATATAAGACATATTTTCAGTTGTTTCACACTTTTTTGTAAAGTGTAATGTATAATTCCACATGTGTTACTTCATAGTTTTGATGCCTTCAGTGTGATTCTACAATTTTCACAGCCATGAAAATACAGAAAAATCTTTGAATGAGGTGTGTCCAAACTTTTGGTCTGTACTGTACTAGGACATATTCATACATCCCTACCTTGTTTGGTTGAAGGTACTTAATTTGCAGTTTCTGAAACAGGTAGAGACCTGGGTGCTGCTGTGTTGTGCACAAATGAGGCAGGATTGTATGTGTTGGAGGCTATGTGA
>JARQOD010000003.1:273205193-273236804 GCA_033576555.1 Oophaga sylvatica | reverse complement strand
CTGTGGGCCAAAATATGCAAAAATTATAGCTCTCAAAATGTGGTGATGCAAAAAACTACTTTTTGCAATAAAAAGCGTCTTTTAGCGTGACAGCTGCCAATCACAAAAACCCGCTATAAATAGTAAATCAAACCCCCTTTATCACCCTCTTAGTTAGGGAAAAATAATACAATTAAAAAATGTATTTATTTCCATTTTCCCATTAGGGTTAGGGTTGCGGCTAAAGTTAGGGTTAGGGTTGGCGCTAAAGTTAGTATTAGGGTTATGGTTGGGATTAGCGTTAGGGGTGTGTTAGGGTTAGGTTTGTGGTTAGGGTTGGGACTAGGGTTAGGGTGTGTTTGGGGTTAGGGTTGGAGTTAGAATTGGGGGGTTTCTGCTGTTTAGGCACATCAGGAGCTCTCCAAATGTGACATGGCGTCTGATCTCAATTCCAGCCAATTCTGCGTTGAAAAAGTCAAACGGTGCTCCTTCACTTCTGAGCTCTGCCATGCGCCCAAACAGTAGTTTACCCCCGCATATGGGGTATCAACGTACTCTGGACCACAAGAGTTATTGTGCAATTTGTCCTATTTCTTCTGTTACCCTTGGGAAAATAAAAAACTGGGGGCGACAAAATCATTTTTGTAAAAAAAAAAATGATTTTTTTTTGTTTTTACGGCTGTATGTTATAAATTTTCTGTGAAGCACTTGGGGCTTCATAGCGCTCACCACACTTCTAGATAAGTTCCTTGTGGGGTCTATTTTCCAAAATGGTGTCATTTGTGGGGGGTTTCCACTGTTTAGGCAGATCAGGAGCTCTCCAAACACGAGATGGCATCCAGCCAATTCTGCGCTGAAAAAGTCAAACGGCGCTCCTTCCCTTCCAAACTCTGCCATGCACCCAAACAGTGGTTTACCCCCACATATGGGGTATCAGCGTACTCAGGACAAATTGCACAATAACTTTTGGAGTCTTGTTACCCTTGGGAAAATAAAAATTGGGGTGAAAAGATCAATTTTGTGGAAAAAATATGATTTTTTAATTTTACGGCTCTACGTTATAAACTTGTGTGAAGCACTTGGGGGTTCAAATTGCTCACCAAAGATCTAGATAAGTTCCTTAGGGGGTCTAGTTTCCCAAATGGGGTCACTTGTGGGGGGTTTCCACTGTTTAGGCACATCAGGGACTCTCCAAATGCAACATGGCGTCCAATCTCAATTCCAGCCAATTTTGGTTGGAAAAAGTCAAATGGTGCTCCTTCAATTCCGAGCTCTGCCATGCGCCCAAACAGTGGTTCCCCCCACATATGGGGTATCAGCGTACTCAGGACAAATTGGACAACAACTTTTGAGGTCCAATTTCTCCTGTTACCTATGGGAAAATAAAAAATGAGTGACTAAGAAATAATTTTTGTGGGAAAAAAATAGGATTTTTTATTTTCATGCCCGGGCATTACAAACTTGTGTGAAGCACTTGGGGGTTCAAAGTGCTCACCAAAGATCTAGATAAGTTCCGAAGGGGGTCTAGCTTCCAAAATGGGGTCACTTGTGGGGGGTTTCCACTGTTTAGGCTCATCTGGGGCACTACAAACGGAACATGACCCCCATCAATGTTTGCATTCCAAAATGTTACTGCTTCCTTCCCAAGCCCTGCTGTGCGCCCAAACAGTTTCCCCCCCCCACATATGGGGTATCAGCGTACTCAGGACAAATTGGACAACAACTTTTGGGGTCCAATTTCCTTGGGAAAAATCAAAAATTTGGAACTAAAAAAATCATTTTTGTGGAAAATTGTTTTGTTTTTTTTTCACACCCAGGCATTATAAACTTTTGTGAAACACTTTGGGGTTCAAAGTGCTCACAACAGATCTAGATAAGTTCCTTAGGGGTCTAGTTTCCAAAATGGTGTCACTTGTGGGGGGTTTCCACTGATTAGGCGCATCAGGGGCTCTCCAAACACGACATGGCATCCAATCTCAACTCCAGCCAATTTTAGTTTGAAAAAGTCAAACGGCGCTCCTTCCCTTACGAGCTCTGCCGTGTGCCCAAACAGTGGTTTTCCCCCACATATAGGGTATTGGCGTACTCAGGAGAAAGTGCACAACAACTTTATCTGCCCATTTTCTCCTTTTACCCTTGTCAAAATAAAAAAAAGTTTGTAAAAGATCATTTTTGTGGCTAAAAAGTTAAATATTAATTTTTTCCTTCCACGTTGCTTCAGCTCCTGTGAAGCACCTGAAGGGTTATTAAACTTCTTGAATGTGGTTTTGAGTACCTTGAGGGGTGCAGTTTTTAGAATGGTGTCACTTTTTGGTATTTTCTGCTATATAGACCCGTCAAAGTGACTTCAATTGTGAGGTGGTCCCTAAAAAAATGGCTTTGTAAATTTTGTTGTAAAAATGAGAAATCACTGGTCAACTTTTAACCCTTATAATTTCCTAACAAAAAAAAATTTTGGTTCCAAAATTGTGCTGATGTAAAGTAGACATGTGGGAAATGTTATTTTTTAACTATTTTGTGTGACATATTTCTCTGTTTTAAGGGAAAAAAAATTCAAAGTTTGAAAATTGCAAAATTTTCAAAATTTTCGCCATATTTGTGTTTTTTTAAAAAATAAACGCAAGTTATATCGAAGAAATTATACTTCTAACGTGAAGTACAATATGTCACGAGAAAACAATCTCAGAATCGCGAAGATCCGTTGAAGCGTTCCAGAGTTAGAACCTCATAAAGAGACAGTGGTCAGAATTGTAAAAATTGGCCCGGTCATTAACGTGCAAACCACCCTTAGGGGTGAAGGGGTTAATTGTCTGAAACATCAGCAAGAGCTCCATAGTTTTGAAATTATTCAGATAATAGCAGGAAATCCCATCACTGCAAAAAACATAAAGTATGCCGCAATTTCAGCAAGGGTTAAACGTATCGTGCAAGATTTCAATAACAGAAGCTTGATGGATTATCTGAGAGGCATTGCCTACAGCTTTGAATTTTAGTTCATGGTCACATATTGTATGTTTTGAGAGCAGTGTTTTTAGCTGTAAAATCATTCAAGCATTATAACGTGTAATTTGTCTTTTCTCTTTTTCTCTAATCCTTCCCCTCTATACCTTTTTATGTTTCTTGTTACAACAGTTTTGATATATACTGTTAAAGCATAACTCTACAAAAAACATAAGTTATGTTATAGTACCTGTGCCCATGATATTCATTTCCAAAGGAGACCTTCCAGTAGCTTCACTTCTGTGTGAAAAGTCTCATCCAAGTTAAAGCTCCATGTGCTGCAGGATTTCAGTGGTTGCAAAGGAGGTTGTTTCTCCTTAGTAGCAGTACTTGTGGATGGATTCTAGAGGCCGTGGCTGCACAGGAGCATGCAACTACCGTAACAATATATTCCCTATGATGTATAAAGGGCTGCTGGTTTACAGACTTCTGCAAAGTCCCCGCCATGTGTTCCGTCCTGTAACGGCTTTACACAGGCAGGGGGAGCCCTCCTCTTGTCCAGGACAGAGCACATGAGCAGAGGGTGAAGGGGAGCTTTGCAGAGGGCTGTGAACAAGCAGCCCTGAATGTATCACAGGGAGCCAGGATCCGTTCTGCTACCAAGGTGGCACGATCTCCTTAGTAACCAATGAAATCCTACTATTTTCCTGTCTGTTTATAAAATGACTTATGTAGAAAACAATGTTTTAGAATTAAAAAACTAATTTGATCAGAATTGTATATCTTAGACTCATATGGTGTACAGTCATGGCCAAAAGTTTTGAGAATGACACAAATATTAATTTTTACAAAGTCTACTGCTTCACTTTTTCTAATGGCAATTTGCATATACTCCAGAATGTTATAAAGAGTGATCAGCTTAACAGCAATTACTTGCAAAGTCAATATTTGGCTAGAAAATGAACTTTATCCCCAAAACACATTTCAACATCATTGCAGCCCTGCCTTAAAAGGACCAGCTAACCTCTTTTCAGTGATTGCTACATTAACACAGGTGTGGGTGTTGATGAGGACATGGCTGGAGATCAATCTGTCATGATTAAGTAAGAATGACACCACTGGACACTTTAAAAGGAGGCTGGTGCTTGGCATCATTGTTTCTCTTCTGTTAACCATGGTTATCTCTAAAGAAACACGTGCAGTCATCATTGCAATGCACAAAAATGGCCTAACAGGGAAGAGTATCGCAGCTAGAAAGATTGCACCTCAGTCAACAATCTATCGCATCATCAAGTAGTTCAAGGAGAGAGGTTCCATTGTTGCCAAAAAGGCTTCAGGGCGCCCAAGAAAGACCAGCAAGCGCCAGGACCGTCTCTTAAAAGTGTTTCAGCTGCGGGATCGGGCTACCAGCAGTGCAGAGCTTGCTCAGGAATGGCAGCAGGCAGGTGTGAGTGCATCTGCACGCACTGTGAGGCGGAGACTCTTGGAGCAAGGCCTGTTCTCAAGGAGGGCAGCAAAGAAGCCACTTCTCTCCAGAAAAAACATCATGGACAGACTGATATTCTGCAAAAGGTACAGGCAGTGGACTGCTGAGGACTGGGGTAAAGTTATTTTCTCTGATGAATCCCCTTTTCGATTGTTTGGGACATCAGGAAAACGCCTCATTCGGAGAAGACAAGGTGAGCGCTACCACCAGTCTTGTCTCATGCCAACTGTTAAGCATCCCGAAACCATTCATGTGTGGGGTTGCTTCTCAGCCAAGTGAATCGGCTCTCTCACAGTCTTGCCTAAAAACACAGCCATGAATGAAGAATGGTACCAGAATGTCCTCCAAGAGCAACTTCTCCCAACCTTCCAAGAGCAGTTTGGCGATCAACAATGCCTTTTCCAGCATGATGGAGCACCTTGCCATAAAGCAAAGGTGATAACTAAATGGCTCAAGGAACAAAAACATAGAGATTTTGGGACCATGGCCTGGAAACTCCCCAGATCTTAATCCCATTGAGAACTTGTGGTCAATCATCAAGAGATGGGTGGACAAACAAAAACCTAAAAATTCTGACAAAATGAAAGCATTGATTGTGCAAGAATGGACTGCTATCAGTCAGGATTTGGTCCAGAAGTTGATTGAGAGCATGCCAGGGAGAATTGCAGAGGTCCTGAAGAAGAAGGGTCAACACTGCAAATATTGACTTGCTGCATTAACTCATTCTAACTGTCAATATAAGCTTTTGTTACTCATATGTTTGCAATTATTATATTTCTGTCTGTGATAAAAACATCTGTCAAACACACATAAACACCAGAGGGCAGCAGATCATGTGAAAATATAATATTTGTGTCATTCTCAAAACTTTTGGCCATGACTGTATTATTAGTGATAAGCGAACGTTCAGGTCAGGCAGGTCTTTAATTGCTAGAGGCAAAACATCCTGGGGGCGAAATGCTGGGGGCGAAATCTTTGGGGGCGAAATGTTCGGGGCGAACTGCCGGGGGCGAAATGTTTGGGGGCGAACTGCCGGGGGCGAAATGTTCGGGGGCGAAATATCCTGGGGGCGACGTGTACCTGGGGGCGAACTGCTGGGGGCGAAACTTCCTAGAACCCACTGTCTATAGTTCCTGGGACATCATATCTGCAAATTTGTTCTTCCTTGGATTGTTTGCAGTTGTTTTAGCATTGCTACCCTTTTCCGGGTAAGCTTCACGCCACCCTGAAAAGACATCTGCACATACAGTACAGACTAAAAGTTTGGACACACCTTCTCATTCAAAGATTTTTCTGTATTTTCATGGCTATGAAAATTGTAGAATCACACTGAAGGCATCAAAACTATGAATTAACACATGTGGAATTATACATTACACTTTACAAAAAAGTGTGAAACAACTGAAAATATGTCTTATATTCTAGGTTCTTCAAAGTAGCCACCTTTTGCTTTGATTACTGCTTTGCACGCAGAAAAGGTGAACGGCTGGACTCTACATGCCTAGTTCCCACCGTGAAGCATGGAGGAGGAGGTGTGATGGTGTGGGGCTGCTTTGCTGGTGACACTGTTGGGGATTTATTCAAAATTGAAGCGGTGAGCGGTCCAGCTCACCCCAAACCATCTCAATTGGGTTCAGGTCTGGTGACTGTGGAGGCCAGGTCATCTGGCGTAGCACCCCAACACTCTCCTTCTTGGTCAAATAGCCCTTACACAGTATGGAGGTGTGTTTGGGGTCATTGTCCTGTTGAAAAATAAATGATGGTCCAACTAAACGCAAACCGGATAGAATAGCATGCTGCTGCAAGATGCTGTGGTAGCCATTCTGGTTCACTGTGCCTTCAATTTTGAATAAATCCCCAACAGTGTCACCAGCAAAGCACCCCCACACCATCACACCTCCTCCTCCATGCTTCACGGTGGGAACCAGGCTTGCAGAGTCCATCCGTTCACCTTTTCTGCGTGCAAAGCAGTAATCAAAGCAAAAGGTGGCTACTTTGAAGAACCTGAATATAAGACATATTTTCAGTTGTTTCACACTTTTTTGTAAAGTGTAATGTATAATTCCACATGTGTTACTTCATAGTTTTGATGCCTTCAGTGTGATTCTACAATTTTCACAGCCATGAAAATACAGAAAAATCTTTGAATGAGGTGTGTCCAAACTTTTGGTCTGTACTGTACTAGGACATATTCATACATCCCTACCTTGTTTGGTTGAAGGTACTTAATCTGCAGTTTCTGAAACAGGTAGAGACCTGGGTGCTGCTGTGTTGTGCACAAATGAGGCAGGATTGTATGTGTTGGAGGCTATGTGACAAACTCGGAGTGAACCAGGAGGCAGTTGCCATGTAACACATGACACTTTTTGATGCGTGAGTAAGCTCATGTGTTACCTGTGCCATCATGGGGAACAGAGACCTTGGTAAACACAACTTATCCTTAATTTCCTCATACTATATTTGAGTTGGAACTCCCTCCCATTTTCCTCCAGTGTCCTTCTCTGTTTGGGCATCACTCTTTGTGATTCCATTATCACCAATTTGGCCCACGAGCATCTAGTCTGTTTTTCATCTCGTCCGGATACTTACCTTGCCTTGGGCGTCATCTCCATGTCACTTGAAATTCTCTGGACACTTCACATGTGATGATATATTTTCCCTTTTTTTAGGGTATGACTCCTTCACTGTGTGTGATATGTGGATCTTATAATCCAACACTGGATCAACACTATTTGTACTCACGCCTGATATGTGGTTTCTAGATCTTTTTCCTTTTGACTTGTTCCCCACTGCCCTCTCCAGCTTTTGTCCTTCTTACTGTGTGCAATATGTATATTTTATAGTCAAACATTGGACCAATTTTGGCTTATGTTCACGAGACCTGTGGAGCTCTTCCAATCTTCTTGGCCCCTTGACCTGTTATTTTATCCAATAAAGTATTTTCCATTTTTGTAAAACAGCATGGCTTATACTTTGCATGTCACCCCTCATTTAATATTGAATCCTCATTAAATCTCTGTACTGTGAGAGATGATATCTTCACTTTTCACATTACTTTCAGAATACTTGCCTCCAAATATTGTGGAACAGCAAGCTTTTTTATTGTATTCTTGAGCACTTGTACTTTGCTACTCAGTATTTATTTGCATATTGACTTTTTTAATGCTCACTCAGAAAGTGCATATACTATTTAACACATTAGATACCTTTGTGCTAGTATGTGGGTTTGTGTGTCTGCTGTTTTTGAGCATTTTGCTCTTTTTCAGTGGACTCACTTTCACAAAGACTAGATCTCCTTTTCCCCTGATATACGAGGATTTGTGGCCGTCTATAACCAACTGGACTACTTCGGTTGCTAAAATTTCAAATTATAATATTTTATGTGTATGGATTTGTTCCAGCTATCTCAACATCACCTATCACTTGTATTTATTCTTGTAATTTATGCCTTTTGGCATTTCTTCTTGTTCAGAAATACATATTCCAGTCTTCTCTGTACAAAAATGTGGCTATATTTAAACATCTGGACATATTTCCACCGCTATGTTTCAGCCTATTTGGTGTGGGTTAATTTGTTTACTATTTTATTTGAATGACTACATTTTTTCATGACTTATTATTCATTGTCTGGATTTATTGACATTTGCAATGCCCTGATGATTCACAGGCCTTACCATCATTTTGTTGTGGTTAAAATGTATGACTTCTATCAGCACAATAGTACTTCTCATGTTGCTGTATGCACAAGGGCATGAGTCGCCGTGCAGCTATTGTTTATATATTTTCTATATTTTGTAAGTCTACTTATCTAACTACTGTCGCTGACTGGTTTCTGCATTGCACAGCCTTGGACATATGATACACAGGTCCTTTAATTCAATCTCTTCCGCCAACTAATCCTCACACTGCGCAGCTGTGGGCATGTGATGTGCAGTCCTGCGCGTAGTGATGCTCATGCGCTATTCTGTCTCACTGACCGTCTGCGCATGGGTGATGCCAGCGCAGGTCCTGTTCTTCATTGGAAATGTATACCACGCAGGTGTGGACACATGACCCACAGGTCCTGAGTCTTCATTGTTCACGCTTCTGCTCTCCTTATATTTTATTGGTGATATTGGATGCACATGCACACTTACAGCGACTACCAAGCACCAGGAAGTAATCCTTCCTTATTAGTACCTGAGTACCTGCTTTTTCCGGACGTCCTCCCTCCTTTTTTATCAACACCTGCTACATAGGTAATTGAAATGTACATTTACTATGTAAGCTTGACATCCAGCCCCTCATTTTTCCCCTGAGGAAGCCACTCTCTGTGTCGATACTTGTGGGGATCCTCCTGCCATGTATTATGATGTGACGGGCGTTCTTTATCCATCGCATCCACTTACAGGTCTTATGCAGCCTCTTGTTCTCCTGGGTCCCCACTTTTTTGCCCTTCTATAGTATATGTTTTATTCTTTACCTATAGGAGGATACCACTTGATTTATCCCCCTTTCTTCTTTATTATTCCTTGGGATTTATTTCTGCTTTGGGGTTTATTTACTTTGGACTACCCTTTTTCTGTTCAAGCTTATCTACGTGTACAGCTTGTTACCATGTACTAGATTCAATGTTACATAATTTGAACAGCTTTTCTCTTAGGACTGCTTATTGGAGCGTAATATCTTTTGCTGACACCTGGTGCATACAGTGCAAGAGTCCGGTTTGGTCCTTATCTGGTCCTCCAGGTGTTATTTACACTAACCCTAATGGTTTTTTGTTTTTTAAATGTGTATTCTTTGTTTTGCTTGTATAATTATATCACAATAAATTTGATTTATTTTATATAAAACGGTGAACCTTCGGCATACTGTTCACACTTCTCTTTCTTTCATTACTTTGTGCACTACTGTGTCGCTAGTGATCCTGTGTATTATTTTGTTGTTCCCTCAGTATTCTTCCTTATATAACATGATTGGGCATCTTATTGCTGGGGAGATTTCAGGAGATCTTGGATCACTGTGGCTGGGACTTGCTGACTCCCTGCCACCATCCTTTGATTCCTAGGCCGCCTTGCAGCTGTTTTAGCCGCCCATTCGGCCCTTGTGTTGACTTCTTCCTCCAGGGATTCACCTTTTGTCTGTGCTTTCACCTTGATTATGCCTACATGGACTAGTACTCAGAGGGTCTCCATTTATTAACAGTTTTACCTTTTGCACTGTAGACGCTTGAGGGAGTGCCATCAGCTTTGACATATGAGGAGGGAGTGGTTCAGCATCGATTACCTACTGTGAGGATAATACTGCATATCCATCTCCAAAGAACTGAACTAAACTCTCCAATTTTTTTAGATTCAAAACTGCACATATGTTTAGCATCACATAAGAGGGTACAACAGTTTCAATTTATTAGGCTAAGTTGAAATCACACTTGGCTACCCAATCACGAGTTGCACATTTGTCACTGGGTTTTAGACTTCCTATGGCAAGTGTGGCGGAAAATCAGTCTGCTCATTTATGGAATTTTTGCTCTATCTAGGGTAATGTCCATTATCTCCACAGTTCCAGCACTGCACTCTTTCAAGGTCACAAGGTCTTCTTTGATTTCTTTGTGCCCTAGCCCATATGACCAGTCACTGTATCCTTGTCTTTTCAACTTCCTTAGCTACTTGAAAAAGATCTTTTGGGTCCATACTTTTACAATCACGTCTTGCTATCTGTACTTCCTCCCACAACACTTTATTTATACAGTCAATGAATACATGCAGCTAAAAAAAATATGGGTGTCAGCACTCTGTGCTCCGATCCTCTTGCATGAGAGGATCACAGCACAGCTCGAGGAGACATTAATTTATCCACCTCCTCAGCTGCCAGCATCGGCGGGAATCGCACTGCACTCGGGTGATATCAGGGTGAAGTGCGATGTTTGACACGCACCCATAGACTTATATAGGTGCGTGGAGACGATTTTCACATGAATCGATGATGCATTTTTTTTTCCCTGATTAATCACCATCCAATCGGAGAAGGGAAAAAAAACGCCATTGAGAACAGAACCAAAGGATTGAAATGGTTTTTAATCCGATTCCATTTGTGCAATTTATTCGCAAGTGGGAAAGAGCCCTTATGCATCTATGCACACAATGGTGTAGCTCCTTTGTTGCTATAAGCAGTCAATATAGTGCGTATAAGTGGCGGATGTGAACAGTATCTAAAACCACTTGTACACTCATAGAACGTATGACTAGTGGCACTATAAAGTGCCTTGTGCATCCAATATATGCGTGGTGATTTTACTCTTCCTATGTTGTTCACATTCGGACCTGTAAATAGCTGCTGTGAACTCTGAAAGTATACAAGTCTGTGCGGAGCCAACAATAGTATACAGTGAAATAAAAGTGCAGTCTTGACACAACAGGTTTACCTTTATTTGTATTCAATATCTACTAGTTTCTTCTGACACAGTCCCATCAGCGCTTCACAACGCAGATGTACCCCGGCTGGTGACGCATGCTTAGGGAAAAAGCCGTAGAGCAGAAACGTGTGTACTGCCATAGGAGGGTGATGGTATGTGACGTCACATTTACAGCTTCCAGTCAGATCATGCTGTGGAATGCTGAATGAATCTATCCTCAAAGTGACACATTTCGTAAACATGTATATTACTTACCGGTAATGTGTTTTTTCGAAGCCCATGACAGCACCAACGAAAGAGGGGATCCCCCCACAAGGACAGGGAACCTTTAAGATAAAAAGGGCGGCTCCTCTCTCTGCATCAGTGGTTTATAGAGCTTGAGAGGACCTCCGGGTTAGTGTACACACACATATATACATTTATACAACATTATTGACTATATACATTATTCTCAACCCCACCTTAAGTGGAAACTTTATACAACAACCCATCAACCAAAGAGTGAAAGCTTAGTAGTGGGAGGGAATATAAGGGTGCTGTCATGGGCTTATTAAAAACATTAACTGTAAGTAATATACGTGTTTTCCTAGCACCCATGACAGCACCAGAACCCTTTTCCCAAAAGTAAAATCAGAAGAGGCAGAAAGATCCAGTCAATAGATGGTGGAAGGTGATGACCACATAGCTGCCTTACCGATTTGCTCGATAGACACATCTGCCCTTTCTGCCCAGGAAGTTGTCATCGCCCGTGTACAATGGGCCCTCAGGTCATCCGGAACCGGTCTTCCCACACATACATAGGCCAACCTGATTGACTCCCTTATCCTCCTGTATAGGGTACCCTTCGAGGCTCCCATCCCCTTCCTAGAACCCTGGAAGGAGATAAACAGAGCCCTATCCTTCCTACAAAATGTTGTTGCCTGCAAATAGTGAAGGAGGCACCTCCTGACATCTAGGGTATGAAACTTATTTTCCCTATCAATTTTTGGGTCAAGACAGAAGGAAGGTGGGGATATCTCTTGCGATCTATGGAACCTTTAAACTACTTTGGGCAAATAGAGTAGTCCTGAAGCCTGATCCAGCCTATCATTCATTACAACCGTGAAGGGAGGATCTGCTGAAAGGGTCTATATGTCCCCAATTCTACATGCTGATGCTGACGTAAAGGCTACCAGAAGTATGGTCTTAAACGTAATCAGTTTTATGGATGCATCTGCTAATGGCTCAAATGGGGATTCAGTCAAGGCATTTAGGACCAAGTTCAAGTCCCATGGAGGGACCCTGGATATCGGGGCTGGTCTGGATCAAGTGCAGGCTTTAATGAATCCAACCACTCACCGATTACCCGCTAAGTTGTAGTTATAAAGCGCCCCAACGCTGACACCTCAACCTTTAATATGCTTAGTGCCAGGCCCTGATCTCGTCCTTTCTGAAGGAACTCCAGGATCTCCCTCAGGGGTACTTTCCCTTCTGGAGAACAACCTGCAGATGACAAAAATCTCTTCCAAGACCATAAATCCTTGTAGTGACTGGTTTCCTACAAGCAAGATGGAAATTAGGTTAGCCGAGAATCCCCTACCCTCTAGCACTGACCTCTCAAGTTCCAGGCTGTTAAGTGCAGCCAGGTCACCTGAGGATGAAGCACAGGCCCTTGAGCTAGAAGGTCCAGGATCTCCGGAAAGGATCCAGGGATCCGTCACTGACATACTCTTCAGCCAGAAGAACCAGGGTCTCTTGGGCCAGAAGGGGGCTATGTGTATTACCCTTGCCCTATCCTGCCTGATCTTCCTGAGGACTGATGGTATCAGACAGATCGGGGGAAAGGCATAAGCTGTCAGTATTCCGGGTTTTCTAGGTAACTTTGTCAATGATTTTGCCCTTTGTTAAGATGGAGTTTGCTGTTTTGTGTGCCCTACTTCCTGTTCGTTTGTTTAAAGCCTGGCTCAGGTGCTGGCTTCACTGCTGGAATATTCTGCTTCCGTTTCCCTGCAACCCAGCTGCTTTGTTCCTCACAGATCTTTTGTGTGTTTACCAGGAAAGTGCATAGCCTTATCTTCAGGTGTTTCTCAGCCACAGCAGCTTCTACCCATGGCTCTGGACATTCTCTGCATATGTAAGTTGCACAAAGTACTGTGTTATCACTAAACTGTTGACTTGGGAATTTAACCCTTGGTTCACTCCATCTGATAAGAACTGTGTTTCTGAACTGTTGCTGTTTAACCCTTTGTGCATTACCTCTGGTGAGAGCTGTTGGAACTGTTACTGGAACCTTACTGACATATGAACTTGTTGTTGGACTTCACTGAATTAAGCCACAACTGAGATTAACTTGTTCCTGGACCTCCCTGTGTTTTCTGCATACCTGGATCTGACTCTTCACACACCAGCAGTGTGTAAATCCAGCCACGTTATCTGTGCATCAGACTTACCTTATGGTCACATTTGTGTGAGGACTCCGTCGTAAGAACTTTACCGCCCTCGCTATAGAGGTTCAAAGACTTATATATCCGGATTCATATAACTGGACTTGTGTATATATATATGGACTCATTGCATGTCACTACGGGTTGTTTGAATATTGTTTTTGGGTGTTTTGCTGTTTCACAAATACATTATTTGCATTCAAAGAAACCGTCTCTGATTGTTCATTGCCCCACGCTATCAGAATCCTCGAGTTCCTACAATAGTATTACAGGATATTCCAGCCTAAAAAAGAGGATTCTGCTGGGGCAATGACGGAGACACGGGCAGACAAATTGTTCACCATAGTTAACTCCTTGCAGCAGGAGGTGGCGGCTGCACTCAATCAGATTAGAGACTTGGAGTCTCGGGTTAACCACAATGCACAGGGGTTTGGTCAGGCTCTCCAAGATCTACGTTCTAGGTTAGGAGTCCTGGAGGCCTTACCTACTGAGCCTACCTCATCCACCAGTATGCCCAAATTGCCTCCATTCCGTTTTAATGGTGACCGAAGTCAATTCCGTGGGTTTGTTAATCAATGTATATTATTTTTTGATGTACATGCCTCCTACTACCGGTCTGATAGATCTAAGGTTCTATGTATTATTATGTTGTTGACATCACGTGCACTGGCTTGGGCAAATCCTATGGTTGAAAGTCATGATACCCGTCTAAATAATTTGGACAATTTTCTTGCAGCCATGGCGCAAATGTTCGACGATCCCAACCGCCGTGCTACCGCTGAATCTGCCTTGCTTTCCTTACGCCAGGGGAAACAGTCAGTCATAGAATATGTTACTGAATTTAAAAGGTTAGTGGTGGACACCCAGTGGGAAAACAATGCTTTATTACCAATCTTTAGAAAAGGTTTGTCAAATGCAATCAAGGATGAGCTAGCTCGTTCAGAGTCTCCACAGGAGTTTGAATTGTTTATACAGCACTGTGTACGTATTGATATCCGTTTAACTGAACGCAGACAAGAAAAATGGGCCGCTGTAAATCGCATTACTAATTACTCTCTTCCGTCCAGGGAAACCACAGGCAAAAACCCGCGAGAGGCTGAGGAGGTGCCTATGCAGGTGGACTCACTGCAGAGACGTGAGAATAATGAACGCCGCGAACACCGTCTCCGTGAGCGCTTATGTTTCTATTGTGGTCAATCGGACCATTTCCTCATCAATTGTCCTAAATGTCCTAGGCGACCCAACAAGGTGTTGGCGGTAGTAGGGGATTATGATAACACAGACGCTGAGTCTGAAGTTTCGGAAACCAGTCTACATCTAGATGCGGTTTTTCCCCCAATACTGATGCCGACTTCCCCTAAAGATCAAGGGGAGAAATATTCACATTGTTCTCTTCCTATACAGATTCAGTGGGAGGAACAGTGGATATCAAGTTCTGCCATGATAGACTCTGGAGCAGGTGGGAATTTCATGGATTCTTCTTTTGCAAAGGAACATGGTATTAAGACACAACTAAGAGCTTCACCAATCACTATGGAAACGGTGGATGGTTCCCCATTAGTTTCTGGACCAGTAGATCGGGAGACAGTGCCTCTGGAGTGTAAGATGGAACCAGACCATCAAGAAACACTTTCATTCATGTTAATATCTTCTCCTCATTTTCCTGTAATTTTAGGAATTCCCTGGTTATGGTCACAAAATCCAATCATCAATTGGGAAACCAAGGAGATAACCTTTCTCCCGAAGTGCAGTTCTACCATCAGTCCAACTGTAGCGGCTCCAGTTACCCAGAACTTGGAAGAGGTGATACAGGTACCTACTCTCCCTGATATATCAGGAATTCTCAGACATTTGTGATAAAAAGAAGGCAGATCAACTTCCCCCACATAGACCGTATGACTGCCCCATAGAATTGCTTCCTGGAGCAGCGATTCCTTTCGGCCATGTTTACCCGTTGGCGGCTCCGGAATTAAAATCTTTACGAGAGTATATAGATGAGAATTTAGCCAAGGGGTTTATCCGACCATCTTCTTCACCAGCGGGAGCTCCAATATTCTTTGTAAAGAAGAAGGATGGTACTCTAAGACCCTGCATTGACTACCGGGAGTTAAATAAGGTAACCATTCGTAACAGGTACCCGTTGCCCCTAATTCCAGAATTGTTGGAAAGAGTTCGCCAGGCCAAGGTATTTACCAAATTAGATCTTCGTGGGGCATATAATTTACTCCGTATACGGCCCGGAGACGAATGGAAGACAGCTTTTAGATGCCGGTATGGACATTTTGAATATTTGGTGATGCCATTCGGACTCTGTAACGCTCCTGCTGCTTTTCAACATTTAGCCAACGACATTTTCAGGGATTTATTGGACCAATATGTGGTAATTTACCTTGATGACATCTTAATCTTTTCTGACTCCTTACAGGAACATCAGGAACATGTCAAGACCGTACTTAGACGTTTGAGAGATAATCATTTGTACATCAAACTCGAAAAGTGTGAGTTCCATTGTTCTGAAATTCAATTTTTAGGCTATGTTATCTCGCCTCAGGGATTGAATATGGAGTCCAGCAAGATCCAGGCAATCTTGGACTGGCCGGTACCAGGAAACATTAAGGAGGTACAACGATTCATTGGCTTTGCTAACTTTTATAGACGGTTTATCCGAAATTTTTCAGAAATTGTCCGTCCCATCACTCTCCTCACCAAGAAGGGGAAGAAGTTTGAATGGTCTTCGCAAGCTCAGGAAGCCTTTGATCGCCTGAAGGGTTGTTTTACCACGGCTCCAATATTGATGCATCCGGATCCTGCACAGCCTTTTATCGTGGAGGTGGACGCGTCTGACTGTGCATTGGGAGCTATCCTCTCACAACGTACCGGAGACAAAGGTTTGCTGCACCCGTGTGCCTTCTTCTCTCGTAGGTTATCTTCTGCAGAACTTAACTATGATGTGGCAGATAAGGAACTTTTGGCAATTATTTCTGCCTTTAAGGAATGGAGACACCATTTGCAGGGGGCAACTCAGCAGGTAGTAGTACTCACGGATCATCGCAATTTGGAATTCCTTAAGTCTGCCAGGTGTCTTTCTCCTCGACAAGCTAGGTGGAGTTTGTTCTTGAACCAGTTTAATTTTATTATTTCGTACCGCCCAGGTTCACGTAATGGGAAAGCTGACGCATTTCCCGAATCCATACCGTGGATTCCGTGCCTGGGACCCCGTCGAAGACCATCTTGTCGGAGGCCAATTTCGTTGGAGTGCTCCGGAACCGGGACTTGTGGCAGGAGATCAAGCTGGCCTATGACGGTGACGTATTTCTTGCAGCTCCACCTGACAATGTGAATCTTGTCCTTCGGAATGGTGTGTGGCTTAGAGATCGATGTATTTATGTCCCAGAGGCTGTAAGACTTCGAGTTCTCAAATTGGTCCACGACTCTAAATTGGCTGGTCATAGGGGGGTACAGAAGACGCAGGAATTGTTAACTCGTTTTTTTTTGGTGGCCTACCTGCTTGAAGGATGTGAATGACTATGTCCGCTCTTGTGAAGTTTGTGCCCGGTACAAGGTTCCTCGCGTTTCACCTACTGGTCTTCTTAAACCGCTACCTGTACCGTCTCGCCCTTGGGGGTCTATTTCGATGGACTTTATTGTGGAGTTACCCACCTCTGGTGGTAAAAATACTATTTTGGTGGTAGTAGATCGTTTAACGAAAGCTGCTCATTTCATTCCGTGTGCTGGTCTTCCCTCAGCTACAGAGACAGTAGATCTAGTTATCCAGAACATTTTCCGGCTGCATGGGGTACCAGATGACATCATTTCTGACCGGGGAATACAATTTACCTCTAGATTTTGGAAAGGATTTTGTTCTGCGCTCCACATTAATGTTTGCTTGTCTTCTGCATACCATCCTCAGACCAACGGGCAGACCGAACGGACAAATCAAACCTTGGAGCAATATCTACGCTGTTACGTCAGTCATTTGCAGGACGATTGGCTAAAGCTACTTCCTCTAGCCGAATTTTCGTACAACAACTCCCAAAGCAGTTCCACGAAGGTAACGCCTTTTTTTGCCAACCTGGGTTATCATCCAAGTATTTTGCCTAGGTCTCCGGTTACGATTTCGGTACCAGCGGTTGAAGACAGAGTGACGGCGTTGCAACGTAATCTTGAAGTTTTGAAGGACTCCCTGACCACAGCACAGGAGCGTTACAAGAAGTCGGCCGATAGATTCCGGAAACCAGCACCTATGTATAAGGTAGGAGACTCAGTTTGGTTGTCCACCAAGAATCTAAAATTGGGTGTTCCTTCGCAGAAACTGGGACAGAAATTCATCGGTCCATTCAAGATCACTGGGATTGTGAGCTCTGTTGCCTGTCGGTTGAAGCTACCACGGACTTTAAAGGTACACCCAGTATTTCATGTTTCCTTATTAAAACCAGTCTCTCCTAACACGTTTCAGGGACGTATCGTACCTCCCCCTCCACCAGTGTTGGTTGATGGCGAAGAACAATTCGTGGTACAGGATATTGTTAATTCGAGACTTCATAGAAACCGGCTTCAGTATCTAGTTAGATGGCAAGGTTACTCTCCTGAAAATGATTCTTGGGAACCAGTAAGTAACATCAATGCGCCTCTGAAGATTGCTCAGTTTCATCGGAGATACCCGGACAGGCCTGGTCCAGGACCGTCCGGAGGCCGTCTTTAGGGGGGGAGTAATGTCAGTATTCCGGGTTTTCTAGGTAACTTTGTCAATGATTTTGCCCTTTGTTAAGATGGAGTTTGCTGTTTTGTGTGCCCTACTTCCTGTTCGTTTGTTTAAAGCCTGGCTCAGGTGCTGGCTTCACTGCTGGAATATTCTGCTTCCGTTTCCCTGCAACCCAGCTGCTTTGTTCCTCACAGATCTTTTGTGTGTTTACCAGGAAAGTGCATAGCCTTATCTTCAGGTGTTTCTCAGCCACAGCAGCTTCTACCCATGGCTCTGGACATTCTCTGCATATGTAAGTTGCACAAAGTACTGTGTTATCACTAAACTGTTGACTTGGGAATTTAACCCTTGGTTCACTCCATCTGATAAGAACTGTGTTTCTGAACTGTTGCTGTTTAAACCCTTTGTGCATTACCTCTGGTGAGAGCTGTTGGAACTGTTACTGGAACCTTACTGACATATGAACTTGTTGTTGGACTTCACTGAATTAAGCCACAACTGAGATTAACTTGTTCCTGGACCTCCCTGTGTTTTCTGCATACCTGGATCTGACTCTTCACACACCAGCAGTGTGTAAATCCAGCCACGTTATCTGTGCATCAGACTTACCTTATGGTCACATTTGTGTGAGGACTCCGTCGTAAGAACTTTACCGCCCTCGCTATAGAGGTTCAAAGACTTATATATACCGGATTCATATAACTGGACTTGTGTATATATATATATGGACTCATTGCATGTCACTACGGGTTGTTTGAATATTGTTTTTGGGTGTTTTGCTGTTTCACAAATACATTATTTGCATTCAAAGAAACCCGTCTCTGATTGTTCATTGCCCCACGCTATCAGAATCCTCGAGTTCCTACAATAGTATTACATAAGCTAGGGAAAACTTTCATCTGATCTGGAAGGCATCTACTACATAGGGGTTCTCCCTCAGGTTCAGGGAGCAGAATTTTGCCACTTTGGCGTTCTGTCTGGTGGCAAAAAGGTCGATCTCCGGTTCCCCCCACGTCTCAACTAGATGCTGTCTTGAGGGACCATTCGCCTTGCAGAAGAGGCAAGCGGCTTAGAAAGTCTGCTGTTATATTGTCCCTCCCTTTGATGTGGAGGGCCGACAGTGATAGGATGTTACTTTCTGCTAGCTCGAAAATTCGTTTGGTTACCTGCAGTAGGGACTGAGACTGTGTACCCCCCGATAATTCACATATGCCATTGTAACCTGGTTATCCGATAGTATCCTTACATGACGGCCCTGCAGGGATGGCAGAAGAGTTTGGAACTCATTCTCTACTGCCCGAAGCTCCAACACAATTGAGGAGGCCTCCTCTAACAGTGACCATGTCCCTTGAACTAGGTGGCTGTCCAGATGCGCCCCCCACCCCGAGGCTGGCATCTGTGGTAACTACCTGGAGATGTGGGGAAACCACGGGACCCCCTCGCAAATGGATTTTATGCACAGCCACCAGTGAAGGGAATACACAACTTCGTACGGTAGAATTAGCGTACTGTCTAGACGCCCCTGCAACAAACGCTGACTTTTGAGGACGAATCCCTGCAAGTCTCTCGAATGGATATGGGCCCACTTTATTGCCAGAATACATGAGGTCAGGGAACCTAGGAGCGACATAGCACGCCTGAGAGTCATTACAGGATTTTTTAGTGTCCTGGAGATGAGATTGAACAACTTCTCTTTTTTCTCCTCTGGCAGCCGACATTCCTGCCGGTCGGAGAAGAGCAAGAGACCTAAAAAGACCTGTGTCCTCTGTGACCGCAACCTTGACTTTTCCAGGTTTAAACATCATTCTAAGTTTTTTAAGATGGTGACTATGTCCTTCACCTGATTGTGACAGTGAGTAAAGGAACTGCCTACTATCAGGAAATCATCCAGGTATGGGATGACCAGCCTGTTTCTTCTGTGTATCTCAGGTGTGCCATTACTTCTGCTATTATCTTTGTGAAAAACTGAGGAGCCACTGCCAGGCCAAAGGGAAGCGCCCTGTACTAGAGATGTTTTACCACGCCTTCTACTGATACCGCCAACCTGAGAAATTACCTGATTGATGTATGAACCAGCACATGATAATACGCGTCTTTTAAGTCCAGGACGGCCATATAGCACTCCGGGAAGAGTAGCTGAATTGCCGACCTTATCGACTCCATCTTGAATTTCGGGATTTTTAAGTTGAAGTTGGTCCTGTAAGAGCCTTCCGGTTTTTTTTATTAGGAACAGAGAGAAATAGAACCCTTCCCCTTCTTCCTCTGCTGGTACATACTGCAGGACATTTTTTTCTAAGAAGCATAGAACTTCTGTCTCCAGGGCTCTCTGTTCTGATATGGACGGATGCCCGCAGAGCCGTAATAATAAAATTGGGGGATATCTCCCGAACTGTAGCCTCAACCCTGCCCTCACCAGGTTGAGAATCCAGGGCCTGGACGATATCTTTTCCCAGGCTGGAAGGAAGTGGGAGAGCCTTCTCCCACCTGGGAAAAAGAGTCATTTGGAGGACTTCTAATTTGGAGGAGGGACCAAACAAGAACCCTTTGGATCTTTTCTGAGTATCCTCTCGTCTTCTTGATCCATGGACCTTCTCCTTTTAGAATACCTTTTCTTCCGAAAGGACTGTTTAAAGGAAGAGAAGGGAAGCTTAGTGAACCCCTTTTTCTCGTCGGCTTCCTTTTCGAAAAGGTCATCTAAAGCCTGAGCATCACCGGGGCAGCTCTTTAACTAGACCGCCCTCCGGCCTGCGTTAGACAGCGCAGCTGATCATGCGTCCAGCCTGGCTGAATCGGCCGATGCGTCCGCTAGGAAAGCTGCTGCACTCTTGATCATCGTCAACGTAGTTTTAACGGCGTCAGTAGATGAATCCTCACCCAGCTGATCTTCCGTGTTTAGCCATATCATAAGAGACCTTGCTGTACAAGTTGCTACGATGGCCCGCCTCAATGCCCCTGCTGACGATTCCCATGTAGCTTTGAGAGAAGTATCCACCTTCCTATCAAGAGGGTCCTTTAGTAACCCAGAGTATTCGAAAAGAAGGGATGAACTCTTAGAGGCTTTAGATATGGCCACATCCAACCTGGGGGCTTTACTCCAGGACAAAGATGCTTCATCTTCAAAAGGATATTTTTTCTTGAAGGAAGATGGCAGGGGACCTCTTATCTGGCTTATCCCATTCCCTAGTAATAAGACTCTGTAGCTGGTCATTCTGTCATGAGCTGCTTTGTTTGTGGGATTTGGTAGTTCAGAGGTTAATCTGGACGGCCTCATTTTGGGATTCTGGGAGGCTTCTTATAGCCTCATTGTGGAGCCATTCCCTGTCGCTTATACTTTGACCCTTGGCCGAGTGTGTGTGACCCTGTGCTTTGTGCTTGTGCTACTTTATGCTTGCTTGGTTTTGACTTGGTTCTGTTCCCATTACGAGTTCTGCCTGCCCCTCCTGTACTGCGTTGCTATCTTGTGTATGACCCCTGGCCTTTGTCCTGACAACTCTCTGCTTATCCCTCCTGTACTGCATTGCTATCTCCGTGTATGACTCCTGGCTTATGTTGTGACTATTCTCTGCTCGCCCCTTCTGTACTGCGCCGTCCTCTCCGTGTATGACCCCCGTCTGTCTGACCTGAGTTTCCCTCTTTACTAATCCAGGGTGCCTGTAAAGTCCTGCATTCATCTCTAGCAGCAGGACGCTAAGCCCCGCCCCCTGTGGTCACATGATCGCAGGTCCTTTTGCTTACTGCTATCTTCAGTGTCCCCTCTCACCACGCTGTTCAGGTCCCCTCTGCCTGAGCCTCCCCTGCGGCATTTGACCCCGGGCCCTTCCACAGTGTGGGTGAGTCACCCTGTTCAGCCGTGGCAGTTCGCTGGCGCTGACAGGATCATGATATTATAAGCGACCGCACATTTTTTTTCTTGGGGATAGTTGTATGGGTCTTCTGAGCATATTTGCAGCATGGATCCCCTGCAGGGTTTGGCCGATCAGGTCAAGCATCTAACCCAAATGTTCCAAAAGCTCAATGTGGAACAGTGCACGATGGTCCATACCCAACAGCAGTTGATAGACACCGTGCAGGGGCCGTTGTCACAGGGTCTCCAGGTTCCGGGAGTTGGGACATATCTGTGATATCCCCTGAATCTCCGGTCAAATTGCCTGATCTCTTTTCAGGGGATAAAGAGGAGTTTAGGTCCTTCAAGGAAGGATGTAAGCTTTTTTTTTCTTTAAGGCCCTGTTCCTCTGGGGACGAATTTCAGAGGGTGGGGGTTGTTATTTCTCTACTGCGTGGTGCCCCTCAAGTTTGGGCTTTTTCTCTGTCTTCCACCGCCCCCGAGAGAATGACAGTCGATGCCTTCTTTGAGGCCCTGGGCCGCATATATGATGAGCCTGACACCTTGGAAGATGCCATTACTCAGGCTGTGCGTATGGACCGCAGGCTGCGGGCTAGGGGTGTCATGCATTCCGAGATGTCCCTATTCTCCAGCAGCAAAGAGATCGGTGTCGCTCCTGAACCCATGGAGATTGGCGTCACTTCGGTCAAGGAGATGGAGAGGAAACGCCGCCGGGAAAAACAGCTCTGTTTTTATTGCGGGGAGGCTGGTCATTGGAAAAAGGATTGTCCCTCGTGCCCATCGTCCTCTAAAGCGACGGGGGAAAACGACTAGGTCTGGTGTTGTGAATGTGTTTGAGATGAGTTCTGAGCAGAGGCTCCCTCTGGTGGTTGCAGGCGGTGCTAGTGAGGATTGTGGGGACTGGGAATCAGGTGTTACTGATTGGTCTTACATAAGGGAGTAATTTTCCCATCAGGGTTGCGGTGATCAATTGTTCTGGTCTGAATCCTTCTTTCCAGTTTCCCTTGTAGCCTGCTGTGTCGTGTCTGCATCTCCTGCTATCAGATAAGACAATTTCTTATTTTGTGTTTTTGCTATATTTTTGCATTTGGTCCTGCACTTCAGTGGGGGCCTTCTGGGTCCCCTCCGGGGGCTTTTGCCCTCTCAGTTTAGTCCAGCCACTGTGTTTTGTACTTTTGCTTTTTCCAGTTTTTTCAGTGGCTGCTGTTTTTGTTACACCAGAGAACTAATTTAGGTGGTAGAGGTCGTGTGATCTCAGGTGATTTTGAAATTAGTAGAGTTGGTGTTTTTCAGGGTTTTCTGAGATTGCAGTAAGTACCCTTCCTGTCCTTTTCTATTTAGATAGTTTGGGCCCCAGCGTTTGCTCATACTATTTTCTTTCTGTGTCAGTATTTCATCTTGTCTAACCGCCATTACATGTTTGGGGGCTTTCTATTATCTTTGGGGTTCTGCTCCAGGGCAGATAGCTTTCCTATTTCTATCTTTAGGTGTAGTTAGTTTCTCAGGCTGTGACGAGGCGTCTAGGACCAACGTAGGAACGCTCCACGGCTGCCTCTAGTTGCGGTGGTTAGTCAGGGTACTGCAATCTCATAGATTCCAACTGCTCTGGTGTATTTCCTTTTTTACCTGCACTCCTCAGCTACCGTAACATAACAGTATCACCGGCCATAAAAATTGTATGGTACTCACAGAAGGGAAAAAATATTTTGAAGGAAGAAAAGTTGTCAGAGATATTTTTCTGTTTGTTGCATTTTTTTTTTTTTTTTTTCCCTCTGTATCTCTGGGTGCTGGGGAGGATCTTTTCTCTCAATGGAGTTTGCACAGTTGTCTGGCCGTGTGGATCAGCTTGCCACTGAGGTTCAGAGTATTGCTGCATATCTTGCTAGGTTGCCTGTTGTGGAACCTAGGATCCCCATGCCAGATTTGTTTTTAGGGGATCGAGCTAAGTTTCAGAATTTCAAAAATAATTGTAAATTGTTTCTTGCCTTAAAATCTAAGTCCTCAGGAAACGCAGCGCAGCAGGTTCAAATTATCATCTCTCTCCTGCGCGGCGATCCTCAGGATTGGGCTTTTTCCCTGACACCTGGGGATCCTGTTTTGAGTGATGTTGATGCGTTTTTTCAGGCTTTGGGGTTATTGTACGATGAGCCTAATGTCACTGATCAAGCTGAAAAAGCCTTGTTGGCATTAAATCAGGGGCTTGATGACGCTGAGTTATACTGTCAGAGATTCCGTAGGTGGGCAGTCCTGACCAAATGGAATGACGACGCTTTGGCGGCCCTTTTCCGGAAGGGTCTGTCGGATAATGTAAAGGATGTTATGGTGGGATTCCCTGTCCCCTCTGGTCTCAATGATTCTATGTCATTAGCGATTCAAATTGACAGACGTTTGCGTGAGCGGAGAAGTATGCTTGGAGTGGTGTTGCCTTGTGAGCCAGCTGCTGAGCCATGCAGTGTGATGGAGTGGTGTCTGGGGCACAGCGTCATGAGTTTCGAAAGCGCAATGGGTTATGTTTCTACTGTGGTGATGCCTCTCATGCTATTTCAGTCTGCCCTAAGCGGGGAAGACATTTTGCACGCTCAGTTGTCTTGGGTAGTGTTCAGACTAAGTTTTTATTAACTGTCACTCTGATATGCTCTCTGTCCTCATTTTCTGCTCAGGCTTTCGTTGATTCTGGAGCAGCTATTAACCTGATGGATTATGATTTTGCTAAACGTTGTGGGTTTCCCTTGATACCCCTACAGAAGTCTATTCCCCTACTGGGGATCGATTCTACCCTTTGGCTGAGAATAAACCCCAGTTTTCTACTCAGGTGATAATGAGGGTTGAACCTGATCACCAGGAGTGCTGCAAATTTTTGGTTCTATATAATCTGCATGACATTATAGTGCTGGGTTTCCCTTGGTTACAGTCTCATAATCCTGTTTTGGATTGGAAATCTGTGTCTGTAACCAGTTGGGGCTGCCAATGTGTTAATACCAACACTCCTGTTTTTTCTGCCTCCCCCCAGGCTCAGGATGTTCCTGACTTTTTGTTTGATTTTTCTGATGTGTTTAGCGAAAGTAAATCTGCATCCTTACCTCCCCATAGGAGCTATGACTGCGCTATTGAATTAGTGCCAGGTAGTAAATTCCCTAAAGGTCGCCTTTTTAACTTGTCTGTACCTGAACATGACGCTATGCGGTCTTATATCAAGGAATCATTGGAGAAGGGTCATATCACCTGTCTCCGTATTCCCTGCCTCCCACTATGCCAGGCCCTTCACTGGTTCATTGCCAGAGGTCAGTTCAAAACCTAACCATGACATACAAAGCCATCCACAACTTTCTCCTCCATACATCTGTGACATGGTCTCCCGTACCTACCCACGCAACCTTCGATCCTCTCAAGATCTCTTCTCGACTCCCCTCATTCTTTTCCAACCGCATACAAGACTTCTCCGGGGTTCCCATACTCTGGAACTCTCTGCGCAAACATCGACTTTCACAACAACGGAGCCTTCAAGAAAAACTGAAGACCACTGTTCGACAAACTAAACTGCAATGATCTCAGTGTACTGACATCGCACAACCAGCTTACCCTCTAGTGTATTTCACCATCCTGTAGACTGTGACCTCGCGGGCAGGGTCCTCTCTCCTTCTGTCTATGCGTCCCTTGTCTAGCACATGTTTATTGTATCTGTCTATATTTTTCCTTTTCATATGTAAGCGCCATGGATAATGGCGCTATATAATATATATATAATATCAGACCATCCTTCACCCTTAGGTGGTTTTTTCTTGTGCCAAAAAGATGGTTCTTTGGCGTGTATGATTATCGTCTCTGAAAATATTACTGTGAAATTCAATACCGTTTTCCCTTGATTTCTGACCTGTTTTCCAGGGTGAAAACGCTACTTGGTTTACCAAGCTTGACCTCAGGGGGCGTATAACCTTATTCGCATTAAGCACGGGATGAATGGAAGACGGCATTTAACACCCTGAGGGCATTTTGAGTACCTTGTGATGCCTTTGGGTCACTAATGCTCCTTCCGTCTTCCAGTCCTTCATGAATGACATTTCAGGGATTTGTGGAAAGTTTCTGATTGTTTATTTGGATGATATCTGATTTTTTCTAATGATGGACTTCATGTGAACATGTTCGAACTGTATTCCAGATTTGAGAGAGAATGCTCTGTATGTGAAGGGATCAAAGTGTCTTTTTGGCGTACAGAAGATCTCATTTCGGGATTCATTTTGTCCATCTGTTATTGAATGGACCGGTCAAGGTTCAGGCCATCTGTGATTGGTCCAACTACTTATTAAAGCTCTTCAGAGATTTTTGGGTTTTGCAATTTTTATGTAATTATTGGTAATTTCTCTGTTATTGTTAAACCATTAACTGATTTGACCAGAAAGGGTTCTGATGTGGTGAATTGGCCTCCTGAGGCAGTCTCTGCATTTCAGGAACTTAAGCAGAGATTCACTTCTGCTCCTGTTCTACGGCAGCCTGATGTTTCTCTGCCATTTCAGGTGGAGGTTGATGCCTCTGAAATTGGGGCAGGTGCCGTTTTGTCCCAAAAAGATCCAGAGACCTCTAAAAGTAACCCTTGTGCCTTTTTCTCTCGAAAATTTTCTCCTACTGAACGTAATTATGACGTGGGTAATCGGGAGTTATTGGCCATGAAGTGGGCTTTTGAAGAGTGGAGACATTGGCTGGAGGGAGCCAAACATCAGGTGGTGGTCCTTACGGACCATAAGAATCTGGTCTATCTGGAATCTGCCAAGCGACTCAATCCTAGACAGGCCAGGTGGGCCTTGTTTTTCACACGTTTTAATTTTGTGGTTTCCTTTCTTCCTGGCACTAAGAATGTTAAGGCGGATGCCCTCTCGAGGAGTTTCCTTGCGGACTCTCCTGAGCTATCTCATCCCTCTGTTATTTTGAAGGAGGGTGTAGTTCTTTCCGCCATCTCGCCCAATTTGAGACTTGCTCTGGAGGGGTGTCAGGAGGATAGGCCCGAGCGCTGCCCTGTTGGAAAATTGTTTGTCCGGACCAATGGAAAAAGAGTGTGATGTCTAAGATTCATTGTTCCGCATTGGCTGGGCATCCCGGAATTTTTGGTACCAGAGACTTGGTTAGTCGGTCCTTTTGGTGGCCTACCTTGTCTCGCGATGTCAGGGAATTTGTGCAGTCCTGCGGGACTTGCTCTCGCTCCAAGCCTTGCTCTCGCTCTAGTGGTTTGTTGATGCCATTGCCTGTGCCCAAGAGACCATGGACCCATATCTCTATGGATTTCATTTCCGATCTTCCTGTTTCTCAGAGAATGACCACCATCTGGGTAATTTGTGATAGGTTTTCCAAAATGATACATCTTGTGCCATTACCTAAGTTGCCTTCCTCCTCTGAATTGGTGCCGTTGTTCCTTCAGCACGTGGTTCGTTTACACGGCATTCCTGAGAACATTGTGTCTGACAGAGGAGTCCAGTTTGTTTCCAGATTTTGGAGGACTTTTTGTTCTAAACTGGGTGTTCAATTGTCTTTCTCCTCGGCATTTCATCCTCAGACCAATGGTCAAACTGAGAGAACAAACCAGACATTGGAGACTTATCTAAGATGCTTTGTGTCTGCTGATCAGGATGACTGGGTCTCTTTTTTGCCTTTGGCTGAGTTTGCTCTTAATAATAGGGCTAGCTCTGCCACTTTGATGTCTCCGTTTTTCTGTAATTCTGGGTTTCACCCTCGATTTTCTTCAGGACAGACGGAGGCTTCTGTCTGTCCAGGTGTTGACTCTGTTGTTGAGCGTATGCAGCAGATTTGGGACCAGGTAGTGGAGAGGTTGTCCCTCTCTCAGGAGAAGGCCCAGCGGTTTGCTAACCGGCATAGGACTGATGGTCCTCGGTTTAAAGTGGGGGACTTGGTCTGGTTGTCCTCAAAGAATATTCCTATGAGAGTAGCATCTCCTAAATTTAAGCCTAGGTTCATTGGACCTTATAAGATCATGGAGATTATTAATCCTGTTTCTTTTCGTTTGCTTCTTCCAGGGACATTTAAGATCCATAAAGTGTTCCACAAGTCCTTGTTGAAGAGGTTTGTTGAGCCAGTGGTTCCTGCTGCTGTGCCTCCTGACCCTGTTTTGGTTGAGGGCAATCTGGAGTATGTGGTTGAGAAAATATTGGATTCTCGTTTTTCTAGACGTAGACTCCAGTATTTGGTTAAATGGAGAGGTTATGGTCAGGAAGACAATTCTTGGGTGTTTGCTTCGGACATCCATGCTAGGAGACTTATCCGTGCGTATCATAGAACTCATCCTGACCGACCTGGTTGCTCAAATGAGGGTTCGGTGACCCTCCTCAAGGGGGGGGTACTGTTGTGAATGGGTTTGAGATGAGTTCTGAGCAGAGGCTCCCTCTGGTGGTTGCAGGCGGTGCTAGTGAGGATTGTGGGGACTGGGAATCAGGTGTTACTGATTGGTCTTACATAAGGGAGTAATTTTCCCATCAGGGTTGCCGGTGATCAATTGTTCTGGTCTGAATCCTTCTTTCCAGTTTCCCTTGTAGCCTGCTGTGTCGTGTCTGCATCTCCTGCTATCAGATAAGACAATTTCTTATTTTGTGTTTTTGCTATATTTTTGCATTTGGTCCTGCACTTCAGTGGGGGCCTTCTGGGTCCCCTCCGGGGGCTTTTGCCCTCTCAGTTTAGTCCAGCCACTGTGTTTTGTACTTTTGCTTTTTCCATTTTTTTCAGTGGCTGCTGTTTTTGTTACACCAGAGAACTAATTTAGGTGGTAGAGGTCGTGTGATCTCAGGTGATTTTGAAATTAGTAGAGTTGGTGTTTTTCAGGGTTTTCTGAGATTGCAGTAAGTACCCTTCCTGTCCTTTTCTATTTAGATAGTTTGGGCCCCAGCGTTTGCTCATACTATTTTCTTTCTGTGTCAGTATTTCATCTTGTCTAACCGCCATTACATGTTTGGGGGCTTTCTATTATCTTTGGGGTTCTGCTCCGGGGCAGATAGCTTTCCTATTTCTATCTTTAGGTGTAGTTAGTTTCTCAGGCTGTGACGAGGCGTCTAGGACCAACGTAGGAACGCTCCACGGCTGCCTCTAGTTGCGGTGGTTAGTCAGGGTACTGCAATCTCATAGATTCCAACTGCTCTGGTGTATTTCCTTTTTTACCTGCACTCCTCAGCTACCGTAACATAACAGTCTGGGTAGTGGTCGAGGAGGCTGCCCAGACCTTCAGGTACTTTCTTCTTCATGTCCTAAAGTTTTTTTAAGGGTTGAACTGTTGGTAGACAACGTCCGTTTTTTCTCTACAGCACTGGTGGACAGTGGTTCATCACTTAACCTGATCAGCTCTGATTGTTAAGTGGGGGTCCAAGTGTGCTGACTGTTATCATAAATCTATTTGTTGTATGAAAATTGCTAAATCTGTCTGTGTGTCTTCTACTAGTCTGGAGGGTATTCCGGAGTACCTGAGAGACTTTGAGGACGTGTTCTCTGAGAGCGAGGCTGAGGCGTTACCCCTCATAGGCCATTTGATTGTGCCATCGATCTGATTCCTGGATCCAAATTGCCTAAAGCTCGCCTGTTCAATCTGTCTGGTCCAGAGCGCCTTGCTATGAAACAGTACATTTCTGAAAGTCTCCGTAAGGGGCACATAAGACCCTCAGTTTCCCCGGTAGCTGCGGGGTTTTTCTTTGTTAAGAAAAAAGATGGCGGCCTACGTCCCTGCCTCGACTTTCGTGAACTAAATAAAATTACTGTCAGGAACACATATCCCCTACCGTTGATTCCTGATCTCTGTAATCAGCTTTCTGGTTCTAAATGGTTTTCTAAACTGGATCTGAGGGGGGCTTATAACTTAATAAGAATACGAGAGGGGGACGAGTGGAAAACGGCTTTCCTTACGTCTGAGGGGTTGTTTGAGAATCTAGTAATGCCGTTTGGGCTCACCAACGCACCTGCAGTGTTTCAAAATTTTATCAATGTGGTATTTTCGGATCTCATAGGCCGTTTTGTAGTGGTATACCTAGATGATATCCTGATATATTCTGTTGATAGAGCTTCCCATTTGTTACATGTTAAAACTGTACTTCAGAGGCTAAGAGAAAACCAATTGTATGTCAAACTCGAGAAATGTTCATTTTTTGTTCAGGAGTTGTCATTTCTAGGTCTGATAATTTCACCTCAGGGTTTTCGCATGGATCCCAAGAAAGTGCAAGCTATTGTGGAGTGGGTCCAGCCCAGGGACCTTAGGGTGATTCAGCGCTTCTTGGGATTTGCGAATTATTATCGCAAGATCTTTAAAGGTTTTTCTCAGGTGACTAAGCCTCTCACGGACCTGACTCGTAAAGGGGCAGATGTCAGAAACTGGTCCTCGTTAGCTAAACAATCATTTCTTACGCTTAAAAACTGTTTCTCATCTGCTCCTATCCTGGTCCAACCGGATCCTTCCAAGCCATTTGTGGTTGAGGTAGATGCTTCCGAGGTTGGGGTGGGGGCAGTTTTGTCGCAAGGTCCAGCTTCTCTGACTAATCTCAGGCCCTGTGCCTATTTTTCTAAGAAATTTTCTCCGGCGGAGAAAAATTATGACGTAGGCAACAGAGAGCTTCTGGCTATTAAGTTGGCGTTCGAAGAATGGAGGCATTTTTTGGAGGGGGCGGCTCACTCTATTACGGTTATCACTGACCATAAGAATTTGGAATACATCAAATCTGCTAAAAGACTGACTCCCAGGCAAGCCCGCTGGTCACTTTTTTTCTCCAGGTTTCAATTTTCTATTACCTTTCGGCCAGGGTCTAAGAACATAAAGGCTGATGCCTTATCACGTAGTTTTGAGCCGTTATCCCCCCCGATCCGCCGTCCCCCATTCTTCAACCCAGTCTCGTGGTTGCCGAGGTGTCGTCGGAATTGGAGCGAGAGATCGTAGGAGCTCAATCTTTGGCTCCAAATTCCAAACCTGTTGACAAGTTGTTTGTCCCGCAGCATTTGCGCAACAAAACTCCTGTGGGAGTTCCATGATTCGAAGTTGAGTGCACACCCTGGTATAGCCGCCACACGGGAAGCAGTGGCAAGGGTCTTCTGGTGGCCTTTAATGACTTCAGATATCAAGAAACATGTCGCAGCATGTGGTATATGTGCCCGTTCCAAGAGCTCTAGTTGCCGGCCGGCCGGGGAATTGGTGCCTTTGCCAGTCCCAGGAAGGCCATGGACTCACTTGTCCATGGACTTCATTACCAATCTTCCATCATCTCGTGGTAATACTGTAATTTGGGTAGTGGTGGACAGGTTTTACAAAGTTGGCACATTTTGTACCCATGACAAGTTTACCTCAGCAGAGACGCTCTCTAGGCATTTCCTGTCCCAGGTGGTACGCTTACATGGGGTTCCCACTAATATTGTGTCTGACAGAGGGACTCAGTTTGTGTCTAAATTCTGGCGGGCCTTCTGCAAAAAACTGGGGATATTTCTGTCTTTTTCCTCAGCGTATCACCCTGAAACCAACGGACAAACGGAGCGCACCAACCAGTCGCTTGAACAGATTCTTCGGTGCTTGACTTCTACCCTGCAAAGCGACTGGTCTGATGCCTTACCATTAGCAGAATTCGCCTTCAACAACCGGGTAAACCAATCTACCGGTAGGTCACCATTTTTGATTAATTATGGGATGAACCCTCATTTTGGCGAATTTTCTCGAATAGATTCTGGTTGTCCGGGGGCAGAGGACGGGGTCAATCGTCTTAAGGATCTTTGGACAAAGGTTCGTTTAAATATTTCTAAGGCTCAGGAGAAATATAAACGTTTTGCGGATAGAAAAAGGGACTCTGCTCAGACGCTGCTTTGTGGGGATAAGGTGTGGCTGTC
>JARQOD010000003.1:273148111-273205093 GCA_033576555.1 Oophaga sylvatica | reverse complement strand
GGCTACATCACAAGTTATTGAGACTGATATTTTTTGGGGGTATCCCAACCACTGTTGCTGGCTTTTGTTTCAATAAATTTTAGATGAGAAAATCACCATTGCATGCTTCTACTTAAGTGCCCTACTTTCATGATAAAATACCACTGTAGTGTGGACTTTTTATGTTTTCCATAAATTTCACCCAAAAACCAAATATCCCTAACTTTTTGTGAGTAGTGTGAAAAGCGATTTGGGTATGTTTAGTGGGTGTACATAGTAATCAATCACTTGACTCTTACTATGTAAATGTTTGCAGGGCATAGCGGTATGGATTTATCATGCATTTTATTTCTAAGGACAACACAGTATTATTATTTTTCCTCTTTCTGGCCTTTTAACCCCTACCTGATGTGATATTTTATTAGTATGTGGCATTTTAACCCGTACATGATGTGATACTGTAAGTTAGTATGCGGTAGAATCTTTCACATATCAACAAACTACTATTTCTTTATTCCTGCATTGTTCAGCAATCATAGCTTCTTTCGGTCTTCCTGTGTGTTTTTTAATTCATGTATTTGTTAAAAAGTTTATTATAGTTATATAGTTAAAACGGTGGAAAATAGGCAAATGTCCACCAAGTTCAACCGAGGGATGGGAAATGTGAAAGGAAAGACATATATGTAATAACCATAATGCATGATCCGGTATTAATAAAGGTGATTCTATATTTTAAAACAAGTTTTACACTTAGTTCCTGTTGTTAGGGAGCTTCTCTTGTCAATCCATAATTAAAATGGCGTGCCTGTTTTAAACTGCAGAATGTTTTCTATCAAGTAATGAACTATATGATCACACAGTTGCAAATAGTGGAAAATGGGAAGCTGATTGCCATAATATTTTGAAGTAAGCAAAGGAAATAAAAAACAACTCTTCATTCAAAGAAAGGCAAAATTACCTCCTCTTACCTTGTGATGTGATCATACCCTTGTACTGATCCTTGTGTCCTTCCATGTACTCCCACTCCTCCATGGAGAAATGGACAGTGACATCTTGACACCTTATAGGAACCTGATACACACGTTATAATTGTCATTATTTAGACATGTCCCTTGGGGTACTATGTAACGCCCCAGTATTCCCAGCAGCGCTCACCTCTCCAGTCAGCATCTGAATGATCTTGCTGGTGAGGTCTAGGATCTTCTGTTCCCTGCTTCTCCCTTGTTCTGATGAGTTAGGTGGTGTTTCTGTAATGGGGCTTCTGAACCCTCCAAATACACAGGAATTACTTCTGGGTACCACATTCTCATTGCATACAGGTCCATAATCCTACAAAAAAAATAATTAAAAGAAATAATTACTTTCAAAAACAAACAACGAACATCGCTTTATATAAAGGGAATCTGTCAGCAGAACTTTACTATGTAATTTGACAGCATCATGAGGTAGGGAAAGAGACCCTGATTCCAGCGATGCACCTTACTTAGCTTACCGAGTGTAGCAGCTGTGATTGAGTCACAGGTTTCTCTGCCGCAGATCTAGCAGAGCTGAGATGTTGAGCCCTTTATAACCCCGAGCACACCACTGACTGGCGGATCGGGACAGGAGTGGGAAGAGCTGAAGACCGCAGCTGGTAAATATTAGACTGCGGTCAGGGAACTTAGATTACCTGCACAACCCCAGTGCTAGGATAAAAAAAAGTTGGAGTGGTGCTTTAAAAGCAATAATAATGATAAATCCCACAACCCCTCACCTCTCCGGTCAGCACGTAGATGATTTCCAAGGTGATGTTCAGTATTCTCTCCGTAAGCTGGCTCTGGTTTTTCTCCATCTGCAGGATGTAATCTTCAGTACATAACCAGTAGTACCTAGATTCCTCACTGAAGAAGGGCCACAAGTTGATCTAGAAATATACATCATATCAAATATGTTTAAAGCTAGCCATACATATGATAGCAAAAAGCATTTCCCCCATACATACATGCCACGGTGGGCATTTATGTGCTTTTTAATGGGCAGAGGTGAGAAACCCACAGGCCAGAACGCTCTGACAGAGGCTTATCCACCTAAAAATAAAAGGATTGGTCATCTGAATTTCAAGTTCACCTTACATTTCTGACCTAACCGCCCGATGTCTCCCCACACAGTACATATTATGTTCTTTTGCTTGTCTGATAAGATGGACACCACTGGATAGGAGCACAACAAGGTTGCATTCTTTGGATTCCATTTGTTATAATACTCATTGGATCACATGAAGAGTCCATGTGAAACCCCACATAAACAATATGGTTTATACATTTTACCCAGCATATTTACAGTCTAGCCCAGAGTTGGGTAATTAATTTTGAAAGGCCGAACCAATAGGCTGAAATTAAAGAAGTTGTCCACTACTTGGACAATTTCTTCTCATACCCCACGCTTGGCCTCCATAAAATAATAAAGTTTATACCCACCTCCAGTGTCGGGGCTATTCCTGCGGTGACGGCACTCGCTTTCCTGAGGCCGGTGTGCGGTTGTTGCGACATGTAACGCATTCGCCCAATCAGTGCTAGCATCACTGTCCCCGCCTCCTATCGAATTGAGCATGAACAGGAAGTCCGAGATTAGCTGCAGCCCAGACTTCCTCTTCATGTTCGATTTGTTCGAAGATGGAGACAGTGACGACGGCGCTAATTGGGCGCCAGGGTCACAACAACCGCACGGAAGCACCGGAGAGCGCGAGTGCCGGGAATGGGCCCTGGCATGGGAGGTAAGTACAGGCTTCATTATTTTTGGGGGCCAAACATTTTGATCAAGAAGGGTTGTCCTAGTAGTGGACAACTCCTTTAATTCTGCTCAATATTAACAATAACATAGTAATTATAATTATGTTATATTAATTGTATCATTTAATATTTAGCAGAATTAAGTATGCCAACATTCTCGTATATGCAGAATGAGCCCACACACAGCCAACCTATATACAGTATGAGGCCCCCACAGTCCCCTACAATATGAGAACCCACATTTTCTCTCTATATACAGTGTGAGAACCCACATAGCCCACTATATAAATATGAGCACCCACATAACCCACTACATAGTGTAGGCACCCACATAGCCTCTCTACACTGTGTTCCAAATTATTATGCAAAAATTGTTTAGGAGTGATAAGGTAAGAATTTTTTTGTTTGTCAGTTAAACTCATTGATGGTGATGTGTGTCAGGGCTCTTTATATCACTGTAAGCAATTGCAGACACATGTGCTAATTAGTTTGGCAGGTGTGTCCAATGAAAGGCAAGACTACTTAAGAAGGCTCATCAAAAAAACTGACCGGCACATCCTAACATAGATCCAATGTGAACAGGTGCTAAAACCTAGAGTCACCAACTCATACATATTTAAGAAAAAAAGGTAGCACACTGTAGCGCTATAGCTTGCGGACACAAAATATGAAAAATATGAAAAATGAATTGCATCACAGCCTTAGAAATATGAAAAATTGAGAAGTCTTAGCGCATAAAAAGGCCAATTTATGTGTACCTGGGAGCCACGTTAAGGCTCTTCTCATATCCCAGGTCCTAACTATGCCAACCTCACTTAGAAAAGTCTGTCTCAGAGATGTAGATTTTAGTCTGAAGAGAGGATTCATATGTTCCCATACAGACAGACTTTTCTAAGTGAGGTTGGCATAGTTAGGACCTGGAATACGAGAAGAGCCTTAACGTGGCTCCCAGGTACACATAAATTGGCCTTTTTATGAGCTAAGACTTCTCAATTTTTCATATTTCTAAGGCAGTGATGCAATTCATTTTTCACATTTTCATATTTTGTGTCCGCAAGCTATAGCGCTACAGTGTGCTACCTTTTTTTCTTAAATACTTAAGAAGGCTGTCCCACATTATTAAGCAGCCTACATTTTCTGCCAAAATGGGAAAGAAAAAGGATGTGTCGGCTGCTGAGAAGCAACAAATTGTGAAGTGTTTAGGTCAAGCATGACTATAATCAACATTGCCAAGACACTTCATCGTGATCATCGCACAATCAAGAAGTATGTAGCTGATTCACAGTACACACGTGTGTGTGCTGATAAGGGAAAATTGAGGACTCTTTCCTACAGGCAATTACGTCAGGTTAAAAGAGCAGCGGCAAAAAAGCCTTGTCATAGCAGCAGACAAGTTTTTGAAGCTGCTGGTGCCTCCAACGTCCCCCGAACAACAAGATGCAGGGTCCTTCAGAGGTTTGCAGCTGTGCGTAAGCCATCCTGTCGACCTCTATCCACTGCACACAAGCAGAAACGGCTCCAGTGGGCCAAACAATACATGAAGACTGACTTCAAAACTGTTCACCGATGAGTGCCGTGCAACGCTCGATGGTCCAGATGGATGGAGTGGAGGATGGCTGCTTGATGGACACCCCATGCAAACACGGCTACGGCGCCAACAAGGAGGAGGTGGAGAAATGTTTTGGGCTGGAATCATGGGGAGAGAGATTGTCGGCCCCTTTAGGATCCCTGAAGGGGTAAAGAAGAACTCCATAGTGTATGTTGAGTTTCTCAAACAGCACTTCCTGCCATGGTTCAAGAAGAAGAACCGTGCATTCCGCAGCAAGATCATTTTCATGCATGCTAATGCACCGTCTCATGCTGCACATAACACATCTGCATCTCTGGCTGCTATGGGCATAAAAGGGGACAAAATTATGGTGTGGCCCCCATGCTCCCCTGACCTCAACCCCATTGGGAACCTCTGTAGCATCATCAAAAGGAGTGTCTATGATGGCGGGAGGCAGTTCACATCTAAGCAACAGCTCTGGGAGGGTATTCTGTCCTCATGCAAAACAATTGAAGCAGAAACCATCCAAAACCTGACAAATTCAATGGACGAAAGAGTTCAGAAGCTCCTTTCGAACAAGGGGTCCTATGTGCAAATGTAACATCACCTAGAATAAAGTTTTGAGTTGAAAACTGATTTCAGTTTGTAAGAACCTGCTAATGCTTATAATTTCAAAAATGACCATTTTTTTGTTCTTTATTAAAATGAAAAGGTTGAAAACTCTGCTGTGCATAATAATTTGGAACATGCATTTTGAGTGAAGTTTAAGTGTTTTATTTTTTAAAAAATGTAGTTATCATAGGCAGTTTGTACTAAAACCTTTCAATTGTACTCTAATAGTTATTTGACTGGAAAATTACAATGACTGAAATTCATATAGGTAATTTGGGAAAATCTGAGAAAATATTATTTGCATAATAATTTGGAACACAGTGTATATACAGTATGAGCCCCCACATAACCCCTATATGGAGTATGAGCCCCCTTACAACTCCCTACATACAGTATGAGGCCCCACAAAGCCCCCTAAATGAAGTATGAGCCCCCACATAGCCTCTCTATATTTACTATGAGCAACCACATAGCCCTCTCTATATACAATATGGGCCATCATATAGCCCCCTAAATACATTATGAGCCCACACATAGCCCTCTCTATTTACAGTGGGGAAAATAAGTATCTGATACACTGCTGGTTTTGCAAGTTTCCCCACCTACAAAAAATGGAGACGTCTGTAATTTTTATCGTAGGTACAATTCAAGTGTGAGACACAGAATCTAATAAGTATTTGATATAATATACTTAATATTTGGTACAGAAACCTTTGTTTGCAATTACTGAGGTCTGACGTTTCCTTTAGTGCTTGACCAAGTTTGCACACAATGCAGCAGATCTTCTCCAGATCTTTCAGGTTTCAGGGCTGTCATTGGGCAACATTGAGTTTCAGCTGCCTCCAAAGATTTTCTATTGGGTTCAGACCAGATGACTGGCTAGGCCACTCCAGGACCTTGAAATGCTTCTTACGGAGCCATCCCTTAATTATCCCACATAGCCCTCTATACACAGGCATACATCTATACATTTATAAACAAAAATAAACAAAAACACATACTCACCTCGCTCCCATTCCCCGGCGCTTTGCGCCAATCACCAATGCACTGACTCGCCACACAGCAGAAGCGATGTAATGACATCATCACATCGGCTGTCTCAGTCGCACATGCTGATTGGTGGAAAAAAGGAGTCGTCAGCTCTGTCCTCCCAACAATGTATTCACCGCAATCTGCATCCTGAGGATGTGGATAGCGGTGACATCAGGAAGCGTGTGCATGGTGCAGCACGTGGGTCACTGTTTTCAGCCATGAACAATCACTTCCAACTAGGTCCTCAACAAAATAATTTTAGACACTTTTAGATAGGCATTACACGGGTTTTTTTTTTTTTTTTTTCATCTACACCATAATGACTTCCTGCAGTTTATCTGAACATGGATTTATGGTTCTCCAGTTCCATTCTGATGGACTTTACGAGTTTCGGCTGCTACTTCAATAATACAGAACAGAAAAGGTCCCATTTTTAATGCAAAGTTGCCAGGTTGTGGTTGTGTGTATAAATTATTAAATTGTACTTTTATACATGTTTAAAGTGCAGTATAAATGGGAGTATCGCCTGTGCGTAAGGGCTCATACTCAGCTGCGAGGAAAACGGACGAGTACAATCCGATAAAAAATCAGATTGCCCTCTGACCAATGTTAATCTGAGTCCCTGCTCATCCGCAATTTTTTTCTCAGCTGAAATCGGACTAAGAAAAAAAATCGCAGCATGCTGCGATTGTCCTTGCATCTCAGACAAGACTCGCCATTGCAAGTCAATGGGTGCGATTTTTACACACCGATGTCCTTTGAAGAGCCTGCAATTAATCTGCCGTTTACAGTAAAATCACATCGTGACCCGACAGAATATAATATATAGAATAGATATATACAGATAGAATAGATAGATGTAAAGATGTCAGTCACATATATAATTAGTACAGTGCTTGTGTAGCTTACCGTACATATATTTTTTTACTTACTAAATTATTTTCTGAAAAAAATGGCATGGGATCCCCCGACATTTTATAAGCCAGCAGAGGAAAAGCGGACAGCGGAGGGCAGATGTTTATAGCCTGGAAACGGGGTAATACCCATGGAGCTTTACAGGCTATTAATACCAGCTCACAGCTGTATACTTAGCCTTTCCTGGTTATTAAAAAGGGGGACCCCCAAAAAAATGATTTAGGGTCCCCCTATATTCAATAACCAGCAAAGGCTAGGCCGACAGCTACGGGCTGATATTAATAGCTTAGGATGGGGCCATGTATATTGGCACCCTCCCAGACTAAAAACATCACCTCTCAGATGTCACAGAAATGGCTCATCTTATGGCACATCTAATCTGACACTTGGCCTCACTCTTTCCACTTGCCCTGGTGAGGTGGCAATTGGGTGAGAGTTGGGGAGTTGATGTCACCCCATAGTGATATTGCATAAAAAAACACATACACACGAAGAATAAAGTCCTCTGATTGAAAGAATGACACAGACTCCTTTAATGAATCCAAATTAAACTATATTCACGTCATCGCCCACTGAAGTCAATGTCCCCTGTAACAGAATTAAAGTAAGAAACAACAATATTCCTCACCTGTCCGCCGAGAAGATAATAATCCATTTGTCCAGCGATGGGTCTAGCTTTGTTGCATTTAGATGGAAGGCTGCATTGTTGCATGATGCGACCATACAGCCTGCCATCCAGAAGAGACACTGAGCTACACTACTGGTCAAAAGTTTAGGGTCACTTAGAAATTTCCTTATTTTTGAAAGAAAATCAGTTTTTTTTCCAATGAAGCTAACATTAAATGATTCAGAAATACACTCTATACAGTGTTAATGTGGTAAAGACTATTCTAGCGGCAAACGTCTAGTTTGTAATGCAATATCTTCATAGGTGTATAGAGGCCCATTTCCAACAACCATCACTCCAGTGTACTTATGGTATTTTGTGTTCGCTAACTGTGTAAGAAGGCTAATAGATGGTTAAAATACCCTTTAAAACCCTTGTGCAAGTATGTTAACACAGCTGAAAACCGTTTGGTTGATTAGAGAAGCTATAAACCTGACCTTCCTTTGAGCTTGTTGACAATCTGGAGCATTACATTTGTTGGTTCCATTAAACTCTCAAAATGGCCAAAAAAAAAGAACTTTCTTGTGAAACTCGACAGACTATTCTTGTTCTTAGAAATGAAGGCTATTCCATGCGAAAAATTACCAAGAAACTGAAGAATTCATACAATGGTGTGTAGTACTCCCTTTAGAGGAGTGCACAAACAAGCTCTAACCAGAGAAGAAAGACAAGTGGGAGGCCCCGCTGCACAACTGAGCAACAAGACAAGTACATTAGAGTCTTTAGTTTGAAAAATTGACGCCTCACAGGTCCTCAACTGGCAGCTTCATTAAACAGTACACATTAAACGCCAGTGTCAACATCTACAGTGAAGAGGCGATTTGGGGATGCTGGCTTTCAGGGCAGATTGGCAAAACAAAAGCCATATTTAAGACTGGCTTAAATGAAAGAAAAAGATTAATATGGGCAAAAGAACACAGACATTGGACAGAGGAATATTGGCTTTTGTTTTGCCAATCTGCCCTGAAGGCCAGCATCCCCAAATCGCCTCTTCACTGTAGATGTTGACACTGGCGTTTAATGTGTACTGTTTAATGAAGCTGCCAGTTGAGGACCTGTGAGGCGTCAATTTTTCAAACTAAAGACTCTAATGTACTTGTCTTGTTGCTCAGTTGTGCAGCGGGGCCTCCCACTTGTCTTTCTTCTCTGGTTAGGGCTTGTTTGTGCACTCCTCTAAAGGGAGTACTACACACCATTGTATGAATTCTTCAGTTTCTTGGTAATTTTTCACATGGAATAGCCTTCATTTCTAAGAACAAGAATAGACTGTCGAGTTTCACAAGAAAGTTCTTTTTTTTTGGCCATTTTGAGAGTTTAATTGAACCAACAAATGTAATGCTCCAGATTCTCAACAAGCTCAAAGGAAGGTCAGGTTTATAGCTTCTCTAATCAACCAAACGGTTTTCAGCTGTGTTAACATACTTGCACAAGGGTTTTAAAGGGTATTTTAACCATCTATTAGCCTTCTTACACAGTTAGCGAACACAAAATACCATAAGTACACTGGAGTGATGGTTGTTGGAAATGGGCCTCTATACACCTATGAAGATATTGCATTACAAACTAGACGTTTGCCGCTAGAATAGTCCTTTACCACATTAACACTGTATAGAGTGTATTTCTGAATCATTTAATGTTAGCTTCAGTGGAAAAAAACTGCTTTTCTTTCAAAAATAAGGAAATTTCTAAGTGACCCTAAACTTTTGACCGGTAGTGTATGTGTGCTTGCTCAGTGCGTCGCAGCGAACTCCTGTCACCTCACTGATGTCACTGCGAGCATGAGAAAGTTTTCACGCTCACGGTGCCATAAGAAAGATCCTGGGAGTTCACAGCCAGTTCAATTCACAGATGTCAGTGCGAGCACCGTTAGAACCTTTCCCACAGCGCTCGAGCTGACGTAAGTGAGTTGAACCAAGTTCCTTAAAAGGAAGATAGATTGGCACTCCGTGTTGCCACTATAGGTGCTTGTTGAAAGTCAGTGCAGTCAATGCAAAGGAACTCGCAGGACCTTTCTGACGGCATCACGAGTGTGAGAACTTTCTCAAACTCATGGTGACGTCAGTGAGGTGAAAGGAGTTCACCAAGAAGCACTGAGCTGAGCAAGCACGCTTAGCTCAGTGTCTCTGCTGGACGGCAGGCAGTATAGTCGTATCATGCAACAATGCAGCCTGCCATCAAGATGTAGCAGAGCTAGACCCGTCGCAGGACAAATAGATTATTATTTTCTCGGTGGACAGGTGAGGAATATTGTTATTACTTTAATTCTGAACAGGGGACATTGGCTTCAGTGGACTGTGCAATGATGTAAATATTGGTTTAATTTAGATTTATTAAAGGAGTCTGTCATTCTTTCAATTTACATTTTATTGGTCGCCGCAACATTGCATTAAAATGCAATAACGGACGACAAAAAGATCGTATCTCCATCAAAACTGTATCATTAAAAACGTCAGCTCGGAAGGCAAGAATAAGCCCTTACTCAACCCCAGATCATGAAAAATGGAGACTCTATAGGTATTGGAAAATGGCGCAATTTTTTTTTTTTTTAACAAACTTTGGATTTTTTTTCAACACTTAAATAAAAAAGAACCTAGACATGTTTGGCGTCTATGAACTCGTAATGACCTGGAGAATCTTAATGGCAGGTCAGTTTTAGCATTTAGTAAACATGGTTAAGAAAAAAAAAAAAAAACAACTGTGGAATTGCACTTTTTTTGCAATTTCAGCGCACTTGGAATTTTTTCCCAGTTTCCAGTACACAATATGTTAAAACCAATGTTGTCGTTCAAAAGTACAACTCGTCCCGCAAAAAACAAGCCCTTACATGGCCATTGTGACCAAAAAGTAGAAAAGTTATAGCTCTGGGAATAAATTGAGCAAAAAACGAAAATGCAGAAACGAAAATACTTCTGGTTGTTAAGGGGTTAAGAAAAGTATGCTGCACGGGAAACTTACATGATTAGTGGAGAATGATTTTCAATCCAGTGGGGAAAAAGGCAAAGTGCGGAGAACAACCCGAAGATATAATTAGTGTTTACTATGATGGGAGCCTGTTGACTCAGGAGGACTTTAGCTGACTTTCTGGCTGTCACTGCTATAAGGTACTGTTAGTAGAGTACTGTGGTTGGTACTGCTAATGGGCTGTGGCTGGTACTGCTAGTGGGGTACTGTTAGTAGGGTACTGTGGTTGGTATTGCTAGTGGGGAACTGTGTCTGGTACTGTTAATGAGTTCCGAGACTAGTATTGCTAGTGGGCTACTGTAGCTGGTACTGTTAATGAGTACCGTGACTAATATTGCTAGTGGCACTGTGGTTGGTACTGCTAGTGGGGTACAGTGGTGGTACTGCTAGTGGGTACAGTGGCTGGTACTGCTAGTGGGGTACTGTGGCTGGTACTGCTAGTGGGGTACAGTGGCTGGTACTGCTGGTGGGGTACTGTAACTAGTACTGATAGTGGGGCACTGTAACTAGTACTGATAGTGGGGCACTGTAACTAGTGCTGATAGTGGGGCACTGTAACTAGTACTGATAGTGGGGTACTGTAACTAGTCTGATAGTGGGGTACTGTAACTAGTGCTGCTATGGGGTACTGTAACTAGTACTGATAGTGGGGTACTGTAACTAGTACTGATAGTGGGGTACTGTAACTAGTGCTGTATGGGGCACTGTAAACTAGGGGGCACTGTACTATGATGGGGTACTGTAACTAGTACTGATAGTGGGGCACTGTAACTAGTGCTGATAGTGGGGTACTGTAACTAGTACTGATAGTGGGGCACTGTAACTAGTGCTGCTACTAGTGGGCACTGTAACTAGTGCTGATAGTGGGGTACTGTAACTAGTCGCTAGTGGGTACTGTAACTAGTACTGATAGTGGGCACTGTAACTAGTACTGATAGTGGGGTACTGTAACTAGTGCTGATAGTGGGGCACTGTAACTAGTCTGATAGTGGGGCACTGTAACTAGTGCTGATAGTGGGGTACTGTAACTAGTACTGATAGTGGGGTCACTGTAACTAGTGTGCTGAATAGTTGTGGGTACTGTAACTAGTGCTGACTAGTGGTGGTACTGTAACTAGTACTGATAGTGGGGCACTGTAACTAGTACTGATAGTGGGGTACTGTAACTAGTGCTGCTAGTGGGGTACTGTAACTAGTCTGATAGTGGGGTACTGTAACTAGTGCTGCTAGTGGGGTACTGTAACTAGTGCTGATAGTGGGGTACTGTAACTAGTGCTGATAGTGGGGTACTGTAACTAGTACTGATAGTGGGGTACTGTAACTAGTGACTGATAGTGGGGACTGTAACTAGTGCTGCTACGTGGGGCACTGTAACTAGTGCTGATAGTGGGGTACTGTAACTAGTGCTGATAGTGGGGTACTGTAACTAGTGCTGCTAGTGGGGTACTGTAACTAGTACTGATAGTGGGGTACTGTAACTAGTACTGCTAGTGGGGTACTGTAACTAGTGCTGATAGTGGGGTACTGTAACTAGTGCTGCTAGTGGGGTACTGTAACTAGTGCTGCTAGTGGGGTACTGTAACTAGTGCTGTAGTGGGGTACTGTAATAGTCTGATAGTGGGGTACTGTAACTAGTGCTGATAGTGGGGTACTGTAACTAGTACTGATAGTGGGTACTGTAACTAGTGCTGTAGTGGGTACTGTAACTAGTACTGATAGTGGGGTACTGTAATAGTCTGTAGTGGGGTACTGTAATAGTCTGATAGGGGTACTGTAACTATGCTGCTAGTGGGGTACTGTAACTAGTACTGATAGTGGGTACTGTAACTAGTCTGTAGTGGGTACTGTAACTAGTGCTGCTAGGGGACTGTAACTAGTGCTGTAGTGGGTACTGTAATAGTACTGATAGTGGGGTACTGTAACTAGTGTGTAGTGGGTACTGTAACTAGTCTGCTAGTGGGGTACTGTAACTAGTGATAGTGGGGTACTGTAACTAGTCTGATAGTGGGGACTGTAATAGTACTGATAGTGGGTACTGTAACTAGTACTGTAGTGGGACTGTAACTAGTACTGTATGGGACTGTAATAGTCTGAGTGGGGACTGTAAATATGACTGAACTAGTATGGGGCACTGTAACTAGTGCTGTAGTGGGGTACTGTAACTAGTGCTGATAGTGGGGTACTGTAATAGTGTGCTATGGGTACTGTAACTAGTACTGATAGTGGGGTACTGTAACTAGTCTGATATGGGGACTGTAACTAGTGCTGAGTGGGGCACTGTAACTAGTCATAGTGGGGTACTGTAACTAGTACTGATATGGGGACTGTAACTAGTGTGATAGTGGGGTACTGTAACTAGTCTGTAGTGGGGACTGTAACTAGTCTGTATGGGGACTGTAACTAGTCTGATAGTGGGGTACTGTTGTAACTAGTCTGATATGGGGACTGTAACTAGTATGATAGTGGGATACTGTAACTAGTTGATGTGGGGCACTGTAACTAGTGCGATAGTGGGGCACTGTAACTAGTACTGATAGTGGGCACTGTAACTAGTGCTGATAGTGGGGTACTGTAATAGTGCTGTAGTGGGGTACTGTAACTAGTACTGATAGTGGGGTACTGTAACTGTACTGATAGTGGGGTACTGTAACTAGTGCTGCTATGGGCACTGTAACTAGTGCTGATAGTGGGGCACTGTAACTAGTGCATAGTGGGTACTGTAACTAGTCTGATATGGGGACTGTAACTAGTGCTGTGGGTACGTAATAGTTGGTGGGGTACTGTAACTAGTACTGATAGTGGGGTGTTGTCACTGGGATAACTAGTGCTGATAGTGGGTACTGTAACTAGTCTGATAGTGGGGACTGTAACTAGTCTGTAGGGCTTGCGTGGGTACTGTAACTAGTCTGATATGGGTACTGTAACTAGTGCTGCTATGGGTACTGTAACTAGTCTGTAGTGGGTACTGTAACTAGTCTGTAGTGGGGTACTGTAACTAGTGCTGCTAGTGGGGTACTGTACACTAGTGCTGCTAGTGGGGTACTGTAACTAGTACTGATAGTGGGGTACTGTAACTAGTCTGTAGTGGGGTACTGTAACTAGTGCTGTATGGGGTACTGTAATAGTACTGATAGTGGGGTACTGTAACTAGTCTGATAGTGGGGTACTGTAACTAGTGCTGCTATGGGGTACTGTAACTAGTACTGATAGTGGGGACTGTAACTAGTGCTGCTAGTGGGGTACTGTAACTAGTCTGTAGTGGGTACTGTAATAGTGCTGTAGTGGGGACTGTAAACTAGTGCGAATAGTGCTGTGGGGTACTGTAATAGTGCTGCTAGTGGGGTACTGTAACTAGTGCGTAGTGGGGTACTGTAACTAGTGCGCTAGTGGGGTACTGTAATAGTATGTAGTGGGGACTGACTATACTATAGTGGGTACTGTAACTAGTGTAGGGTACTGTAACTAGTCTGTAGTGGGGTACTGTAACTAGTACTGATAGTGGGGTACTGTAACTATCTGTAGTGGGGTACTGTATAGTGCTGATAGTGGGTACTGTAACTATGCTGCTAGTGGGGTACTGTAACTAGTACTGTAGTGGGGTACTGTAACTAGTACTGATAGTGGGGTACTGTAACTAGTGCTGCTATGGGGCACTGTAATAGTCTGATAGTGGGGACTGTAACTAGTACTGATAGTGGGTACTGTAACTAGTATGATAGTGGGGACTGTAACTAGTGCTGCTATGGGTACTGTAACTAGTACTGAAGTGGGTACGTAACTAGTGATAGTGGGTACTGTAACTAGTACTGTAGTGGGGTACAGTGTATAGTACTGTATAGTGGGGACTGTAATAGTACTGATAGTGGGGCACTGTAACTAGTGCTGATAGTGGGCGACTGTAACTAGTCTGATAGTGGGGCACTGTAACTAGTGCTGATAGTGGGGTACGTAACTAGTATGCTAGTGGGGTACTGTAACTAGTACTGATAGTGGGGTACTGTAACTAGTACTGATAGGGGTACTGTAACTAGTGCTGATACTGGGGCACTGTAACTAGTACTGAAGTGGGCACTGTAACTGTATGTAGTGGGGTACTGTAACTAGTACTGATATGGGGCACTGTAACTAGTGCTGATAGTGGGGTACTGTAACTAGTCTGATAGTGGGGACTGTAACTAGTACTGATAGTGGGGACTGTAACTAGTGTGTGGGGCACTGTAACTAGTGCTGCTAGTAGGGACTGTAACTAGCTGATAGTGGGACTGTAAAGTAGGGGTACTGTAACTAGTATGATAGTGGGGCACTGTAACTAGTATGATAGTGGGGTACTGTAACTAGTACTGATAGTGGGGCACTGTAACTATGTGCTGCTATGGGGCACTGTAACTAGCTGATAGTGGGGACTGTAACTAGTACTGATAGTGGGGTACTGTAACTAGTGCTGATAGTGGGGTACTGTAACTAGTGCTGTAGTGGGTACTGTAACTAGTACTGATAGTGGGGGTACTGTAACTAGTACTGATAGTGGGGTACTGTAACTAGTGTGCTACTGGGGACTGTAACTAGTGCTGAAGTGGGGCACTGTAACTAGTACTAGTGGGGTACTGTAACTAGTGCTGATAGTGGGGTACTGTAACTAGTGCTGCTAGTGGGGTACTGTAACTAGTACTGATAGTGGGGTACTGTAACTAGTGCTGATAGTGGGGTACTGTAACTAGTGCTGCTACTGGGGCACTGTAACTAGTACTGATAGTGGGGCACTGTAACTAGTGCTGCTAGTGGGGTACTGTAACTAGTACTGATAGTGGGGTACTGTAATAGTGCTGATAGTGGGGCACTGTAACTAGTGCAGCTAGTTGGGTACTGTAACTAGTGCTGATAGTGGGGTACTGTAACTAGTACTGATAGTGGGGTACTGTTGCTATCCATGTTTGGACACTGGCGTCTTGTAGCAGCTGTGGATAATGACACAGAAGTACATATTATTACCTGACTATGCAGGACACAGGTGTGACAGGGACAGGCCGCACTGACCTCTCCGCCTCAGGATCATCCACACGTTCCCTCTGGATCTGAACACTTCACTTCCGCTCTATGCGTTCCAGCTACTTCTGTTTAGCGTTTCATCTGACAGCAGGCATCCTCCAGTCATTGTATTGCATGGAGACCCTCTGCTGTTCGCATATGGAACTGCTCTGTATACAAGTGTAATGTCAGTACGCACCAGCTATCTGCTACAGTTCACGTCCACTATGATGTCGGTGTAATGCACGGTGTCGCCATTATGATCTGGACGCTTCTCAAAGCCCTGCTGGTAGCCATAATGACCATATGGCAGTGCCAGCTTCAGTGCCCCTTTGTCAAACCACAAGACCCTAGTGCCCATATATCTGACACATATGTCTGCTGGTCTCTTCAGCTCCATGTATGTGAATGTGATGTCTAGGGAGAGTGAAGCGGCTGCTGATCGGCCAGAGGTATTGTGTGACATAATGTCACGCCATCCCTGGGAGAGGAAGTGGAGACACTATTGGTTATCGGAACAGTGGACAACCCCTTTAAAACCGTTGACACTCGACATGACACTATGGATGGGTCATGGTGTTTTGGAACAGGCTCAGGAGCTGGATTCTTTACTCACAAGACAGGAGCTGGCTGCAGGGCCACCATCAGGGCATTACTGCCTTTACTGGCGTATATGGGGCCCAGTGAGCAGAGGCAAGTTCACTGGGAGAATTTCACTGCGGTGAACTTGCCTCTGCACCATAAGGCTATGGTTCCACGGTCCGGAACCATAGCGCTTTGGACGGAGCGGAAATTCCGCTCCGTCTAAGCCCCGCCCCCTTTATGACGCGCGATCTTTCCGGAGGTGTTCAGGACACCTCCGGAACACCTCCGGAAAGAGCGCAGGGCTACATAGCCCTGTGTTAATTCTGTTGCGGCGACGCACCGTCGCCGCAATACGCGAGGACATGCTGCGGTCTGAAAAGACGCGCCGCATGTCCGTACGCAGGTCTGCCACCTGCGTATTGTTACGCATAGTGGAGACGGGATTTCTTGAAATCCCCTCCACTATGCTGTAACATCTGGACGCTGCGTGTTTGGCGCTGCGCCAGCGCACAGCGCCAAACACGCAGCGTTTCCTGACAGTGGAAACTCACCCTAAGACTTTTTCTCACTGTGCTAGCGGTGATCTCACTGGAGAGAGGTCACCGCAGTTCACTGGGCCGGTTGGGACGCAGCCTCAGTGACCTGCGGTAACCTTGATGATGTCACCGCCGGTCACTTAGGCTGGGCTCGCAGCAGCTCAGTCACCAGTGGTTCTCAGCCTGGACAGTCGCATCTTGACATCATCCAAGTTGAAAACAATTTATCTCCACATATAGATTACAGCGTGAGACAGAACGATGGAGAGGTAAGGGATATTGTTGTTTTTTATTTTTGTTTTATTACAGAAGACGAGGGGGATTCAGGGGAATTAGGCGTTAGGTGAATATAACTGTGTTTATTATTTTTAAATAAAAATTGAAAAGTGTGTTTTGTTTTATTTCTAATAAAATACTTTATTCTGTGTATTTACCATACAACTATAGGATTAGTACTGGATAGGTGTCTTATAGACGCCTCTCCATTACTAACCTGTGGGCTTGATGTCACCTGACAATACAAAGGTGACATCAACCGCACAAATATGAACCTCACTTGCCACCGCTACAGGGCAAGAGGGAAGATCCGTGCAAAGCGCCAGAACTGGAGCATCTAATAGATGTGCTTTTTCTTGGCAGCTGTGGGCTGCTATTTTTAGGCTGGGGGGGGCAATATTCATGGCCCTTTACCAGCCTGAGACTGCCAGCCCCCAGCTGTCTGCTTAAGCTTGGCTGGTTGTCAAAAATTGGGGGGGACCCCACGCCATTTTTTAAAAATATTTAAATAATTAAAAAATACGGCGTGGGGACCCCTCTATTCTTGATAACCAGCCTTGCTAACTCTGACAGGTGAGTGAGGGTTAGCAAGGCTGGTTATACAGGGGAACCCATGCCATTTTTTTTTTAAATTATTTATTTAAAGCACAGGCGCCAGCTGATGAATACTTCCATCAGCCGCTCCTGCTATCGCTGTTATTAGTGGCAGCAGGCGTAGGCTGATGGGAGCAGTAGTCCCATCAGCCGACGCCAATGACTGGAAGTAAACTTTTTACCTCCCATCACAGGTGCAGGCTCGTGCTGTCATTTGATTTTACTGCCATTCAGAAGCAATGTTTGTATGTGCATGATAGCGAAACAAACACCCGTTGTTCAGGGGCCTAAACCCGAACTGTAACAAGGACTTCCTTGTGAAATCCATGTTCGGTGTCCGTGCCTAAACAGTAAGTGTTCGGTACATATGCCCATCTCTAGTTAAGATCTATATTGCCATGCTGGAAGGCTTCCTACCCGTAACAGTTAACAGCCTCCAGTCAATCACAAGCTGGCAGCTGACGTCAGCGCACGTTGCTGGCGTATGACGTCACTGGCGTATGCCAGCAGGTCCAAACCTCAGATGCATCAGGGAGAGGATGCCGCTAGACCTCAGCCAGGTAAGGAGAAACTTTTTTTTGTAAAGCCGCAGGATGGAGAGACATTGGGACAGTGTGGAAGGACAAGGGGCAGTGTGGAGAGACATGGGGGCAGTGTGGAGAGACATGGGGGCAGTGTGGAGAGACATGAGGTAGTGTGGAGAGACATGGGGGCAGTGTGGAGAGACATGGGGGCAGTGTGCAGAGACATGAGGTAGTGTGGAGAGACATGTGGGCAGTGTGGAAAGACATGGAGACAGTGTGGAGAGACATGGAGACAGTGTGGAGAGACAAGGGGCAGTGTGGAGAGACATGGGGGCAGTGTGGAGAGGCATGGAGACAGTGTGGAGAGACATGTGGGCAGTGTGGAGAGACATGGGGCAGTGGAGAGACATGGGGGCAGTGTGGAGAGACATGGGGGCAGTGTGGAGAGACATGGGGCAGTGTGGAGAGACATGGGGGCAGTGTGGAGAGACATGGAGGCAGTGTGGAGAGACATGGAGACAGTGTGGAGAGACATGAGGTAGTGTGGAGAGACATGGGGGCAGTGTGGAGAGACATGGGGGCAGTGTGGAGAGACATGGAGACAGTGTGGAGAGACAAGGGGCAGTGTGGAGAGACATGGGGCAGTGTGGAGAGACATGGGGAAAGTGTTGAGAGACATGTGGGCAGTGTGGAGAGACATGAGGTAGTGTGGAGAGACATGTGGGCAGTGTGGAGAGACATGTGGGCAGTGTGGAGAGACATGGAGACAGTGTGGAGAGACATGGGGGCAGTGTGGAGAGACATGGGGGCAGTGTGGAGAGACATGGGGGCAGTGTGCAGAGACATGAGGTAGTGTGGAGAGACATGTGGGCAGTGTGGAGAGACATGGAGACAGTGTGGAGAGACATGGAGACAGTGTGGAGAGACATGGAGACAGTGTGGAGAGACATGGGGGCAGTGTGGAGAGACATGGGGGCAGTGTGCAGAGACATGAGGTAGTGTGGAGAGACATGTGGGCAGTGTGGAGAGACATGTGGGCAGTGTGGAGAGACATGGAGACAGTGTGGAGAGACATGGGGGCAGTGTGGAGAGACATGGAGGTAGTGTGGAGAGACATGTGGGCAGTGTGGAGAGACATGTGGGCAGTGTGGAGAGACATGGAGACAGTGTGGAGAGACATGGAGACAGTGTGGAGAGACATGGAGACAGTGTGGAGAGACATGGGGGAAGTGTTGAGAGACATGAGGTAGTGTGGAGAGACATGTGGGCAGTGTGGAGAGACATGGAGACAGTGTGGAGAGACAAGGGGCAGTGTGGAGAGACATGGGGGCAGTGTGGAGAGACATGGGGGAAGTGTGGAGAGACATGAGGTAGTGTGGAGAGACATGTGGGTAGTGTGGAGAGACAAGGGGCAGTGTGGTGAGAGACTTGGGGCCAGGATGGAGAGACATTATTACTGTAGGGGCTAATTAAGGGATATTATTACTGCTGTAATGTATTTTATTTTTGATGATACCTGTTTTCAGTGGGGGATCCTGCTACTGTGCAGGGAGAAACTGTTGATTTTTTTCTTCATATGGTGTAGTGTAGAAGTTGGGGAAAAACTGGGGTGAAGAGACATAGGAGCAGTACGGAGAGACATGGGGCAGTGTAGAATGATAGCCCCCCGCGTGCATACAGAGGGAATAAAGGGGGGTCTCATGGCTGCACAGGCCGTATAAATTTTCCTCCATTTGGCTGTTTTTGATGTATTTATTTTATCCTGACAGGAGGGTCATTCAGAGGTCAGTCAAATGTTTATTTAAGAGCGGTTAGAACCGGTTCTATCTGGCTCTGTTGGCGCTATTTTTAAGATTTCCTATTGGCCAAGAGTGGTTTTGGCGGGCTGTTTATTATTTAAAGCCCTGTTGCTGGGAGCTTTCCTCAGTAGCTGGTTCCATCTGAAGAAAAGAAGTTTCCCCGCCTGCCCTCACTCTTCTTTGTAATTTATTTCCTTGTCGTGAAGTTTTTATTTGTAGGAAAATCGCCCATTTTATGGGAGGATTGGTCATTGTTATGGTTTATGTGGTTATTTATATGAATTATTTATTGAGTTTTGGTTTTATAAATTAAAAGTAACCCAAAATAAAAACGCACGGCCATTTTTCTTCCACTATATAGTTGTCTTGTGTGTTTATTTCCGAATCAGCCTTGTGTGGCCATGATACGGAGGCAGTGTGGAGAGACCTAGGGGCAGTGTGGAGAGACCTAGGGGCAGTGTAAATGGGCAGAGAGAGGCACGAGGCAGTATGGAGAGGCACAGGGCAGTATGGAGAGATGGGGCAGTGTGGATAGACAAGGGGGCAGTGTGGATAGACAAGGGGGCAGTGTGGAGAGACATGTGGGAAGTGTGGAGAGACACGGGGAAGTGTGGAGAGACATGGGGCAGTGTGGAGAGACATGGGGGGGCAGTGTGGAGACAAGGGGTAGTGTGGAGAGACATGAGGCAGTGTGGAGAGACATGGGGGAAGTGTGGAGAGACATGGGGGAAGTGTGGAGAGACATGGGGGAAGTGTGGAGAGACAAGGGGGCAGTGTGGAGAGACAAGGGGGCAGTGTGGAGAGAGACTTGGGGCCAGGATGGAGAGACACATGGGGCAAGGATGTGGGACATTATTACTGTAGGGGTTAATTAACCCCTTAATCCCAGTGGACGTAATATTCCGTCCATGTGACCTGGTACTTAATTCCCATGGACGGAATAGTACGTCCAGGGCGATCAGCTGCGCTCTCGGGGGAGCGCAGCAGATCGCCGCCGAGTGTCAGCTGATTATCACAGCTGACACCCGGCACTATGTCTCAGGAGCGGTCACGGACCGCTCCCGGCACATTAACCCTGGCACACCGCGATCAAACATGATCGCGGTGTACCGGGGCACAGGGGAGCATCGCGCAGGGAGGGGGCTCCCTGCACGCTCCCTGAGACCCTCAGAACAGCGCGATGTGTCACGCTGTTACGAGGGACTCTCCTCACTGCAGGACCCCGAATCCAAGATGGCCACCGGGTCCTGCAGAGAGGCGGCTTCCTCACTGCCTGTGCGATCGCTGGTGTGACAGAGTGCTGTGCACACTGTCACACCAGCGATCTGACCCCATACTGTGATATCCCACCCTGGGACAAAGTAAAAATGTTAAAAAAATAAAAATAAACATGTGTAAAAAAAAAATTCCTAAATAATGAAAAAAAAAAAATATTCCCCAATAAATTCACTTCTTTAATGTAAAAAAAAAAAAACAACAATAAAAGTACACATGTTTAGTATCGCCGCGTCCGTACCCTATAAAACTGTCTCACTAGTTAACCCATTTAGTGAACCCCTTAAAAAAAAAGAAACAAGTCTAAAAAACAATGATTTATCATCATACTGCCGAACAAAAAGTGGAATAACACGCGATCAAAAAGACGGATACAAACAAGCATGAAAACGTCATCTTGTCCCGCAAAAAACAAGCCACCATGCAGCATCATCAGTGAAACAATAAAAAAAGTTATAGCTCGCACAATAAAGCGATGCAAAAATAATTATTTTTTATATATAATCGTTTTAATTGTATAAAAGCGACAAAACATAAAAAAATTATATAAATGAGGTATCACCGTAATCGTACTGACCCGAAGAATAAAACTCCATTATCAATTTTACCACACGCGGAACGCTATAAACGCCCCTCCCACAAAAGAAACTCGTGAATTGCTGGTTTTTGTTCATTCTGCCTCCGAAAAATCGTAATAATAAGCGATCAAAAAAAATGTCATGTGCCCAAAAATGGTACAAATAAAAACGTCACCTCGTCCCGCAAAAAATAAGACCTCACATGACTCTGTGGGCCAAAATATAGAAAAATTATAGCTCCCAAAATGTAATGATGCAAAAACTACTTTTTGCAATAAAAAGCGTCTTTTAGCGTGACAGCTGCCAATCATAAAAACCCGCTATAAATAGTAAATCATACCCCCTTTATCATCCCCTTAGTTAGGGAAAAATAATAAAATTAAAAAAATGTATTTATTTCCATTTTCCCGTTAGGGTTGGGGCTAAAGTTAGGGTTAGGGTTGGGGCTAAAGTTAGGGTTAGGGTTGGGACTAGGGTTACGGGTGTGTTAGGGTTAGGTTTGTGGTTAGGGTTATGATTAGGGTTGGGATTACTGTTAGGGGTGTGTTGGGGTTAGGGTTGGAGTTAGAATTGGGGGGTTTCCACTGTTTAGGCACATCAGGGGCTCTCCAAATGATGATTTCAATTCCAGCCAATTCAGCGTTGAAAAAGTCAAAAGGTGCTCCTTCCCTTCTGAGCTCTGCCATGCAACCAAACAGTAGTTTACCCCCACATATGGGGTATCAGCATACTTAGGACAAATTGCACAATAACTCTTGGGGTCCGATTTCTTCTGTTACCCCTGGGAAAATAAAAAATTGGGGGCGAAAATATCGTTTTTGTAGAAAAAAATATGATTTATTATTTTTATGGATCTACGTTATAAACTTCTGTGAAGCACTTGGGGGTTCAAAGTTCTCACCACACATCTAAATAAGTTACTTTGGGGGTCTAGTTTCCAAAATGGGGTCACTTGTGGAGGGTTTCCACTGTTTAGGCACATCAGGGGCTCTCCAAACGCGACATGGCATACAGCCAATTCTGCGTTGAAAAAGTCAAACTGCGCTCCTTCCCTTCCGAGCTCTGCCATGCACCCAAACAGTGGTTTACCCCCACATATTGGGTATCAGGTTACTCAGGATAAATTGCACAATAATTTTTGAGGTCTTGTTACCCTTGGGAAAATAAAAATTGGGGTGAAAAGATCATTTTTGTGGAAAAAATATGATTTTTTAATTTTACGGCTCTACGTTATAAACTTGTGTGAAGCACTTGGGGGTTTAAAGTGCTCATCACAGATCTAGATAAGTTCCTTAGGGGGTCTAGTTTCTAAAATGGGGTCACTTGTGGGGGATTCCCACTGTTTAGGCACATCAGGGGTTATCCAAATGCGACATGGCGTCCAATCTCGATTCCAGCCAATTTTGGTTTGAAAAAGTCAAATGGCGCTCCTTCCCTTCTGAGCTCTGCCGTGCGCCCAAACAGTGGTTCCCCCCACATATGGGGTATCAGCGTACTCAGGACAAATTGGACAACAACTTTTATGGTCCAATTTCTCATGCTACCCTTGGGAAAATAAAAAATTGGTGACAAATATTACTTTTGTGGGAAAAAAAATAGGATTTTTTATTTTCATGCCCGGGCATTATAAAATTGCGTGAAGCACTTGGGGGTTCAAAGTGCTCACCACAGATCTATATAAGTTCCTTAGGGGGTCTAGGTTCCAAAATGGGGTCACTTATGGGGGGTTTCCACTGTTTAGGCACATCAGGGACTCTGTAAACTGAACATGACACACATCAAAGTCTGGATTCCAAAACGTCATTACTTCCTTTCCGAGCCCTGCGGTGCGTCCAAACAGTATTTCTCCCCCACGTATGGGGTATCAGCGAACTCAGGACAAATTGGACAACAACTTTTGGGGTCCAATTTCCTTGGGAAAAATCAAAAATTGGGGACAAAAAAATCATTTTTGTGGAATTTTTTTTTTTTTCACACCCAGGCATTATAAACTTTAGTGAAACACTTGGGGATTCAAAGTGCTCAAAACAGATCTAGATAAGTTCCTTAGGGGGTCTAGTTTCCAAAATGGTGTCACATGTGGGTGGTTCCCACTGTTTAGGCACATTAGGGGCTCTTGAAATGCGACATGGCATCCAATCTCAATTCCTGCCAATTTTGGTTTGAAAAAGTCAAACGGCGCTCCTTCCCTTCTAAGCCCTGCCGTGTGCCCAGACAGTGATTTTCCCCCACATATGAGGTATCGGCGTACTCAGGAGAAATTGCACAACAACTTTTTCTGTCCATTTTCTCCTTTTACCCTTGTGAAAATAAAAAAAATGTTTGTAAAAGATCATTTTTGTGACTAAAAAGTTAAATGTTCATTTTTTCCTTCCAAGTTGCTTCAGCTCCTGTGAAGCACCTGAAGGGTTAATAAACTTCTTGAATGTGGTTTTGATCAGCTTGAGGGGTGCAGTTTTTAGAACGGTGTCACTTTTGGGTATTTTCTGCCATATAGACCCTCAAAGTGACTTCAAATGTGAGGTGGTTATTAAAAAAAATGGTTTTGAACAATTTGTTGTAAAAATGAGAAATCGCTGGTCAACTTTTAACCCTTATAACTTCGTAGCAAAAAAAAAAAATTGGGTTTCAAAATTGTGCTGATGTAAAGTAGACATGTGGGAAATGTTATTTCTTAAGTATTTTGTGTGACATATTTCTCTGTTTTAAGGGAATAAAAGAATCTCAGAATCGTGAAGATCCGTTGAAGCGTTCCAGAGTTATAACCTCATAAAGAGACAGTGGTCAGAATTGTAAAAATTGGCGCGGTCATTAACGTGCAAACCACCCTTGGGGTTAAGGGATATTATTACTGCTGTAATGCACCCCAAAAAATAAAGTGCAAAAAATACAAAAATAGTGGGGTATTAGTTAATATTTTGGCCATCCTGTAGTGCATTTGTTATGAGATCTGGGCAGGTGAGTGTTGCTACCTTTTTTTGCTGTTTTATATTGAATTTTTGGAGACCTTGAGTCTCCTTTAGTGGCTTTGTTTGATAGTGTAGTGTAGGACTTGTAAGCGTGGGGACCTTTGGCGCAGGTTACAAGCTTACGTATTTTGGCCAAATATTAACTAATACCCCACTATTTTTGTATTTTTTGCACTTTATTTTTCGGGGTGCAGCCAGGCCCAGGCACATCTGGTCTCACATGAGGGGTGTTCACACTGGTGCAATTTGAGAGTGTACTGGCCAGCCCGCCTATTCGAATAGTAGGGGCGTGATTAATAGGCTGTGAACCAGATACTGTGCAGTGTCTTTGTGTGAACGGCGCCCTATGTGGACCTCTATTGTGCAATTGTATACTGGGCAGTCACCCCCTCCTTGAATAGGTATGTGGAGAGTGACTGTTTAATCTGGTATTTTGCACCTGTGCTGCTAATATCTTGCTTAATGGGCTGGCTGCATCCTGTAGTGCATTTGTTCTGAGATCTGGGCAGGTGAGTGTTGCTGCCTTTTTTTGCTGTTTTATATTGAATTTTTGGAGGCCTTGAGTCTCCTTTAGTGGCTTTGTTTGATAGTGTAGTGTAGGACTTGTAAGCGTGGGGACCTTTGGCGCAGGTTACAAGCTTACGTATTTTGGCCAAAATATTAACTAATACCCCACTATTTTTGTATTTTTTGCACTTTATTTTTCGGGGTGCAGCCAGGCCCAGGCGCGTCTGGTCTCGCATGAGGGGTGTTCACACTGGTGCGATTTGAGAGTGTACTGGCCAGCCCGCCTATTCGAATAGTAGGGGCGTGATTAATAGGCTGTGAACCAGACACTGTGCAGTGTCCTTGTGTGAACGGCGCCCTATGTGGACCTCTATTGTGCAATTGTATACTGGGCAGTCACCCCCTCCTTGAATAGGTATGTGGAGCGTGACTGTTTAATCTGGTATTTTGCACCTGTGCTGCTAATATCTTGCTTAATGGGCTGGCTGCATCCTGTAGTGCATTTGTTCTGAGATCTGGGCAGGTGAGTGTTGCTGCCTTTTTTTGCTGTTTTATATTTAATTTTTGGAGACCTTGAGTCTCCTTTAGTGGCTTTGTTTCATATCAGACCATCCTCTTCACCCTTGGGTGCCGGTTTTTTCTTTGTGGCCAAAAAGGATGGTTCATTGAGGCCGTGTATTATCGTCTCTTGAATAAGATCACTGTGAAGTATCAATATCCGTTACCCTTGATTTCTGACCTGTTTTCCAGGCTGAAAAGTGCTAGTTGGTTAAACAAGCTTGACCTCAGGGGGGCGTATAACCTTATTCGCATTAAGCACGGGGATGAATGGAAGATGGCGTTTAATACCCCAGAGGGGCATTTTGAGTACCTAGTGATGCCCTTTGGGCTCACTAATGCTCCTTCCGTCTTCCAATCCTTCATGAATGATATTTTCAGGGATTTTGTGGATAAATTTCTGATTGTTTATTTGGATGATATCTTGATTTTTTCCAATGACTGGGACTCTCATGTGAAACATGTTCGGACTGTGTTCCAGATTTTGAGAGAGAATGCACTGTATGTGAAGGGGTCAAAGTGTCTTTTTGGCGTACAGAAGGTCTCATTTCTGGGATGCATTTTGTCTCCGTCTGTTATTGAAAGGACCGGTCAAGGTTCAGGCCATCTGTGATTGGGTCCAACCTACTTCATTAAAGGCTCTTCAGAGATTTTTGGGTTTTGCCAATTTTTATCGTAAATTTATTGGTAATTTCTCTGGTATTGTTAAACCATTGACTGATTTGACCAAAAAGGGTTCTGATGTGGTGAATTGGCCTCCAGAGGCAGTCTCTGCGTTTCAGGAACTTAAGCAGAGATTCACTTCTGCTCCTGTTCTGCGGCAGCCTGATGTTTTTCTACCATTTCAGGTGGAGGTTGATGCCTCTGAAATTGGGGCAGGTGCCGTTTTGTCCCAAAGAGATCCAGAGACCTCTAAGAGTAACCCTTGTGCCTTTTTCTCTCGAAAATTTTCTCCAACTGAACGTAATTATGACGTGGGTAATCGGGAGTTATTGGCCATGAAGTGGGCCTTTGGAGTGGAGACATTGGCTGGAAGGAGCCAAACATCAGGTGGTGGTCCTCACAGACCATAAGAATCTGGTTTATCTCGAATCAGCCAAGCGACTTAATCCTAGACAGGCCAGGTGGGCCTTGTTTTTCACACTTTTTAATTTTGTGATTTCTTTTCTTCCTGGCACTAAGAATGTTAAGGTGGATGCCCTCTCGAGGAGTTTCTTTGCGGACTCTCTGAGTTATCTGATCCTACTGTTATTTTGAAAGAGGGTGTAGTTCTTTCCGCCATCTCGCCCAATTTGAGACTGGCCTTGGAAGGGTGTCAGGAGGATAAACCTGAGCGCTGCCCTATTGGGAAATTGTTTGTCCCAGACCAGTGGAAGAAGAGTGTGATGTCTGAGATTCATTGTTCCGCGTTGGCTGGTCATCCCGGGATTTTTGGTACCAGAGACTTGGTGAGTCGGTCCTTTTGGTGGCCTACTTTGTCTCGTGACGTCAGGGAATTTGTGCAGTCCTATGGGACTTGCTCTCGCTCCAAGCCTTGCTCTCGCTCTAGTGGTTTGTTGATGCCATTACCTGTGCCCAAGAGGCCATGGACCCATATCTCTATGGATTTTATTTCTGACCTTCCTGTTTCTCAGAGAATGACCACTATCTGGGTAATCTGTGATAGGTTTTCCAAGATGATACATCTTGTGCCATTACCTAAGTTACCTTCCTCCTCCGAATTGGTGCCTTTGTTCCTTCAGCACGTGGTTCGGTTAGATGGCATTCCGGAGAACATTGTGTCTGACAGAGGAGTCCAGTTTGTTTCCAGATTTTGGAGGACATTTTGTTCTAAACTTGGTGTTCAATTATCTTTCTCCTCTGCTTTTCATCCTCAGACCAATGGACAAACCGAGAGAACAAACCAGACCTTGGAGACTTATTTGAGATGTTTTGTGTCTGCTGATCAAGATGACTGGGTCTCTTTTTTGCCTTTGGCTGAGTTTGCTCTTAATAATAGGGCTAGCTCTGCCACCTTGATGTCTCCATTTTTCTGCAATTTTGGGTTTCACCCTCGATTTTTTTTGGGACAGGCGGAGGCTTCTGTCTGTCCGGGTGTTGACTCTGTTGTGGAGCGAATGCAGCAGATTTGGGACCAGGTAGTGGAGAGGTTGTCTCTCTCTCAGGAGAAGGCCCAATGGTTTGCCAACCGGCATAGGACTGATGGTCCTCGGTTTAAAGTGGGGGACTTGGTTTGGTTGTCCTCAAGAAATATCCCTATGAGGGTTGCATCTCCAAGTTTAAGCCCAGGTTCATTGGACCTTATAAGATCATGGAGATTCTTAATCCTGTTTCCTTCAGTTTGCTTCTTCCAGGGACATTTAAGATCCATAACGTGTTCTACAAGTCCTTATTGAAGAGGTTTGTCGAGCCAGTGGTTCCTATGGCCGCGCCTCCTGACCCTGTTTTGGTTGAGGGCAATCTGGAGTATGTGGTTGAGAAAATATTGGATTCTCGTTTTTCTAGACGGAAACTCCAGTATTTGGTTAAGTGGAGAGGTTATGGTCAGAAGGACAATTCTTGGGTGTTTGCTTCGGACATCCATGCTAGGAGACTGATCCATGCCTATCACCGAGCTCATCCTGATCGGCCTGGTTGCACAAGTGAGGGGGGGTACTGTTATGAATGTGCTAGAGATGGTTTCTGAGCAGAGGCTCCCTCTGGTGGTTACAGACAGTACTGAACCTTTCAGTGAGGAGTGGCAATCTGGAATCACGGACTGGTCTGATATAAGGGAGGTTCCCTCCCATGATGGTTGCCGGTGATCAATTGTTCTTGTCTCAATTGTGGTTCCTAGTTCATTTGGAAGTTTGCTGAAGTCCTGCCTGTTAGAACCCTCTTGTTAGATTTTGTTTCAGTTTGCTGTCACATGACCTTTTTTCCCTATTTAGTCTGGCTCCGCCCTTCTGGCTTTGCTGGACTTCATTGTATTATCTACTCTTAAGCTAGCCGGGTGCTTAGGTGCCTTACTCTGTCAGTTTTGCTTGATCTTAGGATCTCTTAGTATTTGTTTTCTGTTTTATTTTCCCTGCTACAATTTCTGTTAGGAGGTGTCCACCTTTTCACCCAGTCCCTAGATCTTGTAGGGATTCCTCCCTCGCAACTATAGGTCTTCGTTCAGACTAGCTGAGGACTTTAGCGGGTCTGGTCGCAGGATCAGGTTCCCGTTACATCGTAGGGATCAAGCTCAGTTTTATTGTAGGGACAGAGTTCCCATCTTTCCTTAGTGCTTGTAGCAGTTCATAACACTGCCTGCATCTCCTGCTTTCAGATAAGATATTTTTTGCTTTTCTTTTTGTGCTTGCTTTTTGCATTGTTTTCTGCACTTTTGTGGAGGTCAGCCAGGTCCCCTCCTGGGGCCTGAGCTCCTCACAGTTTTTCTGCAGCCACTGTTATTTGCTCATTTACTTTTTCCTGTTTTTTCAGCGGCTGCGGCTTGGTTTTTGTTCACACTGAGATCTGATTTAGTGGGTGGCGAGATCGTGTGATCTCAGTATTTTTGTAATCAGAATTGTTGGATTTTTGTAGGGTTTTCTGGGTTGCAGAAAGTAATCTTTCCTGTCCTATCCTATTTAGTCAGCTTGTGGCCCCAGCGTTTGCTCAGTCTATTTTCTGCCTATGTTTGTATTTTCATCTTGTCTAACCGCCATTATATGTTTGGGGGCTTCCTATTTTCTTTGGGGTTCTGCTCCGGGGCAGATAGCTTTCATCTTTCTGCCTTTAGGTGTAGTTATCTCTCAGGCTGTGACGAGGCGTCTAGGATCAACGTAGGAACGCTCCACGGCTACCTCTAGTTGTGTCGTTACTTTAGGAATCTGCAACCCATCAGTTACCAACATCTCAGGTGTTCGGCTGCCCTGCTGTTGTTCCTGTCCTCCTCAGCTACCGAAACACAACAGGGTTCATTATTTATGGGGCATCACATGGAGCCCATTATATATGGAGCATTATATATGGGGACCATTATATTTGGAGCATTATATGAGGCCCATAATACACTGGAGCATATGGGGCCCATTATATATGGAGCATTATATAGGCCCATCATACACTGGAGCATCATCCATGGGGCCCATCATATACTGGAGCATCATATGGGGCCCATCATATACTAGAGCATCATATGGGGTTCATTATTTATAGGGCATCACATGGAGCCCATTATATATGGAGCATTATATATGGGGACCATTATATTTGGAGCATTTTATGGGGCTCATCATACACTGGAGCATCATATATGGGGCCCATCATATACTAGAGCATCATATGGGGTTCATTATTTATGGGGCATCACATGGAGCCCATTATATATGGAGCATCATATGGAGCACATTTGAATGGTATAAGTTGAATGGAGCAGGTCAGATATGGCCTTGGTCAGATGTGACACCATTTTAAGTGTGACATCTTTGAAGTGTTACATCAGAAATATATCCAGAATGATAGCGCATGGTATATTCCCCTTCATGCTGTCGTGTCCTGATCCATCTACTTTCATCCACAGGTACGTCTGAACCACCTCTCTATCCAGAATACCCACTGCACCCCAGAATCCTATGTACTCCTTTTTTCTGTTGTAACTGGTACGTCTGAACCACCTCTCTATCCAGAATACCACTGCACCCCAGAATCCTATGTACTCCTTTTTTCTGTTGTAACTGGTACGTCTGAACCATCTCTCTATCCAGAATACCCACTGCACCCCAGAATCCTATGTACTCCTTTTTTCTGTTGTAACTGGTACGTCTGAACACTCTCTATCCAGAATACCCACTGCACCCAGAATCCTATGTACTCCTTTTTTCTGTTGTAACTGGTACGTCTGAACCACCTCTCTATCCAGAATACCCACTGCACCCCAGAATCCTATGTACTCCTTTTTTCTGTTGTAACTGGTACGTCTGAACCATCTCTCTATCCAGAATACCCACTGCACCCCAGAATCCTATGTACTCCTTTTTTCTGTTGTAACTGGTACGTCTGAACCATCTCTCTATCCAGAATACCCACTGCACCCCAGAATCCTATGTACTCCTTTTTTCTGTTGTAACTGGTACGTCTGAACCACCTCTCTATCCAGAATACCCACTGCACCCCAGAATCCTATGTACTCCTTTTTTCTGTTGTAACTGGTACGTCTGAACCACCTCTCTATCCAGAATACCCACTGCACCCCAGAATCCTATGTACTCCTTTTTTCTGTTGTAATGGTACGTCTGAACCACCTCTCTATCCAGAATACCCACTGCACCCCAGAATCCTATGTACTCCTTTTTTCTGTTGTAACTGGTACGTCTGAACCACCTCCTATCCAGAATACCCACTGCACCCAGAATCCTATGTACTCCTTTTTTCTGTTGTAACTGGTACATCTGAACCACCTCTCTATCCAGAATACCCACTGCACCCCAGAATCCTATGTACTCCTTTTTTCTGTTGTAACTGGTACGTCTGAACCACCTCTCTATCCAGAATACCCACTGCACCCCAGAATCCTATGTACAAATTTTTTCTGTTGTAACTGGTACGTCTGAACCACCTCTCTATCCAGAATACCCACTGCACCCAGAATCCTATGTACTCCTTTTTCTGTTGTAACTGGTACGCTGCTGCTTTTTCCCCGATTTTAATTCCATGTAGCATACTTCAGATTTACTGAATACATATTGATTTGTCTGTGACCCTCACTCATAAGCCTATACCTCCATCTTAATCTGTCTTTCTTCATCTGTGATGCTAGGCAAATGTTCTATTAACTGCAATCTGTTAATTGCTCCCTGCTGTGAACTCTCCTCCTGTTCCTTTCTCCTCCCCTCTCTTTCTCTCACCTGGCTTCATTTCTTGGACATTTGAATGGTATAAGTTGAATGGAGCAGGTCAGATATGGCCTTGGTCAGATGTGACATCATTTGAAGTGTGACATCTTTGAAGTGTGACATCTTTGAAGTGTGACATCTTTGAAGTGTGACATCTTTGAAGTGTGACATCAGAAATATATCCAGAATGAGTCCAGAAATCGGTCAGAAGGTAAGACTAATCCCTGTCTTCTAATTTTACTTGCCTTTCTTTTATCCTGTTCTTTAACCATGTTCACATTTGCCCTCACCGTTTTTGCTCCACTAATCTTCACTCTCCTTCGCTATCCCCAAACCCCTGCACCCTCCAACCAAATAACTGTCTCCCCCTCTCTCTTACCCCCCCACATCGCCTCATCCGCAGACCTGCTTCTTAACCTCAGACCTCTCCCACTAAAATATAACGTAAGCCGGTCACTCTCCTTCACCCATCTGCTTTCCCTTTCTCTGCTTCTTCTCACTGCTGGCGACATATCCCCCAATCCTGGCCCCCCCCTGCCTCATACATCCCACTAATCCTCACCCCTATACTTCTCACAGTAAGAGAAACTACGGCAATCCCTCACACTTAAAACCTGTGCCACTAAACCCTACCCCCCAGCTTTCTCTCTCTGGAGCACTCTGGAACGCCCGCTCCGTCTGCAACAAGCTCCACATGATCCACGATCTCTTTACCTCCCGCAACCTCTCCTTCCTGGCCCTCACTGAGACCTGGCTGACGCCCCCTGACACGGCCTCCCATGTTGAACTGAGTTACGGCGGCCTCCACTTCACCCACACTCCTCGCTCTGGCAACAGACATGGTGGAGGCGTGGGTTTCCTTCTTTCTAATAACTGCTCCTTCAACCCTATCCAAACCCCATCCTCCCTTCCTTTGAGGTCCACTCGGTCCGTATCTACTCTCCCTCTAATCTCCAAATGGCCGTCATATACCGACCACCGGGCTCAGCCACTGCCTTCATTGACCAATTCTCCAGCTGGCTTCTTCATTTTCTCTCTGCTGACATCCCCACCATTATCATGGGTGACTTTAACCTCCCTATTAACACCCGCCAGCCAGCAGCCTCCAAGCTCCTGTCACTTACTTCATCCTTTGGACTTACTCTACAGTCACCCACACAGACGGACATACATTAGACCTCATCTTCACCCGCCTCTGTTCCCTATCTAATCTCACAATCTCTCCCCTTCCCCTATCAGACCACCACCTACTCATCTTCTCATCCCTGTCCTCTTCACCTGCCCCCTATGTCCAGCCACTGGCACATCCTCGCAGAAACCTCGCACACCTAGACATTCACAGACTCTCAGACTCTCTCCTACCTCTGTCCTCCATATCTTCACTCCACGACACAGACAGCGCCACCACTTTCTATAACACCACCCTCACATCTGCCATAGACTCAGTCGCCCCTCTCACGCACGGCAAAGTGCGACGAATCAATAGGCAACCCTGGTACAACAATCTCACAAAAAAACTTCGACAATCATCCAGGGTCGCAGAGCAGCATTGGAAAAAAACACGCCTGCCAGACGACTTCACTGCTTTCAAACAAGCTACACTTGCCTTCAAAATAGCCCTCACCTCTGCTAAACAGACCTATTTTGCAAACCTTGTATCTTCATTATCCTACAACCCAAAACAACTGTTCAGCACATTCAACTCTCTCCTCCGCCCACCACTGCCACCTCCAACTCCCCTCATCTCTGCCGAGGACTTTGCCACCTACTTCAAAAATAAGATCGACCAAACAAGGCAAACCTTTACTGTTCCACCACCCCAACCACTCCATATATGAGACCTCTGCCCTTCCCTACTAACCTCCATCTCCAACATCACTGAAGGAGAGCTTACTCACCTCCTTTTCAAATCTCACCTCACCACCTGTGCACTTGACCCCATCCCTTCCCACCTGCTCCCCAACCTCACTAACACGCTCATCCCAGCCCTAACCCATCTCTTCAACCTATCGCTATCTTCTGGTACCTTTCCCTCTGCCTTCAAACATGCCACCATCACACCCATCCTCAAAAAAACAAACCTTGACCCAACTGCTATGCCCAGCTATCGCCCAATATCATTGCTCCCGTTTGCTTCCAAACTCCTTGAGCAGCATGTCCACGCTCAACTTTCCTCCCACCTCTCATCTAACTCTCTCCTTGACAACCTCCAATCTGGCTTCCGCCCCCACCACTCCACTGAAACTGCCCTGACCAAAATTACTAATGACTTACTCACAGCTAAAGCTAACAGACAGTTCTCCATCCTCCTCCTCCTTGACCTACCTCTCTGGCCCAGATGTCACCTCTCTGCTGTCCAGAATCCCGGAGTGTCTATCAGCCATATCCTCCTTCTTCACCTCTCGCTTCCTAAAACTCAATGTTGACAAAACTGAACTCATCATCTTTCCTCCATCTCACGTATCTTCCCTACCCGATCTATCTATTATGGTAAATGGCATCACGATCTCTCCCGCACCTGAAATCCGCTGCCTCGGAGTAACACTCAACTCTGCCCTGTCCTTCAAACCACACATCCAAACTCTTTCCACCTCCTGTCGCCTCCAACTTAAAAACATTTCCAGAATCCGTCCCTTCCTCAGCCCTCAATCTACTAAAACTCTTGTGCATGCCCTCATCATCTCCCGCCTCGATTACTGCAACACCCTCCTCTGTGGCCTCCCGTCAACTCTCTTGCACCACTCCAGTCTGTCCTCAACTCTGCTGCCCGACTAATCCTCCTCTCCCCTCGCTACTCCCCTGCTTCTCCCCTCTGCAAATACCTCCACTGGCTCCCAATTCCCCAACGAATCCAGTTCAAACTACTAACACTGACTTACAAAGCCGTCCACAACCTGTCCCCTCCCTATATCTCTGAACTAATCTCCCAATATCTTCCTTCACGTAATCTTCGATCCTCCCAAGACCTCCTACTATCCTCCACACTTATTCGTTCCTCACACAACCGCCTCCAAGATTTCTCCCGAATATCCCCCATCCTCTGGAATACCACGCCTCAACATGTACGATTATTCACCACCCTTGGATCCTTCAAACGGAACCTGAAAACCCATCTCTTCAGGAAAGCTTACAGCCTGCAATAACCATTCCGCCTCGCTGCCACCTCGCCGCCACCACCAGAGCTGCCGCCTCGCCGACACCACTACCAGAGCTGCCGCCACCACTAGAGCTGCCGCCTCGCCAGCACCAGAGCTGCCGCACCCGACCTTCTGTTTCTTCCCCATTATCCCGTAGAATGTAAGTCCGCAAGGACAGGGTCCTCTCCCCTCTGTACCAGTCTGTCAGTGTAAATTTGTTTACTGTAAACGATATCTATAACTTTGTATGTAACCCTTCTCATGTACAGCACCATGGAATTAATGGCGCTATATAAATAAATAATAATAATAATAAATAACATATGGGGCCTGTTCTGTATGGAGCATTATATGGAGCCTATTCTGTATGGCGCACTATGTGGTGCCCATAATACTGTATGGAGGACTATACTGTCCGGTTTTTGAGCTATTGTAGAATTTACAATAGATATCATTCATGTAATGTAAGAAGTGAAGTATTTGTCATTGTACTATACCTATATTTCTCTGCTGTATCGGAGCATCATGAATTGTGGTATGTGTTAAAGGGGCCCACTGACACTCTTTCGCCCGGGGCCCATGAAAACCTGGAGCCAGCCCTGCACCCCCCCCCACAACTTTAGCCAAATATCCCCAGTTTTCAATGCGTTACTATTATTATAAAGTAAATTAAGGTTGACAAGCTTAAGTAATAAGAATTGATGTCGTTGGCGTTGAAATGGGCACTGTAGGTGTGTTTACTGTCCTCCACTCCCTGCCAACTTTTCTTCCCCATTGACTTGCATTGGGGTCGGTTCGAGTTTCAGTCGGACCTTCGACTTTTGCCGATAGTCGGCCGATTTCGTTCGACTCGACTTTTGGGAAAGTCGGGTGGTCCGAAACCCGGCTCGACCCTCCCGGAGGCAAAGTCGCTCATCTCTAGTGATTACACATCCCCTTTGAAAATAAATGGCATGGAGAATAAGAGGGCTTATGTGAAACCATGCCTATATCACACAATTCATTCCACACATTTACAATAGGAGTAACCTAAAAAATATTTCATAAAATCATATATAAGTTAATGTAAAACACAGTAGGTTTCTTGTAAATGTTACAGTATGTAGTTGCAGAGTTGACCATTTGTTTTTAATGGCTTGTCTTTGTTTAGGTTATCGAGAGCCAAGATATCTTTAGAAATGGTCATCAATATGAGATCGGTGGGTATGGTGGGTGTTGGAACCCCACTGATCTCAAATTAGAATGGGTCGCTAATATCTGCTGTTAGCCCCAGGGGTGTCTGGATGTAAACACATTGAACCGAGCAGCACCACGCAGCTCCATTCCATGTCCATGTGTAGCGGCTCCTACCAGCTGATGCAGATCAACTTCTAATCAAGAAAATAGCAGCCGTTGTGCAGAATCCAGCAGCAACCACTACACATTGAATGGAGTTGTGCAGTCAGCTCTGTTCATTGAGTTTACATCCAGCCACTGCAAGAACATATGACAGATGATCGGTGGGGGCCAAGTGTTGGACCCCCACAATGTTAAATTTTTAACCGGACTAATCCTTTAAACAAAATTAAACAGTCATCTTTTATCTCTGCAGATGAACTATGTGGCACAAATTTTCTGTAACTCAATACTATGTTGCAGAAGGTCACCTTCATTACAAACAAGTGATGGTATGATACTGCTTTTAAGCTTTTTGTGTTAAATTACGGATTATCCACCAATGTTAGTAAAATGTCCCCTTTACAAACACTTGCAGTATGATGTATATGAGCTTGTTGATGACGGACAAGTTGTGGTTTATTGGTAAACCTCATCCTGCAGGCAGAGCAATAGAATGGTTTCTCTCCTGTGTGGAGTCTGTGATGCGCCTGGAGATTTCTTTAACAGGTAAAAAACTTTCCACACTGATCATAAGAAAATGGTTTTTCCCCCGTGTGGCTTCTTAAATGTGTATTAAGGTTCCTTCTGCTGGTAAACCGTTTCCCATATTCAGTGCAAGGAAATGGCCTTTTCCCTGTATGAATCATGTGGTGACGGTACAAACTTTTGTTACTATTAATGCATTTCCCACACTCGGTGCAGAGAAATGGCTTCTCTCCAGTATGAATCCTCTGGTGGCTCACTAGCTCTGGTTTGCTTGTAAAACGTCTTTGACATTCTGAACAAGAATACGGCTTCGCTCCCGTGTGAACTCTCTGGTGGATGATGAAATAAGAGTGTTGGATAACAGCAATTCAACTGTGGGGTGCAGGGTTAGCCAGAGCTCCATGATATAGAAGAGCAGAAACGTATCAGTGAGAGGACTAGCAGAGCTGCAGGAGACAGAAAAGTGTTTTATCAAAACTACAGCAAGAAGACCAGTAAATGATAAACCACTGGAATCGGGTCTCTGTCCCTATTTTATGCTGCTCTTAGATAGAGAAACCAACAGATTTTTAGTAAGTAACAAAAGACATGACCAAAGTGTGGAAAAGGTTTAGAGAAAAGCAATTCATGCAGGAGACTGGGTAGAAGAAGGCTGTATCAGCGTCTAACATTATAGGCCTATGGGATGAGAAGAATAATGCAACAATGGCAGAATACACACAGAAGACTTTGAGTCCCAATGAGGCAGGAAGTGATGACAATGTATGAAATGCTCTGCAAAATAAGTTACATAGTCAAGCATAAAAAATAACTAGAAAATAGTGCCACAATAGACCAAACTATGAAAACAAATTCATACTTGCCTAACTTGTTTATGACGCGGTCACAGTTCCTGAACCTGCTTTATACACCCACACCCGACAGTTGATGCGTATTTATGTTTCATGTCGGCACAGGGTTAATGGAATAAGACTAGTCAATAGGCTAATACTGTGTTTAGGAAAAGACAGAGCATGGACCCTTCCTCCATAGACCAGGCTTGGAAGTGGAGCTGCATACCTTGCCTTGTGTGTGTACAGTGTTCTATCATGCCTAGGTTCCAGACCTTCAGCAGTACAATATCTGTGCACACTGTATCAAAGGCCTGTGTTTGGAATATATGTCTGGATAAGTTTAAAAGTTAAAACATATTCATACAGATTTACATTCATCGGACAACTGCCAAACAAGTGTCCTCAGGTGGTATAGTTGGAGGTCCACCACACAAAACTTACATATAACAGGCTGTGTACATTTTTTTTACAATTGGACTTTATAAGACTTGCTACTGATTGCACCACATCTGAGAAGCAGTCAATTCTGGACTCTTCCATATTTCCAACCAACTTTATTACACGATTCCCTCCCCATCAGTGTTTTTACTTCTTCAAAAGAAAGGGGCAGTTTGTTCTTCAGGACATGTTCACCTAATGTTTTACATATTAAGTGTAGCTGAGCATCTAAAAATAAAATAAGAATGTATTAAAACATAATAATGTAAATGATAAATGGTCTGATACCTAGGGGAGCCCAATGCTGAGACCTCCATTGATCACAAGAACGGGGGCAAGTGTCCCATTTAAATGGAGGGGAAGTCACTCATACACACTGCACAGCTATACTCATTGCCTGACCATGCTAGTATAGCGCTTTTTATGGCTCTCTCTATTATTCCCAGAGATGACAAGTGGAGCAGCAAGCTTCAGTCAGCTTAATTGTGGAACAATCTCTACCCTACTTTCCTGAGACATAAGATATTCTTTTATGTACTGCAGTGTTGTATACAAGAGAAAACATGTAAATATGTGCCCATTTGACCAATGTATCTTATTCTGCAACTTTTTTCTGAACACCATGATTGTTATAACCCTCTTGTCAGATTTTGTTTCAGTTTGCTGTCACATGACCTTTTTTCCCTATTTGGTCTGGCTCTGCCCTTCTGGCTTTGCTGGACTTCATTGTATTATCTACTCTTAAGCTAGCCAGGTGCTTAGGTGCCTTACTCTGTCAGTTTTGCTTGATCTTAGGATCTCTTAGTATTTGTTTTCTGTTTTATTTTCCCTGCTACAATTTCTGTTAGGAGGTGTCCACCTTTTCACCCAGTCCCTAGATCTTGTAGGGATTCCTCCCTCGCAACTATAGGTCTTCGTTCAGACTAGCTGAGGACTTTAGCGGGTCTGGTCGCAGGATCAGGTTCCCCGTTACATCGTAGGGATCCAGCTCAGTCCTATTGTAGGGACAGAATTCCCAACCTTCCTTAGTGCTTGTAGCAGATCATAACAATGATGTACACAACAGAAAGGGGACAATCAAACAAAAGGTAAAGAAAAATTTCAATTATAATAAATTGAGATGGGATATTCTAGAAAAAGGACCATTAACATGGACACAAGAATTTACAGTAGTGAGAGGAACTGTAAGGGTGAGTTTCCACGGTCAGGAAACGCTGCGTGTTTGGCGCTGTGCGCTGGCGCAGCGCCAAACACGCAGCGTCCAGATGTTACAGCATAGTGGAGGGGATTTCAAGAAATCCCGTCTCCACTATGCGTAACAATACGCAGGTGGCAAACCTGCGTAAACGGACATGCGGCGCGTCTTTTTAGACCGCAGCATGTCCTCGCGTATTGCGGCGACGGTGCGTCGCCGCAACAGAATTAACACAGGGCTATCTAGCCCTGCGCTCTTTCCGGAGGTGTTCCGGAGGTGTTCGCGCGTCATAAAGGGGGCGGGGCTTAGACGGAGCGGAATTTCCGCTCCGTCCAAAGCGCTATGGTTCCGGACCGTGGAACCATAGCCTTACAGCTAGTTCTTGGAAGGTTATCTAAATATCCTTTCTACAGTACAATATCCAAATTCAGACCTGTCACCCGCTCAAGATTTCTGTTAAAAATGAATATAAACATACTAGATGGTGGCCCGATTCGAACGCATCGGGTATTCTAGAATATGTATGTAGTTTATTTATGAAGATTTAAGAATAATGCAATGAATACACAGGATTTTTCGGGTAAAATATATACATTATCATTAAATGTTATTGCTCATAGAACTTAATACAACTGAACAAAATTATTAAACAGATCATCAAAATATCTCCAGGCTGCATCGCCGCTGACCTCCGTGCGGCAGATAAGCCACTAACGGCCGCCATCTTTTTTCTAAAATCCCGCATCGCTGATTGGCCGCGGCCGGACCAATCAGCGATGCAGGATTTCCTGGACAGAAAGACAGACGGGATAAGACGATTATATATATTAGATAGATGTTACTGTGTATTACCTCATGTCACTGTGTATTACCTCATGTTACCGTATATTACTGTGTATTACCTCATATTACTGTATATTACCTCATTTTACTGTGTATTACCTCATGTTACTGTATATTACCACATATTACTGTATATTACCACATGTTACTGTATATTACCTCATGTTACTGTGTATTACCTCATATTACCTCATGTTACCTGTGTTATGTTAGGAATCGAGTTCCCGCTGCTGCACAAGGGGAATCTCGAACCAGTCCCGCTGCGGTCCCCCATCCATCTCCGGCTGCAGTGGAGCCTGCTCAGCGGAGACGTCGGTCCCAGCATCTCGCTCGATCTAATACTGTGCAGAGGCTTGTTGCTGCCTCTTCTGGTTCCTCTATTATAACCAGTGCTGGAGCAGGCAGTCTTGGAACTAAGTCCTGCGTTTCCCCTTCTGAGCATGCCCAGGGTAAGATCTCTCATTGGAGATCAGGGGTCACATGTTCAGGTACTGCAGCTCCTGTTGGTCAGCCAGGAAGGTCCTGAAACTGCTTGTGTTCTGAAACAGTTTCTCATTGGTCCTTTTCTGGAAGGTCTTGTAGTTGCTGCTATAAAAGGGTTGCATGGCCGCTCGGCCATGTGCTAGTATCAATTGTGTTATGTGCTTTGCGCCAGTGAGATCATGCACGCATGCGGTTAGGGCTCGGCTGAAATAAGCCCCTAGAATACCGGCACCTCCAGTGAGGAGATTTGTATGCACGTGTTCAGGGCTTGGCTGAAATAGCCTCTAGAATACCGGCTTCTCCGGTGAGGAGTTGCTTGTTTGCGTTGCTGACTGCATGACCACGGACAGCAGTTATCTGTGTACCACTGTGGTGTTAACAGGACACAGTCTCTATCTCTGCGTCATTACCTCAGCGACTCTGTGGTGTAACAGAGTTCGCTTATACCGCTATATAGTGCCACAGCATCTATGTTTGCGACTCTGTGAAGTAACAGAGTTCGCTTATACCGCCATATCCTGTCATTTTACTAGCAGCAGGCTCTGCCTGCATGGTGGACCCGGGCTGTGAACGCACCCATTATTTATATTTACTTGGTGCATTCCGCAGACCCTAACAGTGTATTACCTCATATTACTGTATATTACCTCATTTTACTGTGTATTACCTTAAATTACTTATGTATTATCTCATGTCACTGTGTATTACCGTGTTCAGTAAACGTGACAGAAGTACATCAGACACTGTAACTGACAAAAAATGTTCAGTACATCATGGGCAGTTGGTGAGTCACATGACCACATGGGCAGAGTTAGCCCTGAGTCGCTGATTGGCCACGGCCGGACCAATCAGCGACGCGGGATTTCCTGGACAGACAGACCGGGTAAGACGATTATATAAATAGATGTGCTCTCTAGGAGAACAGTGCAACACAAGTCATGAAGTCTCCTCTTACCAAGTAATGCAAATGTCTGCAGATTCTCCTTCATGAGGTCCTGGTACAAATCCTTGTATTCATCTAAATATCCCACTCCTCCACGTAGAAATAGACAGCGACATCCTGACACCTTATAGCAGGGATGTCAAAGTCAAACACACCAAGGGCCAAAAAAAACAAATTTGCTACAAGCCGAGGGCCGGACTGGTTCAATGTTTATTAAAAACATATCGAAATGATTGCACATAGCCTATTGAACCAAGACCTAACACAGTGTACATTATTTAATGATTAAATGAATATGGCAATCTTTTGTTATGGCTCTGTCAGTAGCTTCAAGTTAAAACATTTTCAATAGCCAAACAGCAAAAAATTAAATTGTTTTTAAAAACAAAATGTGTTTCTTAATATCAAGATAAATGCATAAATAAAAGTGCATGCATTATAAAATGAAAATGTATTATTGTGCTGCTCTATGATCTACCGATCACTGCTTTCAAATAGTAAAATGAAAAAATAAATCAAATCAGTTGTATTCTTTCTCATGGCTCTTATCTGCAATTTTCCCTGAGTCCATTCAACTGAAAAATAAATATAAATAAATTACAAAAATTTATGGCACACAGACAAAACAATACTTCCTTCAAAGAAAAATCACGTCTTGTAGAAACAAATGTAAAAATGTAACTGAATTAAAAAACTGAAAATACTTTACTGCTCTGTGATGCTCACTTGTCTGAGGTTGAGCCTGATACTTGGCGGTGTCTCATCTTTTGTACAAGTTCATCAATGTTCGGGTTAGGCTCTGAGCTGAGGAAATCCTCAGGATTGAGTGAAGGTGATTATCAGTAAAGGGTATGCCACACTAAGCGAGATCGCAAGCGAGATCGCTAACGAGATCACTACTGCGTCACCATTTATGATGCAGTAGCGATCTCGTTAGCGACTTAGCTGTGTGTGACATGTAGCAGCGATGTGGCCCCTGCTGAGATGTCGCTGATCGCTCATGAACGTTCTGAGCCGTTTTTTTGGTCGTTGGTGTCCCGCTGGTGAGCCTGAATCGCTGAGTGTGACACCCTTTATGAACGACTTCACCAGCATCGCAGGTGGGACTAGGTTTTCCCAACGACCGCAGAGGTCGTTATACAGATCGCTGATGAGTTGTGTTTGGAATCACACAGCTAAGTCGCTAACGAGATCGCTACTGCATCATAAATAGTGACGCAGTAGTGATCTCGCTTGCGATCTCGCTTAGTGTGGCATACCCTTAAGACGACTCCTCTGTGATGTTTTGTTTAGCTTCATCAAAGAGAACAGTTGTTCACACAGGTATGTGTTGCCAAACATAGAGAGCGTCCGAGCGGCTTGGATGCACAACTGGGGCATTGTGTCGGGGATGGAACGTGAAAACTCGGCAGCACCCACTCTCTCATATTTTTCCTTCAGTGTGTCATTGCACTGGAGCTCATCACCTCCATTTGTAGATTTGGTGGTGCGCTTTCTACATCAACTGCAAAAGGATTGCTGAGTAGTTCAAACCTGCTTTTTTGGGCTTCAAAGTCAGCATATCGGCGTCGGACGTCGGCAGCAAGTATGTTGAGTTTATCGGCCAACTGTGCACACGGGAACACAGCGGTAGAGAGCTTCTCTTTCATGGTCTGGCAACTGGAAAAGTGGCTTAAGTTTTCTTTCCACATCTGCGTCTCCCACAGACTCAGCTTGGTTTTAAAGGCCTTCACTGTACTGTACATATCAGAGATGACACGTCCCCGTCCCTGCAGCTGCAGATTCATCACATTCAGATGGCTCGTGATGTCGCAGAGAAATGCCATTTCACACAGGAAAGTTTCATCTCGGAGCTCTGTTGTGTCTTTCCCCTTGCTTTCCATGAACAGACAGATCTCCTCACGCAGCTCAAAACATCTTTGAAGCACCTTTCCCCGGCTTAGCCATCGCACCTCTGTGTGATACGGTAAGTCACCATACTCTGTATCTAACTCCCCAGAAATGCCTTGAACTGGCGGTGATTTAAACCTTTGGCTCTGATGAAGTGAACTGCTCGTGTTATGGTGCTCATTACATGCTCCATTTTCAAGGCTTTGCCACACAACGACTCCTGGTGTATGATGCAGTGATACGCTGTTAGCTCATCTGTGACGTTTTCCTCCCGCATCCTTGCCACCAATCCACTCCTGTGCCCACACATTGCGGGTGCTCCGTCTGTGGTTATGGACCATCATTTATTTTTCAACAGGGCAATACCCCAAACACACCTCCAGGCTGTGTAAGGGCTATTTGACCAAGAAGGATAGTGTTGGGGTGCTACGCCAGATGACCTGGCATCACAGTCACCAGACCTGAACCCAATCGAGATGGTTTGGGGTGAGCTGGACCGCTCACTGCTTCAATTTTGAATAAATCCCCAACGGTGTCACCAGCAAAGCACCCCCACACCATCACACCTCCTCCTCCATGCTTCACGGTGGGAACCAGGCATGTAGAGTCCATCCGTTCACCTTTTCTGCGTGCAAAGCAGTAATCAAAGCAAAAGGTGGCTACTTTGAAGAACCTAGAATATAAGACATATTTTCAGTTGTTTCACACTTTTTTGTAAAGTGTAATGTATAATTCCACATGTGTTAGTTCATAGTTTTGATGCCTTCAGTGTGATTCTACAATTTTCATAGTCATGAAAATACGGAAAAATCTTTGAATGAGAAGTGTGTCCAAACTTTTGGTCTGTACTATATGTCGGTTTTGCAAGCCTGCGAGAAAATCTCGCAAGTCGGATGTAAATCGGATGTTACAACTACGGTCAGATGCGACTAAATCGCATCTTTCCAGGAAAATCGGATGCCAGATGGATGACTGTTCATGACATTTTGCTGCGATAATCGACCGACTAAAACGGTCAGATTTTTTAGTCGGTGTGTGTGACCCCAGCCTTAAGGCCTCCTTCACATGTCCATGTTTGCAGTACATGTGGCATCTGTTTTTGTCACGGATACCACACATACCCCTTATAATCTATGGTGCTTGTTCTTACACAGATCATGTGTCCGCGTAAACACACAGTCATGTCTTTTACTGGCAGCACGGATGACGGGCCAATACAAGTCTATGGATCCTTGTAAAACACATACAGCACACAGATGTCATCCGCGTGCTGTTTGTGTTTAACATGGAAAAGTATAGGAGAAGCTTTGTAAAGACCCTGATGACACCGGTACTGTTCTTTCTGGTGCTGGTTTTATATGGACGTGTGAAGGGGCCTAAATGTGTATCCATGCCTTAACCCTTTAACAGAGATAAGACTGTTGTCATGTGACAGTGCTCCATATTCCTCACCTCTCCGGTAAGCAGATAGACAATCTTTAAGGTTAAGTTTAGAATTCTCTCCATCATTGGCCTCTCCACCTCCTTGTCCATCCTAGGTGAGTTAGGATGAAACTTCATCAACGCACTCCTAACACTGGACCTGAGAACCCACAAAAAAAAAAGTTACATATTATTTACAGCCTAGTCCTTTATTTAGTCTTCTGGAGTCACATCCCTAGCTGTCACCTGGGTTGCCAACTGGCCAGAATTTCCTGGACAGTCCATAAGAATTGGGCACTTTTTTCTTCTGGAAATGAAATAAAGTCCAGCTCACCAGTATGACATCCCAGGAATCAGAGCACGGAACTGTTGTGTCAGACGTATAACATGGCAAATTGCGTTATTGATAACGCATTACTTGCTGCTATCTATGCTGATACTTTTATCCTCTATGCTTGAAATATCAAGTGAATAAAGAATTGCTTTTTTTCACTTTACAGTGGAGCTGGATTTTTTCTCCACTTTTTTCTCTTGCTCGTAAAAAAATTTGTTGCGTCTGTGACTTTTTTTGAAGCTGGGGAAATTTAGATAAATCATTGTAATACTGATCATTTTACCGTTATGTCTCATATCAGGATTATGGGCTATAGCCAGGTATCCCATATAATCCGGATTTATTATGGTTTTCCAATGTGTCCATAAAATATATTGTTTGTCAGGGAATTTTTGACAAGCCGACCAGAAAAAGTAAAAAGCCAAGTTGGCAGCCCCAGCTATCACTTGCATAGTTACAAAAGACACCCACATATGATATACTATTGTGTATATACATGTAATATATATATATATATGTATACAGTATATAATCTATATATAAATATACACACACGTACTAAGTCTATATACAACTGATACCTGTCTATGTATATATATAATGAAGGCCATCTCCCAGGTCACCTACTGAGCTGAGCTCAGTGACAATAGCAGTGATGTTTCTTTTCAATCCAGGGCTCCAGCTGATTGTCTTGATTCGGGAATCATAGTTTGCAAGCAACAAGCACTTCCGGTTTATGCGTTCCACGCCACCTCTTGTTTGCGTTCCAGTCTACTGGCGCTCTATGCCATTCCTTTATCTGAACGCCGGGACAATAAATCCCACAATGCAACGCACTTTTCTAAGATCATTGCTAGAGCTCTTATGCAGCATCGCCCTCTTGTGGCCATTCTGGTACTGCAATGTCTGATTGAGATTATAGCTACGCTGCAGCGCTCCCTTGTGGTTATCGCTTCTCTTCTATTCCATATAGAGTGCTTTCAGTGGGAGAAGCAAAATAGGAATCTTGTGGGTATGATAGATAGATTCCTATTTTGCTTCTCCCACTGAAAGCACTCTATATGTTTTCTTCTATTCCAGTCATAGTCTGCATTTTTATTAAGATTGCTGAAACAGTGCCCTCTTGTGGTTGCTTTGGGCACTGCTAATTTTCTACAAATCCTAATGAACTAACTCATAAACGTATTAATTTTACAGAAAAGAGAATGACCAAATCCGCATTGTGCACAGTGTGGAAATCCATAGCAGAGGCAGCCAGGGAACTTACTTTAGGGCATGAAAAGGAAATATGTCAATATCTACTTGCACTTTCCATCTTGTTCATGGCTGGTGTGAATACATGCACAAGGAACAGGGACTTCACACTAGAAAACAAATGCCAGACTGTCCTGTTACCGTAGTAACAAACTAGCCCCCAAAGAGGCGCCATTTTGGGTCAAAATCCCTACTATGTTGGTCAGTAATGTGTGTAACACTATCTGATATGTCTTACTTTATTATATATAAACATTTTAGAAAACATTTGTTCTCTGATCTTAAGCTCTGTTCACATATCTTGTAGTGATTTCCAATTAGGCATAATAAAGATGGAAATACAATCTTAAAGTACAGAACCCAAATGAATGGGAACAGAAGTGTCTAAAATGTTTTTTGTTTGGTCCTTTGCAGCTACAATGCAGTTTTTAGCTGGATCCAAAAAAAAGTAGTGTGCTCCACTTTTCTGTCCAGAATCCATCCAACAAAAAACAGATAAAAACCGGATTCAGTTGCTACAGTAAACAGATGACTACATTTCTGTGCCAGTCTGAACAGATGGACGCTTAAAACAACAAAAAAAAATAACAAATTGGGTTCATTTGCCATGTGTTTGTGTCATTGCAGTCTATGGCCCTGTTTTAGGGGGATGGCGGTGGAACCCCTGAGCATACAGCAGAAAAACAGTGTGAACAATGCCTTAAGTGAGGGAGCTTCATTTAAAGGGAATCTGTCACCCCATTTTTGCCCTATAAGCTGCAGCCACCGACATCAGGGGCTTATCTACAGCATTCTGGAAGCATTCTGGAATGCTGTAGATAAGCCCCGATGTCACCTGAAAGATAAGAAAAAAAAGTTATATTATACTCACCCAGGGGCGGTCCGATGGGTGTCGCAGGTCCAGTGCCTCCCATCTTCTAGCGATGACATCCTCCTCCTTGCTTCTGTCGCGCTCCTGCGCAGGCGTACCGATCTGCCCTGTTGAGGGCAGAGTAAAGTACTGTAGTGCCCTTAACAGGGCAGATCGGTACGCCTGCGCAGGAGCGCGACAGAAGCAAGGAGGAGGATGTCATCGCTAGAAGATGGGAGGCGCTGGACCCGGACCTGCGACACCCATCGGCCCGGACGGCTGGACCGCCCCTGGGTGAGTATAATATAACTAGTTTTTCTTCTCTTTCAGGTGACATCGGGGCTTATCTACAGCATTACAGAATACTCTAGATAAGCCCCTGATGGCGGTGGCCGCAGCTGATATACGAAAAATGGGGCGACAGATTCCCTTTAATCCATACATATGTACCACAGATGAGAGACGATAGCTTCCAAATACCCTAGAGGTACGTGTGGGTCCTCTGAAAATTGATCAATAACTGCTTGAGATGACCTGACCGTTCTACAGGCGGCTTCCACTTGGTAAAAAAATAAACCCTGGCGGACAAAGACATTGAAAAAGCCCTCTGGAAATGACTAAAAAAGACTGGAAGGAAGATGCTTCAAGACAAAAGACATTGGCATTTCCTGACCTAGCCCATACTTAAATAATAGTAGACATGTATAATGTACCTTAATATTTAATTAAAAAAAACCCAATTTTTATGATATGCAAATGAGGGCGCTTGGGTGGCACGACTGACATATTTAGAGTATGACAAAATAAAATGTAAACTTTGGCACTCAAAACGTTGCAAAAAAGAGTTTATTGAACAGAAAAAGTTAAGTGACCCAATGAATTCCAGATAACCAAATCAACGTTTCGGCCTAAGTCCGGCCTTTGTCAAGATATAGCTGTATTGAACATAAATGGAAAGAAAAAAAAAAAAGCATGCAAATAATCACATTTATAACACATAGTCTAAGTGTACTTGAAGGTATTTATATATTATAATATATATATATATATATATATATATATATATATAATATGTGGATATAAAGGATATAGAGGGTAGCCCTTTGGATAGGGTACCATCTTGGCGAGCAAAATCTATAAATTTGACCATAACATATGGTAGCATAGAGCCTAGGGGGGAGAGATGTTGATTAACATATTCATTGCCATACAAAGATTGATGCTTCAGAAAGGTGATATCTTATTACGCAAGTATGCAGCCAAATGAAAGAAAGAAAAGAATCAAAAGAAAAAAAGAGTAGGAGGACGAAGTAGACATAAAAAGGAAAATGAAACTTAATTGAGATAAGATTTAAAAGAAGGGGAGAAGATATGGAGAAATGAAAAACTGAAAAGATGAGGATAATGAAAAAAGGAAAAAAATAGAAAAAATGAAAAGCACGAAGAAAATATGAAAAACATTAGAAAAATGAAAGAAATGGAAAAAAGATGAAACAAATGAAGAAAATAAATTGGAATAGGGAAAATAAGCCAACAAAGGAATAAAGGATAAGGGGAGATATAAAATGATAGAAACCATGCATGTTATGTTACCCGTGGGGGATGGGGTGTCACAAATTTACAACATGAAGACGCCAGATAGTGATCCAATGATACAGAGGAATAAAGCAGATATTGGCCAGAGAAAAGATGTTCAATATAGGGGTAAGAACCTGTATGTAAAGATCTATAATGTGAGCAGAGAATAGAGAAATGAAGTACAAGGGTTACCTGGTGGAGCAGGATATGGAGTGACGGCGCTGTTGTGGGGAATGAGGTGCTAAGCGCCTTTATATGTAATAGTCGCGGGGTGATATTATAACTGTGAAGTCAGCTGCTTTTTGACAACTTCTAGCGATGTTCCCAGCTTTCTGGCAAGCCTTTCCAAGAGTAGAATGCATGTGTGCTGTGAAGTCATGACCACAGGCTTTTATGAGCTGTCCTAAAAACCTCATATGTGCCACTGAGGCTGTAAGTTCATGGCTGGAGACCACTTCCTGGATTCCTCAAGACCAGCGATGTTCTCACTGGTTTTGATGAAGAGCGTGGTGGAGTCAGACTCTCCTGATTCATGAAGAGGTGCACGCCTCTTCATGAATCAGCAGTGTCTGCGCCACACCATAAGTCTTACACCATGTCCTGACTGGTGTAAGTAACGCCACAGCTCACCATGAATTAGACGAGTCGTGGCGTCACGCCCCAGCTCCACCTAAGAGAAACTGGTGTCAAAACATCAAAAGTCGCAAAGTGTATGCGCATCTATGCGTTGCAGCAAAATTAATTATCAGGCACTGCAGATTTCCACAGCTGATCACCAATTTCTGCTGCAGATGATTTTATGAAGGACAAGCACAGAGAAACCCCATTATAAAAAGATCTTTATTACTTTCCGCTTTAGACCCTGCAGTAAAAACACATTTACTCGGAAGGTTAGTTGTCCCTAAATCACCATCCAAAGCTCCTTTTGGATTTGCAGCACTTGGAATAAATGGGTTATTCCCACCATTATCACCTATCCAAATAACATGCATAGTGGTTGGAAGGTGTCCACAGGGAACCCCACTGATCTCAAAAACAGGGCACTAAAATGCCCCTGGGATACAGCACTGGATGTACTGCTCCACTGATTCTCTGTAGAACTGCTGGTTTTAGTGGAGCACAGCGTAGTGTCCCTTAGAGAACGACCACCAAGAACCATGGTCCCGTTACAATGGAGCATTGCGGAGCCCGATCCTAGGGATCAGTCAGGGTACCAATGGTCAAACCTCACTGATCTGCATGTTATTATCTATCCTTTGGATAATGGGATAATCCTTTAAGAAAAGTCTGAGACTGACAGAATAAAAGTGAGGAGCAGCCTTTATATCTTCTCTCCCGGGCAGTAGGGGTTTTGCAGGCACTTCCCAGGTTAAACTGTGAAAATTGGGTGAGAGTTCCAGTTAGCCCTGTTTGCCTTCTGTTGATCTGTCAAAATCTGCCCTACAGCTATAGCTGGATGAGTGAAGGTAGCACCATGCAAAAGTGAAATTCTATGTAGGGGTGCCATAAAGAGAGCTCTTACTTTGCACAGATGAGCGGACATTAGGGAGATGGATCAACCGGAAAAATAGCTAAAGAAAATTGCCCTTTTTTTCCATCAGATTACAAAATAATTGCAACTCTTTCTCTGAAGGTGAAGTTTAAAGGGAATCTGTCAGCTGGTTTTGCTGTGTAATCTGATATCAGCATAATGTAGGGACAAAGACCCTGATTCCAGCGATGTATCACTTAGTTAATTGGGTGCAGCAATTGTGTTAGAATTCCAGTTGTCTGTGCAGAGCTCTGAATCCTGAGCTCTGTATAACCCCAACTACACCACTGTGACAGCCTTCTGTGTACAGGGCCGGCATCAGCACCCGGCATACACGGGCAAGTGCCGGGGCCCTGAGCAGGCGGGGGGGCCCACTCGCCGTCGGGCACCCCGGCGCCCGTTAGCGGTGCCAGCGCCTCCACTGGCCCCCCCCACTTGCTCAGGGCCCCGGCATTAGCCGGCGCAATACTCACCTCTCCCCGTGCCTCCGCCGCCGCAGCTCCGGGGGGCGCCTGCAGGGCGCCGGCGCTTCCTCTCTCACAGCAGTGCCGCTGAATGACGTCATCATTCAGCGACCGGCTGTGACAGAGAGGGCGCGGACGCCGGACAGGAGATGTGTGTGTGTATGTGCTGCGGTGCTGTATGTGTAATGGTGGTGGGGGGAGGCAGTGATGGTGGTGATGATGATGTGGAGACAATGATGATGGGGAGGCAATGATGATGGGGAGATGATGATATTAATGGGGAGGCAATGATGATGATGGGGAGGCAATGATAATGGGAAGGCAATGATGATGATGATGGGGAGGCAATGATGATGATATTAATGGGGAGGCGATGATGATGATGGGGAGGCAATGATGATGAGGAGGCTATGATGATGAGGAGGCAATGATGATGATGGGGAGGTAATGATGATGATGATGGGGAGGCAATGATGATGATGATGGGGAGGCTATGATGATGGGGAGGCAATGATGATAATGATGATGGGTAGGCAATGATGATGATGTTGATGGGCAGGCAATGATGATGATGGGGAGGCAATGATGATGATAATGGGGAGTCTTTCCACAGCGCCTTTTCCTGAGCCGTAACAGTGCAGAACGCAGCACAGTGTAGAGGAGAGCTCCATATTTTGTATGGAGCATTATATGTGGTCCAGTATTCTGTATGGAGCATTTTATTGGGTCCAGTATTCTGTATGGGGCATTAGATGGGGGATGGGGGGTGACATCCTGCATGGGGTATTATATGGGTGATGAGGGGGAGACTATGTGGTGCCCATAATATTGTATGGAGGACTGCTGTACTGTTCAGTCTGCACTGTGCGCTGTGAGGATTTGGCGTTTTTGAGCTATTGCACAATTTACAATAGATATCACTCATGTAATGGAAGAAGAGAAGTATTTGGCATTGTACTATACCTATATTTCTCTGCAGTATCTGTGCATCATGAATTGTGGTCTGTGTTAAGGGGGCCCACTGAGACTCTTTCGCCCGGGGCCCATAAAAACCTGGAGCCGGCCCTGTCTGTGTATATTGTATATTGACAGAAAGCTGCCAATCAGTGGTGGGGTATGGTTGGACAAGGAGGTATGAGACACATAGTCCACTATTGATAATCTCCTGCTGATAAAACAATGCTTTTATGCTCATCTGGTGAAGAGGATCCACTAAGCCCCAGCTCTGGGTGAGTATACTGGCCCTGAGCATCAGTGCCACTGGCAGGTGACACGTAGGAGTATAGACGACACACCCTCAGACATCTTGGGAAAAGCAGGATGGATGCAGACAAGTCAGCATCGATAGAAGTAACACAGCGTACACAGGAGGAGGAGTGTAACAATCTAAAGTCTTGAATAACAATCTGAAGACATGGATGTGTGTTCTAATGGGATTTCAAAGACTTATGGAAATTATGTCACAGGCTAGGAAACCTGCAAAGCCCAACGTGGAGCACAACAGAGGGCAGCAGACCAATATGAAGGTAGCACAGGCCGGAACATGTGGTTGTATTGAAACAGCAAGAAAATGTCACACACCGTGTGGGAATACTAAGTGAAACACAAGGGGATGAGGGAGTGGAAGCTCAAATGCTAGAGAAAGGGGGAGTGGAGACCCCTGGGCAGATCGAATAGCACTCTGCCTACCCTACCGTCCCTATATTGGTTCCACACCAATCGCCGAGCAGGAAACCTAAGCCCTGTATTGCCCTAGAGCTAGCACTGGTCAGTCCCCACTATACACAAAAAACAAGAAGAGAGACAAACAAGGGGAAGAAACTTATCTTGAGCAGACTCCAGAGAGGTAACAACAAACGTCCTTCAGGAACACCAGAGAGAAAGTAAGCCAACTGCTATAGCTCCAAGCCTTCACAAGAGAAAAAGTTAATATCACCAGCTGCTCCCTGAAGCAGACTGGGAGTCTATAAACACCCAGGTCCAGGTGTGTCAATTAGAACTGGAGATAAGTTGCCACTGGGTCCAAAAGTCAGAAGGATTAGGAAGGTGTTTGTAATGCGAAACGCAGAGACCTTCTGCAGCCAGATGCAGAGCGACTGTCTGTTGCCTCTGAAACACCGGTGACAGAAAGTGACACATCACTGGAATCAGAGTTTTGTCCCTACATCTTGCTGCTCTAATAGTACATAGCAAAGACATGCTAACAGATTCCCTTTAAGGCCACATTCACATGAATATTTGAATTCTCAGATTAATGTTGTCCTCACTGGTCCTTGCACAACTCCATGTGATCATCTACATTGTGGACAAACCCACTTGCAAGACCATGCTGGTGCCATATTTTTCCCAACACTTTGTCATAACAATGTGCAGTTTTGGAAACCTGTCTCAATGTGAACTATCTACAACTAATCTCTATTGTAATATCAGTCTCCAAGAACACTTCACTGCAAATAATCATCATGAAAGGACTTGTTCCTGGGAAGTAGGGCAGACCATCATTGTTATTTAAAATGACAATAATTATTTCAATTGTCTTATGTGTGAGAAAAAGTGGAAAAGATGTCAAGTGTTTAATGAAATGATTTAATTTTAAAGTCAGCTTGGTATAAGGCAACTAGAGAGACACAACCACTGAGCTTGTTATGGTAGGTGGTGCCAGCAGTCCAATCCTCAGCAATAAAACAGCAATTATTGCAAAATATTTCAGACAGAATAAGATACATTCGCCATAAAAAAAGACCCACTTTCTTCTCGTTATAAAGTTTATAAAACAAAAAAAATATATAGCGTAACATAACTGAATCCGTACAAAATCATTAAACAATAAAGGATGCGGGAAGGCCAACATTATCTACCGTGACTTTCTAGATGCCTGTCAAGATGTTCTCTTTCAGTAAAACACTCCCCACACTCTGAACAGTAATATGGCTTCTCTCCTGTATGATGTCTTTGATGCAGAATAAGGTATTTTTTATTGGTAAAACTTTCACCACAGTCCCAACAAATATGTTTTTTTTCTGCTTCAAGATCGATCTGATGTTCATCACATTGTAATTTAGCATGTTCTTCTCTTAAGTGACATTCCTGGTGGTTTAAAAATTGCGTGTTATTTGCAAAAATGTCCCCACATTGACTGCAAGGATAAAGTTCCCGCTTTGCCCGGCGTCTATTATTTACCACAAGAACGGATTCGCTGTTCCTTTCTGAGTGAATCTTTTGATGTTTGGTAAGAACGGAGTTACAAGTAAAACTCTTTCCACATTCAGTACATGGATACGGTTTCACTCCTGTGTGGATTCTCTGGTGGACTACGAGATATGCATTAGTGGTAAAATACTTGCCACAATCGGGACAGCAATGCCGTTTCTCTCCAGTGTGAGTTCTCAGATGTTTGATGAGAACAGAATTACAGATAAAGCTCTTCCCACATTCTGAGCAACGATATGGTTTTTCTCCGGTATGGGTTCTCCGATGTATCACAAGATCTGAAGTTGTGATGAAACGTTTCCCACACTCTGAACATGAATGTGGTTTTTCCCCAGTGTGAATCCTCTTATGTCTGACCAAATGTGAACTCCTCATAAAGCGTTTACCACATTCAGGACAAGAGTATGGCTTTTCTCCTGTATGACTTCTTTGATGGCTTATTAGGTGGGAATTCCGATTGAAGCTTTTGCCACATTCTGAACAGAAGAAGAGTTTCTCTGCTGGCTTATTTTTACGGTAATATGTGACGTACTCACCAGTAGAGGATATATGACGTATGATATCGACATTAGACGATAAACTATTAATATTTTGTAAGCGAGAAGCCGGTTTCCTCTTTATATTAGTTGATAGAGCTTTTTGTACATTATCTGCTGGTGGGATGTCAGCATCTGTCGCTTCATTATTATCTTCATCACATGACACAGATTCCTCCCTCATTTGTGTAAGTGCAGAAGTAAGATCAGAGGGAGTTTTCACAATGGCAAGATTTTCTTCAGTGCATGGTAGGGATTCCTCCTTAGTAGGAGGTGGTGAATCTTGTGGTATATAATCTACCTCTGGATCTTGTGGTGTATAATCTACCTCTGGATCTTGTGGTTTATAATCTACCTCGGTAGAACTGTCAGCATTTGGGAGAGTCTGTCCATCATAAACAGATGAGTACTCTGGAAGGTCCATGTTCCTATTAAGAGTAGGGTTATTGACCTTTGCTTCTTGACACAAATGTGGTGCCTCAGGAACATTCTCCAAATAACTGATCACTTTAGATAAATATAAAGAACAGTTTGCAGATGGGATATTAATGGAATTACTGTGACCATTCATAGAGTCCATCAGAGAATTTAAGTGGTAAGATCCTACAGATAGGTTTATGGTTTGAGTGTCATCTAGAAGAAACAAGAAAGTAGTCATTAAGATACAAGAGCCACCTGTATACATATGTATGTTATGTATATTACACTTATTAATATGCAATATTATTAAGCCATGTTTACATTTAGGAGTCAATCAAAATTTGTCAACATTCCACAGCTAAAATGCAAAATCGGCACAGAAGAATGATAATTTGGCAGATTTTAAATTCGTCCAAATATTCATTATTTCAGCATATTTCACATGAAACCAGAGTACCAGCCTTAGGTTTTTGTATTAAAAATATCCACATCACTGCTACCTACGCTTACAACATGCTCTTCAGACCTTGTCCCTGGGTCAAAGGGTCCTGCAATACTTTCCCTTGTCCCAGGTACTACTGGACCCAATTGGACCTGTGCTTATATCTATTTAAATGCCCTTTTGCTGATGGGGAGTGTGGAACCACTACATGTCCTGTCGAGAAGCAAGTGGGAGACAGATTTGCACAGATAAGCAATGAGCACAGGGAGATGGCCTTGGAAGCCCCTAAATATGTTTCACTTAACTATACTGAAAGAGCCACACAATTATATATTCTTCACCATACATATTGCACCACATCCAGAATGCAACCTGAGTACATCCAGAGTACAACCTGAAATCCAGGATGAGTGCTCCAAATGCCACAAACGCTGGCAATGTTTTTCTTCCTCCTGTGGAACTGCACAGAGATTAGAGGATACTGAACCCAACTGGCTCAGTTCCTAAAAGACCGCAGGACTTGTCTACTATTTGTTGACCCTGAACAACGCCAAAGGATTGCAGATACATTATTCCGGATTGAGGCTCTACTTAGCCCGAAAATGTGCGGTCAGACATTGGATGTCATCAAGAGCACCAACCATGACGTGGTGAAAATCAACTCTCCTTCACGTTTATAAAAATGTTCTATATACGCTAGAGTTGCCCAGGAAAATTCCCCAAAATTTGGTATGGATGAATTGATTCCCCCCCCACCCCCTCAAGCAGTGTGGGTTGGGAGCTTGCACAGGGGTGGTGTTAAAAAAAAATCCACATCAGATTTACCATAGGGACAATGTACAAATATAGCCTTTTATAACCAAATTCAAAATAACTGGCCAGCCACATCAGTTGGAGAGCTGGAAAGGCACAACTCCATCAACTGCATAGTGGCCACAGACCATTCCTACAGATCCGCTCCCATTCATTTGAATATTGGCAGATGTACAGTATCCGGGTTCGATCACTATACTGTTAATGGGGCTGTGCTGTGCAGCTCCACACCTGATCATATCCAGCTGTTGGCGGCGCAGGAAACCGCTGATCATCACCCGACACCCATCAATTTGATATAGATGACCTGCCATACATTACATACATAATTAGAAGGGATTACGGAATAAAGGTTATGCTGAAAACTATACGCCTTGTAGCAGCAGCAGTTGAGGGTAATTCTTCCTCAGTGTTGCTGGGGTAGTTGAGACCCTGGAGAACATGATCAGCGTCAGTTTTTAATGTTTCCGGTCACATGATCACAAAAAGAAAAAAATCAGATTTAAAATTTATTTCTCTCTTCTTTAATATTATCTGGCATGTCAGAGAAGAGAGAAATGGGGTCCCCCGAACACCCCCGCCATCTCCGGACCTTCCTGCTCCATCGCCCAGTCCTTTGTGTCATCTTCCAGAAAAAAAAATGGCGGGCAAATGCAGAGATCTGCCAGCCCGTACCAGGCAACAAGAATTAATTTTTCCTATTGGTTCCTTTTGATCACTGTGATAAATCCTATCACAGTGATCAAAATAAAAAAAAAATAGTCAATCAAAACCCCCTTTGTCATTCCCTTAATTAGAAAAAAAAAATTACAAAATCATTTTTTAATTTTTTTTTCCATGGGTTGGAGTTCTCTCATAAGTTAAAAAAGAAAGAAAAGACGATGATAGTGTTGAGTGCAAGTGATCGCTACTCGAGTCTGCATCGGGTGCTCGGGT
>JARQOD010000003.1:273021696-273148011 GCA_033576555.1 Oophaga sylvatica | reverse complement strand
CCTGTCAGATCGGTCAGTGCAGAGTATCAGATCAGCGATCTGATGTTATATAGTAATGTTTAATGTTTTAATATTAAAGTTTAAAACTATTTTTTCTAAAAATCCCTAAAGAAAAAAATAAATATTTTTTCCAATAAACATTTTTATGTAAATAATACAAAAAATAACATATTTGGTATCGCTGCGTCCGTAACGACCAGCTCTTTAAAACTGTTAACCCCATAAAAAAATATAAATAAAAAACGAGGCAAAAACCAATGCTTTATCATTATACCGCCGAACAAAAAGTGCAATAAAACGCAGTCAAAAAGACAGATTTAAATAAAAATGGTACCGCTGAAAAATTTTTGTCCCAAAAAAACAAGCTGCCATACAGCTCCATCAGCAGAAAAATAAAAAAAGTTATAGCTCTCAGAATAAAATAGTTTTTATTGTCTAAAAGAGCCAAAACAAAAAAAATATATGAATGAGGTATCGCTGTAATCATACTGATCCGAAGGATAAAGCTACCTTACCAATTTTACCCACACACGGAACGGTATAAAAAAAAAAAAAAAAAAAAAGCAATTCCTAATTACTGTTTTTTGTTCATTCTATTCCGATTTTTGGGAGACAGAAAGCGATCAAAAAATGTCATGTGCCCGAAAATGGTACCAATAAAAACGTCAGCTAGTCCCACAAAAAACAAGACCTCACATGACTGTCGACGAAATATGAAAAAATTATAGCTCTCAAAATATGGTGACGCAAAGACTAGTTTTTCTTACTAAAAAGCGTCATTTAGTGTGTGACAGCAGGCAAACATAAAAACCCAACATAAATTTGGTATCGCTGTAACTGCACCGAGCCGAAGAATAAAGTTGCCTAATCACTTATACCGCACCAGGAACGGCATAAAAAAAAAAATAAAACCAATTCTTCATATGCTGTTGATTTTTCATTCTGCCTCACAAAGATTGCAGTAAGGCTCGGCGTACTTTTTACCCTGCGCTCTGCGCTTATACCGGGATTTCAGTGTAAATCTCTGAAATACGTGATTTGACAGAAACCCCGGTGGAAAATTCCCTATAATGAGGCAGATGGCACTGTGGACGCCGTTTGACCTGTGATCCGGTGTCCGTCTTCTTAGAAATTGCATAAAAGTACCGTTGGCCACAGTTTTGTGCACTTCTGAAAGGACACCGTGGAACAGAGGCAGACAGAGTCCAGAGTAAGGCTAAGTGCACACGTTGAGGAGTCTTAGCGTTTTTGCCGCGAAAACGCTTACCCAACGCAACTCATTCTATCCTATGGATTCCGCAATGATGTGCACATGCTGCGCTTCTTCCCGCGTGCAATCGCATCGCGAAAAAAAAGCAGCATGCTCATTCTTTTTGCGGAATCGCGGTGATTCCGCCGCCATAGGATTGCATTTAACCGCTTACTTTCCGCAAGTGGCTATGCCCACCATGCGCAAAGTGACGTTCATGTGCGGATGGTACCCAGGGTCAGGAGGAGAGGAACTCTCCTCCAGGCCCTGGGTACCATAGCCCTGTTAAAATAATAATTAAAATAAAAAATAATGATATTCTCACCTTCCCGGCGCCCCCGCAGCTTTCCCGCCTCTCAGCGACGCCCCGGCAATCCCGTTCCCAGTAATGCATTGCGAGAATCACCCCAGATGACGTAGCGGTCTCGCGTGATGCTACGTCATCTGGGGTCATTGTCGCTATGCATTACTGGAACGCGATTGGCCGGGAGCGTCGCTGAGAGGCGGGAAAGCTGCGGGGCCGCCGGAAAAGGTGAGAATAGCACCATTTATTATTTTTTAAAATATTTTTACATTAGATCTTTTTACTATTGATGCGACATAGGCGGCATCAATAGTAAAAAAGTTGGTCACACGTGTCAAACACTATGTTTGACTCGTGTCACCAACCTGTCAATCAGTTTTTCAAGCGATGCTACAGATCGCTTGGAAAACGCCAGCATTCTGCAAGCTAAGATTACGCTTGCAAAACGCTATTATTCTGGCGGGGAATACGCATACCAAAAAAATTGCGTATTTACCGCTGCACGGAGGTGGGGGATAGCCGCAGAAATTACCGCGGCAATTCCGCAACGTGTGCACTTAGCCTAACTCTGCTGCCTCACTAAAGTGAAGGATCGATTTGGGGATTTCATCTGAATCACGTCACTCAGAGGTTTAGGTGGAAACCCCAAAGTAAGTGCTCAGCATAGAGCGCCGCATAACTGTATACCGGTGACCCAAATGTTATGTAACATGTTCCCAATAAAAGCTTCCACTCAACCCACAAAAAAACAAGTCCCCACTCAGGTCTGTCATCTGTTAATGGAAATATAGGGGGGTTTCTAATTGTCTAATTGACAACTCTCAATTATTATTAACCCGGCTTAATGTCACCTTCCAATAGCAAGGTGGCCTTAACCCATTATTAACCCATTAGCCACCGCTACAGGGCAATGGGAATAGACGGGCTAAGTGCCAGAAAAGGTGCATCCAATAATAAATGTGCCTTTTCTGGGGTGGCTGGGGACAGATGTTAGTAGCCTGGGGGAGGCACAAAAACAATGCTCCCTCCCTAGGCTATGAACATCTGCCCTCACTCACTGGCTTTCCCTGTCTGGTGGAGAAAATACAGCGGGAGCCCACACATTTTTTTTCAACAAAATTTACACATTTAATTAACACTACATGTATGAAAATTTTGCACACATACACTCATGTAATTGTTAATCAAAACCATATATCAAACTACATGAAATGAAATGGTTTACTGTATGTCAACCATGTGTCATTTCATGTCGGGTTCTGTAATGATTTTAGAGAAGCCGGCAATTGAATTTTGCGGCTATTATACCATGTAGAAGTGTTTGAACTATAAATATATGTATATACAGTACAGACCAAAAGTTCGGACACACCTTCTCATTCAAAGATTCTTCTGTATTTTCATGACTATGAAAATGTAGAATCACACTGAAGGCATCAAAACTGTGAATTAACCATGTGGAATTATACATTACACTTTACAAAAAAGTGTGAAACAACTGAAAATATTCTTATATTCTAGGTTCTTCAAAGTAGCCACCTTTTGCTTTGATTACTGCTTTGCACGCAGAAAAGGTGAACGGCTGGACTCTACATGCCTGGTTCCCACCGTGAAGCATGGAGGAGGAGGTGTTTGCTGGTGACACTGTTGGGGATTTATTCAAAATTGAAGCGGTGAGCAGTCCACTCACCCCAAACCATCTCGATTGGGTTCAGGTCTGGTGACTGTAGAGGCCAGGTCATCTGGCGTAGCACCCCAACACTCTCCTTCTTGGTCAAATAGCCTTACACAGCCTGGAGGTGTGTTTGGGGTCATTGCCCTGTTGAAAATAAATGATGGTCCAACTAAACGCAAACCGGATGGAATAGCATGCCGCTGCAAGATGCTGTGGTAGCCATATTTTCAGTTGTTTCACACTTTTTTGTAAAGTGTAATGTATAATTTCCACATGTGTTAATTCATAATTTTGATGCCTTCAGTGTGATTCTACAATTTTCACAGTCATGAAAATACAGAAAAATCATTGAATAGAAGGTGTGTCCAAACTTTTAGTCTGTACTGTATATATATAATATATATATATATATATATATATATATATATTTTATTTTATTGTATATATATATATATATATTATTAATAATATTCTTTCTTTTGTGATTTAAAAACTATCATTTGGATCCATTTAATGTCGGTTTTGCAAGACGGCGAGAAATCTCGCCATACGGAGCCATACGGATGTTTTGATGCGAGGAAATCGCATCCTCGCATTGCACACGGATGACATACGGATCACTGTTCGGGGGACTTTTCTGCATATTACGGCCGTATAATACGGTCCGATTTTTATACGGTGTGTGTGGCTCCAGCCTATGGCAAAGTACACTGTACAGCCATATATGGGGCATTTCTACATTCAGCAGAAATTGTGGGACAAATTCTGGTGCCATTTTTACCCATTTCCCAGTGTGAAAATGTAAAACTTGGGGCTCACACACAATCTTGGTAAGTAAAACTGTAAATTATTTTTTCTTGAAACTGCCCAATGGTATAAAAGTTTGTGACACACCTGTGGTGTGAATATAATCACTGCACCCCTAGATGAATTCATTGAGAGGTTTAATTATTAAAATGGAGTCACTTTGGAGGGGGTTCTGCAGTTCTGGCACCTCGGGGGCTCTGTCAATGTAACATGGCGCCCACAAACAAGTGCAGCAAAATCTGCACTGTAAGGCCGGGATCACACATGCGAGAAACACGGCTGAGTCTCGCATGTGAAATCCCAGCTCTGGCGCCGGCACTCAGGAGTGGAGCGAGCGGCTGCATATAACTACATGCAGCCGCACACTCCACTCCCGAGTGCCGGCGCCAGAGCTGGGATTTCACATGCGAGACTCCAGCCGTGTTTCTCGCATGTGGTGATCCCGGGCCTAATATGGAGCTACTTCCCTTCTGAGCTTTGCATTGTGCCTCAAAAGTATTTTTTCGACACATATGGGGTATCAGTGAACTCAGGAGAAATTGCACAACAAACTTTGGGGTTCATTTTCCTCCTTTTAGCCCTTGTGAAAATACAAGATTTGTAGCTAAAAAAGATTTTTGTGGGAAAATTGTGATTAATTTTTTTCACAGCTTAACATTATAAACTTCTATGAAGCACTAGGGGGTTCAAGATACTCAATACACATCCAGATAAGGCCCTAAAGTGGTCGTTTCCAAAATAGTATCAATTTTTGGGGGGTTTCCACTGTTTAGGCACATCAGGGCCTCTTCAAACGCGACATGATATCCGCTAATTATTCCATCAAATTTTGCATTCAAATTTGTCCAAATGGCGCTCCTTCCCTTCCTAGCCCTGCCGTGTGACCAAACAGTAGTATTCGCCCAATACTCAGGAGAAATTGCACAACAAACTGTATGGACCAATTTCTCCTGTTACCCTTATGAAAAATGCAAAATATGGAGCTAAAAAAGATTTGGGAAAAAAGTGATTTTTTTTTTATTTCCACAGCTCTACGCTACAAACACCTGTGGGTTCAAGGGCTCAATAAATCTAGATAGGTTTCCTAAGGGGGTCTACTTTCCAAAATTTGGGGTCACTTGTAGGGGTCTTCCACTGTTTAGGCACATCAGGGGCGCTCCAAATGCGACAAGGCAACATCTAAATATTCCAGCATAGTTTAAGTTCAAAACGTGAAATGGCGCGCCTTCCCTTCCGAGCTCTGTCGTGTGCCCAAACAGTAGATTTTCCCCACATATGGGGTATCAGCGTGCTCAGGAGAAATTGCACAACAAATGTATGGTCCATTTTCACCTGTTACCCTTGCGAAAGTAAAAAAAAATTAGGTCTAAAAGGAAATTTTTTGTGAAAAAAAAGTAAATGTTTATTTTTTCTTCCACATTCCAAAAATTCCTGTGACGCCACCTGAAGGGGTTTAAAAAACTTTTTTAATGTGGTTTTCAGTACCTTTAGGGTGCAGTTTTTTTAGAATGGTGTCATTTTTGGGTATATTCTGTCATATGGCCCTTCAAAGTCACTTCAAGTGTGAGGTGGTCCCTAAAAAAAAATGGTTTTGCAAATTTTGTTGTAAAAAAAAGAGAAAATAAGGGTTAAAAGTTGACCAGCGATTTAAAGTCCTTACAATAAAAAACAAAGTTTCCAAAATTGTGCTGATGTAAAGTAGACATGTGGGAAATGTTACTTATGAACTATTTTGAGCAATATGACTCTCTGATTTAAGGGCATAAAAATTAAAAGTTTGAAAATTGCTAAATTTTCTCCAAATTTCCATTTTTTTTTCACAAATATATGCAAGTCATCTCAAAAAAATTTTACCACTAGCATGAAGTACAATATGCACGAGAAAACAATTTAAGAATCACTGGGATCCGTTGAAGCGTTCCAGAGTTATTCCTCATAAAGTGACAGTGGTCATATTTGTAAAAACTGGCTGGTCAGGAAGGTGAAAACAGGCTTCGGGGATAAGGGGTTAATAGTCCCCTTTGGAGACTTGAAGCTGCAATTGTCCAATCGCTAATGTCACACAGATGAGTGCTTTAGCACTGCTATGTACAGCAAAAATCACGATCTACTATGAATGCCAGGGGACCCACCTGGTGTTGTGGACCAAATATATTCACCCGGGGGCCAGATTTGGCCAGCAGGCTAGATTTTGACATATGTGCCTTAACCCTTTAGACTATGTGCACATGATTTTCAGCAGCAAAAACGCTTAAACAACGCATGCAGTAAGCATCCTATTATTAAATGCATTCTGCAATTTTTGTGCACATGGTGCGTTTTTTTTCCCCAGCAAAAACCGCATTGCGGCAAAACGCAGCATGTTCATTATTTTCGAGTAAATTAGTGGATTTCCCGGTAAATTATTGACCTAGAATGTTCAGGAAAAAAAACGCGGTAAAACGCATGCAGATTTCCTGGGAAAAAGTCCGGTTTTTCTCAGGAAATTTCTGCAAAGATTACTGAACGTGTGCGCACAGCCTTATTTTGCGGTAAATTTGCGAATTTCCCGCTATACATATTGACCTAGACTGTTCAGGAAAAAAAATTGCGGTAAAAACTTGCAAAAAACGCATCCGGATTTCCTGGAAAAAGTCCGGTTTTTCTCAGGATATTTAGGCAAAGATTCTTGAAAGTGTGCACATAGCCTTACCCACGAGGGTTGTTTGCATTTAATGACCGGGCCAATTTTTACAATTCTGACCACTGTCCCTTTATGCAGTTATAACTCTGAAATGCTTCAACGGATCTTGGCTATTCTGAGAATGTTTTCTCGTGACATACTGTACTTCATGTTAGTGGTAAAATTTCTTCGATATAACTTGCGTTTATTATGAAAAAAACGGAAATATGGCGAAAAATTTAGCAATTTTCAAACTTTGAATTTTTATGCACTTAAAGGGAATCAGTCGCCCCCATTTTTGGACTATGAGATGCGACCACCGCCATCAGGGGCTCCTCTACAGCATTCTGTAATGCTGTAGATAAGCCCCAATGTCACCTGAAAGAGAAGAAAAAGTCTAAGTTACTTACCGTTAACGGTATTTTTCGAAGTCCATGACAGCACTACAGAGGAGGGGATCCGCCCCTTAGGAACAGGAAACCTACAGATATAAAAGGGCGGCACCTCTCCCACACATCAGTTGGATTACAGAGCATAAGAGGACATCAAGGTTAAATGGTATACAGCAAAAAAATTTCATGCATCACACAGTAACATTAATCAATTGTTTATTACATGTGGACTACATAAGCGGAAGAAGTGCACATAAACCCTGGGTGGGAATGTAAGGGTGCTGTCATGGACTTCGAAAATACCGTTAACGGTAAGTAACTTAGACTTTATTCAACGTCCATGACAGCACTACAGAAGAATTACAGAGAGTAATAACGCTTAGGGAGGGACTACAGCATGCAGCACCCTTACTCCGAAAGAAAGGTCTGAGGAAGCACCCAAATCTAATCTATAATGAGTGTAAAACGTGGTGTGGAGAAGACCACGTAGCTGCCTTACATATCTGGTCAATCGAGACTTTCTGCCCATGAAGTCACCACAGCTCGAGTGGAATGCGCCTTAGCCTCTCAGGTGGCTGCTTGCCCCTCGAGGTGTATGCCAGAAATTGCTTCCCTAATCCATCTGGCCAATGAGCTCTTTGTTAATCTACGGCCTTTGTTAATTCCTTGAAAAGAAACAAACAATGCATTGTCCCGTTTCCAGGGATCAGTGACTGCCAAATATTGCAGCAGACATCTTCTAACATCTAAAGTATGAAGTTTCATCTCTTTTTGATTAGATGGATTAGGGATGAACGAAGGGAGAATAATTTCCTGTGTTCTGTGGAAAGCGGAAGACACCTTAGGTAGGTATGCCGGATCCGGTCTAAGTATTATCCTGTCATTCAGGACCTGAGTGTAAGGAGATAGTCTAGATAGTGCCTGGATGTCACTTACCCTCCTAGCCGAGGTTAATGCTACCAGGAAAGCGGTTTCTTAAGGGAAAGAATTTTTATTGATGCTGCTGATATAGGTTCAAAGGGGGCTCTGTTAAAGCAGTGAGAACAAGATTTAAGTCCCATGGCATGATTCTCACCTTCACTTATGGGTCTCGACCTACCCGCAGCTTTAATGAATCTACTGACCCAGTAATTATTTGCGATGTTTGCAACTAAAGAGTCCCCCAAAGCTGAAACTTGCACCTTAAGGGTGCTTGTGGAGAGACCCAAGTCCAGACCCTTTTGTAGGAATTCTAGAATCTGGGTTATCGGTGTTGTGTCCCCTGCTACAACGCCGAGCTCTGAAGAAACTTCTTCCAAATCCTAGCGTAGATCCTAGTTGTAACTCTCTTTCTGCTTTTAAGGAGAGTATTAATTACATTAGCAGAAAACCCCTTATCTGTCGCAGCGACCGTTCAAAATCCACGCCGTCAGGTGGAGGCCCGCTACTCGAGGATGGTAGACTGGACCCTGGGAGAGCAGATCGGGAATGTCCGGCAGGACCCACGGGTCGGCTATCGACATGTTTCTGAGACATGAAAACCATGCCCTCCTGGGCCAAAAAGGAGCGATTAATATTATCCTTGCCCTGTCCTTCCTGACCTTCCTCAATACTAGGGGGAGTAAGGACAGGGGAGGGAAGCGTAGGCTAGATTGAAATCCCACTGTAATAGAAGAGCGTCCATGCCAGAGGGCGTTCTTTGGGATTCAGAGAGCAGAACTGTCTCACTTTCCCGTTGCTTTTGGTAGCAAAGAGATCTACTTCCGGTAGACCCCATTTCCGCACAATTGGTCGAAGATGGAAGTCTTTAATGACCATCTCCTTGGCTCAGGAGATTGCGGCTTAAGAAGTCCGCCTTGGTATTTTTCTCCCCTATATGTAGAGCCGTTGAGAAAGAAAGTGTCGTTCTGCTGTCTGAAGTAGGCGCCTTGCCACTTCCATGAGAGGACCGGAACGAGTACCACCCTGGTGGTTGATGTATGCGACTGTGACCCGATTGTCGGAGAGCACTCGAACGTGGTGACCCTGTAGATAGACAAGGAGTTTTTTAATTGCTACTCTACCGCTGCTAATTCCTTCATATTAGAAGACATTGAATTTGATCCTGCTCCCATGAGCCCTGAACCATAACGTCCCCCATATGAGCCCCCCACCCAGAGGGGCTAGCATCTGTTGTGACTATTCGGGATTTGTCATATTCCCAGGGAACCCCCTTAGACAGGTTTGTCTCATCTTCCACCAATCCAGGGATCTTTTAGCAGCCTGGGACAAGGATAGCTGGCCTTCCAGGTAACCACCTAGCAAATTTTGATACAGCAAGACCTCAGCTTGCAGTGCCCTTGTGTGAAATTGGGCCCACCGAACCGCGGGAATGCAGGACGAGAGGGAGCCCAAAAGAGACATAGCCTTCCTAAGTGACATGGAGGGGTTACTGGAAGCGTTTAGGACCTGGTACCGTAAACGAATTAACTTGTCTGACGGTAAACTACAGTTTGATTTTGTGAATCTAGAATTAGCCCTAGAAATTGTTGAACCCTCATCGGATTCAAACGAGACTTTTTGGTATTTATTAGCCATCCCAGCCGCTCTAAGGTAGAAATCGCTTTTTTCAGTTGCTCTAGGCAAATGCTCTGCCGTCTTTCCTATAATAAGAAAGTCGTCAAGTAGGGGACTATAAGCATATTTGATTCACGTAAGTGGGCCATGACCTCCGACATAACCTTAGTGAATACTCGTGGGCAACTGCCAAGCCAAAGGGAAGGGCGCTAAATTGAAAATGTCGCAGTGATTCCCCCATCTGATTGCTACTCTGAGGAAACGCTGATGCTCCATATGGATCGGTATGGTAATAAGCGTCTTTCAGATCTAACACCACCATAAAGCAATTTTCAAACAGAAGCTTTATTGCTGAGTGACCGTTTCCATTTTAAATGGGTGAATAATCAGGAATTTATTGAGGGCTTTCAAATTAATAATTGTTCTAAAAAGACCCATCCATTTATGGATCAAAAACAGAGGGAGTAAAAACCCCTTACCCCGCTCTGCTTCTGGCACCTCCACTAAGACATTCTTAGCGCAAAGCTCCTGAACCTCCAACTCTAGAGCGGCCTGCTCCGATGGCGATGACCTGAGTGGGGTAATTTTGAAGTTATCCCAAGGTATCGAGGAGAATTCTAACCGCAGCCCCGCCGTCACACGGAATGGAACAGAGGCGAGATCTGGCTTGAATATCGCCCGGCCAACATTTCAGCCATAATACCCTTCGTGCTGCATTAGACAGCCCTGCCGCTCTGGCAGCCATTCTTACTGAGTCCGCTGAGGAATCAGCCAGGAAGCCGCCGCATTCTGAATTATTGCAAGGTCTTCCGAATTGTCCCCCTGGAGGTTCCATCTGTTAACTGGGAAGCTAACTGGTCTACCAGACCATCAATGACCTGGCTGCGCAAGTGGCTGCAACTGCCGGCCTCAGGGCACCTGCCGACATCTCCCATGTGCCTTTCAAGAAGGAATCTGCCTTCCTGTCTAGTGGATCTTTCAAAGACCCCATATCATCAAATGGGATGGAGGATTTTTTAGAAGCCTTCGCCACTGCTGCATCCAGCTTCGGGGCCTTATCCCATTCCCCATGGGTGGACCTAACTGATTTGACAAATTTGTCCATCTGGCCCAAGGGAAACAAAAACGGGTAGCGTCTTCCGTAGAAGACGAGGAGGAAGCCGAAGAGGAAGGCGAGGAGGGTCCTGACACAACTTCACCCCTATCATGGGCGGCAGGCGACTCTGAATCAGATAAAACTGGTACATTTCTACGCCTGGAAAATTCTCCGTGTCTTGAGGACGCTTTCAACTCTGCTCTTATTATCTCCTTCAGGCTTTCGGTGAAATCTGGAGTCTCCTCCGCTATCTAAAAAGGGAAGGGGCATAGGGGGGTTTACTATGTTATCCCATGCCCCTGCCCTTCCCCTTAAAAATGCCCTACCTCTGTTGCATGCACGCTGGCACAAACCTCTTAGGGCAAGCGTCAGGCAGAGGGCAAGCGCAAAAGGCACATTCCCTGTGCTTGCTTTCACCGAACACTTCTTCCCCTAGTAACAGACAAAATGGGGAAAAAACTGTTTTACTGGGTATTCTAAATCTGACGATCTCTTACCCAGATATACAGCAGTAGGTACCGGATCACGGGGAGGGGGCTTTTTCCCAGCTGCGGGAAATTCTGCGGCTGGTGCTCCTGGCCATTGAAGAGGAGCGCTCTGTCTGCTGCTGCTGGCTCTCCTGTTGCACCGGGGAGCTTCTGCAGTGTCCATCATGAAAATGGGGCAGAAGCGCTTTACCTCTTTCCTAGGCTCCTTATATCCTCCCCCGGATATCCGGATCAGCAGGTCTGGCCAGGGTCCACCCCCTCCTACTCCCCGCCCCACGGCCCCCCCTGCACCTCCCCGCCGTCCCCACAGCAGGCGCCGTCCGACGATGCAGCCGCCAAAATTTTTAAAAACGCCGGCCGGCGTCTCACTTCCGGTTTCCGGTGGTGGAGACTCCGCCCCCTTTTTTCCCCCGCTCGCACGGACCGACGGAGGTAAGCATAATCCCCCGCTGCATCGCCCCTCCGAGCGGAGATCTCCCCCGACCCCAGCCGTGCTGCTGCAACAGCGGCGCACGACTGAATTTTCAAAAACCCCCGCCGCGCCGTCCATAGCAGTGACGCGCGGCGGGAAATTCAAAACCGCCCGCCGCGCCGTCCATAGCCGTGACGCGCGGCGGGAAATTCAAAACCGCCCGCCGCGCCGTCCATAACAGTGACGCGCGGCGGGAAATTCAAAAAACCCCCGCCGCGCCGTTCACAGCAGTGACGCGGCGGGAAATTCAAACTTTTAAAAAAATTTTTTTTTTAAAAAATCACGGCTGCACCCTCAAAGGCCCCCACCATGACAGGACCACAGGAGAGGACAGGGAAGGCATCGGGACCAGGGGGAGGGGGGGAATACTTACCTACCGGCGCTGGCTGGGAGACAGAGATCCTCTGGATACTGCTCCACCTGCTCCGCACACTGCCGTGGAATCCTACCCGGACCCACCGTGGCGCTTCCAGGGGCTCCGCACCGGCCGAGGTAGGAGATTCCCCCCCCGCTACCTGGGTCGACCGGCCGGCCGGCCTGGGTCCTCCTGAAGATCTTCATCTGTAGGAAACCCGTCCTTTAGGAACAGGAAACCAACTGATGTGTGGGAGAGGTGCCGCCCTTTTATATCTGTAGGTTTCCTGTTCCTAAGGGGCGGATCCCCTCTCTCTGTAGTGCTGTCATGGACGTTCGAATAAACAAGTTATATTATACTCATCCATGGGGGGTCCGCCGTCCGGTCTGATGGGCGTCGCGGTCCGGTTCGGCGCCTCCCATCTTCTAATGAAGCCGGCCTCTTTGCGTCCTGTCACGGCTCCTGCGCAGGCGCACTGATCTTCCCTGTTGAGGCAGAGCACAGTACTGCAGTGCGCAGGCACCGGGAAAGGTTTTTTTGTGGAAAAAAAATATGATTATTTTTATGGCTCTACGTCATAAACTTCTATGAAGCAATTGGGGGTTCAAAGTTCTCACCACACATCCAGATAAGTTCCTTTGGGGTCTAGTTTCCAAAATGGCGTCACTTGGTTTCCACTGTTTAGGCACATTAGGGCTCTTCAAACGCGACATGACACCCGCAGACTATTCAATCAAAGTCTGCAATGCAAAACGTCACTACTTCCCTTCCGAGCCCCGAAGTGTGCCCATACAGTAGTTTTCTCCCACATATGGGGTATCAGCGTACTCAGGACAAATTAAACAACTTTTGGGGTCCAATTTCCTTGGGAAAAATCAAAAATTGGGGACTAAAAAAATAATTTTTGTGGAATTTTTTTTTTCCACACCCAGGCATTATAAACTTTAGGCCGGGATCACACAAGCGACGAAAACGTCCGTCGCTCGCATGTGAAATCCTAGCTCTGGCGCCAGCACTCGGGAGTGGAGTGCGCGGTTGCATGTAGTTCTATGCATCATTGGTATCAGCATACTCAGGACAAATTTCACAATAACTTTTGGGGTCTTGTTACCCTTGGAAAAATAAAAATTGGGGTGAAAAGATCATTTTTGTGAAAAAAATATGATTTTTTTACTTTTATGGCTGCACGTTATAAACTTGTGTGAAGCACTTGGGGGGTTTAAAGTGATCACCAGAGATCTAAATAAGTTCCTTAGGGGGTCTAGTTTCTAAAATGGGGTCACGTGTGGGGGGGTTCCCACTGTTTAGGCACATCAGGGGGCTATCCAAATGCGACATGGCGTCCAATCTCAATTCCAGCCAATTTTGGTTTGAAAAAGTCAAACGGCGCTCCTTCCCTTCCGAGCGACCAGACAGTGGTTTTCCCCCACATATGGGGTATTGGCGTACTCAGGAGAAATTGCACAACAACTTTATCTGTCCATTTTCTCCTTTAACCCTTGTTAAAATAAAAAAAAATTGTTTGTAAAAGATCATTTTTGTGACTAAAAATTTAAATGTTCAATTTTTTCCTTCCAAGTTGCTTCAGCTCCTGTGAAGCACCTGAAGGGTTAATAAACTTCTTGAATGTGGTTTTGAGTACCTTGAGGGGTGCAGTTTTTAGAATGGTGTCACTTTTGGGTATTTTTTGCCATATAGACCCCTCAAAGTGACTTCAAATGTGAGGTGGTCCCTAAAAAAAAATGGTTTTGTACAATTTGTTTTAAAAATGAGAAATCGCTGGTCAACTTTTAACCCTTATAACTTCCTAACAAAAAAATTTTGGTTCCAAAATTGTGCTGATGTAAAGTAGACATGTGGAAAATGTTATTTATTACCGTATATACCCATGTATAAGCCGAGATTTTCAGCCCATTTTTAGGGCTGAAAGTCCCCCTCTCGGCTTATACGCGGGTCATATACGGGAGTCGGCGGGGAAGGGGAGCGGGGGTGTCGGATCATACTCACCCCTCTGCCGGCGCGGTCTCTGCAGCCCCCCTGCTTCTCCCACGATCTCCGGCTTCTTCCTGCAGCGGTCACATGGCACCGCTCATTAAAGTGATGAATATGCACATATTCATGACTTTAATGAGCGGTAGCACGTGACCGCTGAGGACTGAAGCGCTGCGGAGAGCGCCGGGAGAAGAGGAGAGGCTGCAGGGACGCGCGGCGGAGGGGTGAGTATAGCGATATTTACCTGTCCCCGTGCCACCGTTGGGCGCTGCTCCCTCGGTCCTGGCTGTGAATGTTCAGGCAAAGGGCGCGATGACGTCGTTAGTGCGTGCCCTGCCCACTGCCAGATCATTCACAGCCAGAGGAGTCAGACCGAGGACGCAGCGCAGCGGTGCAGAGAGGACAGGTAAATATCTCAGGTGCCGGGGTCCTGAGCGAGCGGTGACACCGGCACCTGTCCCCCATAGCGCGCCGGTGTCAGCGCCTGCTCAGGACACCGGCACCTGGCCCCCAGCGACGAGGTGAGTATGTCATTTTTTTTTGCAGCAGCAGCATGAGGCCTATACTATGGGGCATAATTGTGCATCATATGGGGCATAATATGGAGCATATGGAGGCATAATATGGAGCATATGGGGGCATAAGCTGTGGAACATATGGGGCATAATCTGGAGCATATGGGGGCATAATCTGGAGCATATGGGGGCATAAGCTGTGGAACATATGGGGGCATAATCTGGAGCATATGGGGGCATAAACTGTGGAACATATGGGGGCATAAGCTGTGGAGCATATGGGGGCATAATATGGAGCATATGGGGCATAAGCTGTGGAACATATGGGGGCATAATATGGAGCATATGGGGCATAATCTGGAACATATGGGGGCATAATCTGGAGCATATGGAGGCATAATCTGGACATATGGGGCATAAGCTGTGGAACATATGGGGGCATAATCTGGAGCATATGGGGGCATAAGCTGTGGAACATATGGGGGCATAATCTGGAGCATATGGGGGCATAAACTTGGAACATATGGGGGCATAATTGGAGCATATGGGGGCATAATCTGTGGAACATATGGGGCATACTCTGGAGCATATGGGGGCATAATCTGTGGAACATATGGGGCATATTCTGGAGCATATGGGGGCATAATCTGTGGAACATATGGGCATATTCTGGAGCATATGGGGGCATAATCTGTGGAACATATGGGGCATAATCTGGAGCATATTGGGCATAATCTGTGCAGCATATTGGGGCATAATCTGTGGAGCATCATATGGGGGCATAATCATTTTTCACCCTAGGCTTATACGCGAGTCAATAAGTTTTCCCAGTTTTTTGTGGCAACATTAGGGGGGTCCGCTTATACACGGGTCTGCTTATACATGAGTATATACGGTAAATATTTTGTGTGACATGTTTCTCTGTTTTAAGGGAATAAAAATTCAAAGTTTGAAAATTGCAAAATTTTCCAAATTTTTGCCATATTTCCATTTTTTTCATAAATAACCGCAAGTTATATCGAAGAAATTTTACCACTATCATTAAGTACAATATGTCACGAGAAAACAATCTCAGAATCACTAAGATCGTTGAAGCGTTCCAGAGTTATAGCCTCATAAAGAGACAGTGGTCAGAATTGTAAAAATTGGCCCGGTCATTAACGTGCAAACCACCCTTGGGGGTTAATTCTTATTTTTACACTTTGCCCCACTATGGGACACTCATTTTCTGATCGCTGATCGCTTCTATAGCATGCAGATGAAGCAGCATCTGCATTCTATAGAAGCTTGCAGCGCTGCAGCTTCTCTGTGCACTAACCTAAGACTTCCTGACACGCACTGCGCATGTCAGGAAGTCTCTTTGACCTGGAACCACGATGGATGCACACAGAACTTAAACACATGCTAAAAAGGAAGAAAAATGTTTATCAAATGGAAAGAGGGAGGCATATCTAAAGAAGAATATAATGCTATCTGCAGAACTTACAGGGCACAAATGAGATTATCTAAAGCTGACAATGAATTAAGGCTTGCAAGAGACGTCAAAAGCAACAAAAAAGGATTTTGGGGACATGTCAAAAGTAAAAGAAGAGTGAAAGATGCTATAGGATTTTTACACTATGAAAATGATGAAATGGTAAGACAGGATGTTGAGAAGGCCGAACTTTTAAATTGCTATTTTGCATTTGTTTTCTGAGAGGAAATGTAACATTAACTGATGTTCACTGTCCTATTAAGGGAATAGAAGAATCCAGGAGATCTATAAACAGAATTATAGTGAGGAAACACTTAGCTAACTTAAATGAATTCAAGTCTCCAGGTCCAGATGAATTACACCCCAGAGTACTGAAGGAGATAGCAGAAGAAATTTTTGAACCACTCTCCATAATCTTTGAAAATTCTTGGAGAAAAGGAGAAGTAACAGAAGAATGGAGAAGAACAATGTTGTTCCTATCTTCAAAAATGGGAAGAAAGTGGACACAGGGAACTATAGGCCGGAGAGTCGGACTTCTATACCAGGAATGATCTTTGAACAAATTATTAAACATGTATGCAAGTACCTGGACAAGAATGAAGTGAGTAAACAGAGTCAGCATGGGTTTTTAACTAATAAGTCATGTCAGACTAACTTAATTGCCTTCTATGACAGAACCACTGACTGGGTGGATCAGGGAAATGCTGTAGATATATTATATCTTGACTTCAGCAAAGCATTTGACAAAGAACCACTGACTGGGTGGATCAGGGAAATTTATAGTATATCTTGACTTCAGCAAAGCATTTGACAAAGAACCACTGACTGGGTGGATCAGGGAAATTTATAGTATATCTTGACTTCAGCAAAGCATTTGACAAAGTATCTGACACAATCCTTAATGAAAAAAATGACTCAGTATGGAATGGACAAGGCAAATGTTAGGTGGATTCATAACTGGCTTAGTGATCGGACCCAAAGAGTGGTCATAATGGCTGCACATCCAGTTGGAAGAATGTTTCAAGTGGGGTACCCACAGGGCTCGGTCCTGGGCCCTGTATTGCTCAATATCTTTATCAATGATTTAGATGAAGGAATTGAGGGTAAGCTGATTAAATTTGCTGATGACACAAAGCTAGGAGGGATAGCTAATACCAGAGAAGAGAGAGGATTCAAAAATATGTAAATAAACTGGAGCAGTGGGCAGCAACCAACAGAATAGTTTTTAACAGGGAAAAATGCAAAGTACTACATCTGGGCAATAAAAATGATAAAAAGCATATACAGAATGGGAGGAATAGGGCTAAGCAACAGCACATTGAAAAAGACTTCGGTATACTAATAGATCACAGACTGAACATGAGTCAACAGTGTAAGAAAGCAGCAAAAAAGGCAAATACAATTCTAGGAGGATGTATTAACAGAAGCATACAGTCATGTGAAGTCATTATTACCCTCTACTCCTCTTTGATGAGACCTCATCTGGAATACTGTGTCCAGTTTTGGGCAACACATTTTAAAAGACATCAACAAACTGGAGCAAGTTCAGAGAAGAGCGACCAGAATGGTGACCGGTCTGCAACCATGTCCTATGAGGAACGGTTGCAGGATTTGGGAATGTTTAGCTTGCAAAAGAGAGGACTGAGAGGAGACTTAATAGCAATATACAAAAATCTCAGGGGCTGTCACATTTTTAGAAGGATAATCTTTATTCTCGAAGAAAAACCAAATTTTGATCCCGCAGGACCCTACACAAAAAAGAAAACAAAAAGCAAAAACTCAGATCCTAAAATGTAACTTTTAATAGATAAAGTTAAAAATTGTTCAAAAAGGACAACAATTAGTTTAAAATATATATAGCCAAATATGTGCCTAATAGGCCCTACAGAGTACCTACAATGAACCCTGCCTAGCAGTGGAGGTTGGCACCCTATTTTTCTGCGGTTGGCGCCCCCATTCCTCGGCGGCTCACCCTGTAAACCCTAGCACTCCCTGCAATGCGGAAATACTAAAGAACCCTAGGTGCTCCCTATAAAAATGACCCTTACTGGCAGTGGAGGTTGGCACCCTAAGTTTCTGCGGTTGGCGCCCCCACTCCTCGGCGGCTAACCCTAGGTTCCCTAGTTGTCCCTATAATAGAGACAGTAAAGAAGTTGTCCTAACACACCCAAATAAACAATATTTGTCTCTTGGTGATGGTTATCAAAAAAATTCCTATAATTAATAATAATAAATATACAAATGGGTGTGAAATTTTTTTTGTCCTAAAAATAATGGGATCCCAATATAGATGCTGAAGCCAAGGTAATTAGTATGGAGCTCAAATTGATGTGTTTGCTCCAATATATAGTGTATACAGATGAATGAATCACTTGATGATCAATAAATCAAATGCATCATATAATAATGTAGCTCTATAGATGCAGCTTATATATTAGCTACTCAAAAAAGGAAGAAAATTCTTCACTGAATACAAAGAGCTCATAAACATTCATCTACCCAGGCATAATATAAACAAGAAAATAAGGAAACAATCACCTAGTAATAAGTAAATAAAGTGCACTATGCAATGAGATAACTGAATGATCTTTAGCGAATATAATAACAAGAAGAGTCACACACTGGGAATAATATCATCCAGAATATGTATAGATCATATAAAGTGCATGTGCAATCTCAAAGAGGAGGTATACTCATTTCAGAGTGGCGATGTTTCAGTCCAAGGGATCCCAAATGGCCATAGTCAGGCACTTAAAGCAACAAAATCATGGCAATGCCCAAGCAATGCCCGACGCCTTTCCCCCCCATAGGGATAACGGGGGTTCATCAGGGGTAAGATGACCACTGCATATAGTAAAGAGTGCTGTTATTCTCATTTGCACAAGGAAAGACTAGAAACAATGGGATGAAACTGAATGGGAGGAGACACAGATTAGATATTAGAAAAAAACTTTGACAGAGTGATCAATGAGTGGAACAGGCTGCCACGAGAGGTGGTGAGTTTCTCCTTCAATGGAAGTCTTCAAACAGAGGCTGGACAGACATTTGTCTGGGATGGTTGGGCAAGATGGCCCAGGAGGTCCCTTCCAACTCTACCATTCTATGATTCTATATTGTGAAGACATCCGGATCTCCATGGAACGATCAGGACCCGCTGCATGCTGCCAGCCCCTCTGCAGCTGCCGAAACGCTGCGATCACCTTTGATCCAGTGTGCCGAGGATTAAAGTGCCGAGAGCAGTCCGTGACAGCTCCTAGCACTTAGTGTCGGGTGTCAGCTGTGACAATCAGCTGACACCCGGCACCGATCGGCCGCGCTCCCCCCCTGAGCGCGGCTAATCGGTGATGAAGTACTATCCCGTCCATGGTCATACAGGCCCAGGGCACATGGACGGGATAGTACGTCCAATGTCAGAAAGGGGTTAAGAGTAACCGTCGTTTTAATTTTTACTTCATAAATAAATTGTAAACATAAGCAACTTTGTGATATATCTTATCAGAGAGATCTGCTTCCTTCTCTGCCAGAAGTGATCCGATATTTTTTAACCCCTCTCTGCCATCAGACGTACTATTCCGTCCATGTGACCCTGGACCTAATTCCCATGGACGGAATAGTACGTCATGGGCGATCAGCTGCGCTCCCGGGGGGAGCGCAGCTGATCGCCGCCGGGTGTCAGCTGATTATCACAGCTGACACCCGTGACTGTGTGTCAGGAGCGGTCACGGACCGCTCCCGGCACATTAACCCTTGGCACACCGCGATCAAACATGATCGCGGTGTACCCGGGGCACAGGGGAGGATCGCGCAGGCAGGGGCTCCCTGCGCGCTCCCCTGAGACCCTCAGAGCAGCGCGATGTGTCGCGCTGTTCCGAGGGTCCGTCCTCCCTCCAGGTCCCCGGATCCAAGATGGCGCCGGGGTCCTGCAGGGAGGCGGCTTCCTCAGTGCCTGCTGAGAGCAGGCGCTGGGAAGCCTGCAGCAGTGCCAGAGCGATCGCTGGTGTGACAGAGTGCTGTGCACACTGTCACACCAGCGATCTGCTAAAATACGTGATGTCCCACCCTGGGACAAAGTAAAAAAGTAAAAATAAAAATAAAAGTGTAAAAAAAAATCATAAAAAAAAAAAAAAAAATATTCCCAATAAATTCATTTTTTCCTGTAAATAAAAAAAACAAAACAATAAAAGTACACATATCTGGTATCGCCGCGTCCGTAACGACCCCCCCTATAAAACTGTCCCACTAGTTAACCCCTTTAGTGAACCCCTTAAAAAAAAAAAAAAAAACGAAGCAAAAAATCAATGCTTTATCATCATACCGCCGAACAAAAAGTGAAATAACACGCGATCAAAAAGACCGATATAAATAAACATGGTACCACTGAAAACGTCATCTTGTCCCGCAAAAAACGAGCCGTCATACAGCATCATGAGCGAAAAAATAAAAAAGTTATAGCTCGCAGAATAAAGCGATGCAAAAATAATGATTTTTTTTATATAAAATGTTTTCATTCTATAAAAGCGCCAAAACCTAAAAAAATGATATAAATGAGGTATCGCCGTAATCGTACTGACCCGAAGAATAAAACTGCTTTATCAATTTTTACCACACGCGGAACGGTATAAACGCCTCCCCCAAAAGAAATTCATGAATTGCTGATTTTTGTTCATTCTAACCACCCAAAAATCGAAATAAAAAGCGATCAAAAAACGTCACGTGCTCAAAAATGGTACAAATAAAAACGTCAACTCGTCCCGCAAAAAATAAGACCTCACATGACTCTGTGGGCCAAAATATGCAAAAATTATAGCTCTCAAAATGTGGTGATGCAAAAAACTATTTTTTGCAATAAAAAGCGTCTTTTAGCGTGACAGCTGCCAATCACAAAAACCCGCTATAAATAGTAAATCAAACCCCCTTTATCACCCCCTTAGTTAGGGAAAAATAATAAAATTTAAAAAATGTATTTATTTCCATTTTCCCGTTAGGGTTAGGGTTGCGGCTAAAGTTAGGGTTAGGGTTGGCGCTAACGTTAGTATTAGGGTTAGAGTTGGCGCTAACGTTAGGATTAGGGTTGGGATTAGGGTTATGGGTGTGTTAGGGTTAGGTTTGTGGTTAGGGTTGGGACTAGGGTTATTGGTGTTTGGGGTTAGGGTTGGAGTTAGAATTGGGGGTTTCTGCTGTTTAGGCACATCAGGAGCTCTCGAAATGTGACATGGCGTCTGATCTCAATTCCAGCCAATTCTGCGTTGAAAAAGTCAAATGGTGCTCCTTCACTTCTGAGCTCTGCCATGCGCCCAAACAGTAGTTTACCCCACATATGGGGTATCAGCATACTCTGGACCCCAAGAGTTATTGTGCAATTTGGCCTATTTCTCCTGTTACCCTTGGGAAAATAAAAAAACTGGGGCGACAAAATCATTTTTGTAAAAAAAAAAAAATATGATTTTTTTGTTTTTACGGCTGTATGTTATAAAACTTCTGTGAAGTACTTGGGGCTTCATAGCGCTCACCACACTTCTAGATAAGTTCCTTGTGGGGTCTATTTTCCAAAATGGGGTCACTTGTGGGGGGTTTCCACTGTTTAGGCGCATCAGGGGCTCTCCAAATGCGACATGACGCCCCCAGACCATTCCATCAAAGTCTGCAATCCAAAACGTCACTACTTCCCTTCCGAGCCCCGACGTGTGCCCATACAGTAGTTTTCTCCCACATATTGGGTATCAGCGTACTCAGGACAATTTGGACAACAACTTTTGGGGTCCAATTTCTCCTGTTACCCTTGTGAAAATAAAATATTGGGGGCGAAAAAATCATTTTTGTAAAAAAAAAAAGGATTTTTATTTTTACGGCTGTACGTTATAAACTTCTGTGAAGCACTTCGGGGTTCAAAGTGCTCACCACACATCTAGATAAGTTCCTTGTGGGGTCTATTTTCCAAAATGGGGTCACTTGTGGGGGGTTTCCACTGTTTAGGCGCATCAGGGTTCTCCAAATGCGACATGATGCCCTCAGACCATTCCATCAAAGTCTGCAATCCAAAATGTCACTACTTCCCTTCCGAGCCCCGACGTGTGCCCATACAGTAGTTTTCTCCCACATATTGGGTATCAGCGTACTCAGGACAAATTGGACAACAACTTTTGGGGTCCAATTTCTCCTGTTACCCTTGTGAAAATAAAATATTGGGGGCGAAAAAATCATTTTTGTAAAAAAAAAAAAGGATTTTTTATTTTTACGGCTGTACGTTATAAACTTCTGTGAAGCACTTCGGGGTTCAAAGTGCTCACCACACATCTAGATAAGTTCCTTGTGGGGTCTATTTTTCCAAAATGGGGTCACTTGTGGGGGTTTCCACTGTTTAGGCGCATCAGGGGCTCTCCAAATGCGACATGACTCCCCCAGACCATTCCATCAAAGTCTGCAATCCAAAACGTCACTACTTCCCTTCCGAGCCCCGACGTGCGCCCATACAGTAGTTTACTCCCACATATTGGGTATCAGCGTACTCAAGACAAATTGGACAACAACTTTTGGGTCCAATTTCTCCTGTTACCCTTGTGAAAATAAAATATTGGGGGCGAAAAATCATTTTTGTAAAAAAAAAAAAGGATTTTTTATTTTTTACGGCTGTACGTTATAAACTTCTGTGAAGCACTTGGGTTCAAAGTGCTCACCACACATCTAGATAAGTTCCTTGAGGGTCTAGTTTCCAAAATGGTGTCATTTGTGGGGGTTTCCACTGTTTAGGCAGATCAGGAGCTCTCCAAACACGACATGGCATCCAGCCAATTCTGCGTTGAAAAGTCAAACGGCGCTCCTTCCCCTTCCAAACTCTGCCATGCACCCAAACAGTGGTTTACCCCCACATATGGGGTATCAGCGCACTCAGGACAAATTGCACAATAACTTTTGGAGTCTTGTTTCCCTTGGGAAAAATAAAAATTGGGGGAAAAGATCAATTTTGTGGAAAAAAATATAATTTTTTAATTTTACGGCTCTACGTTATAAACTTGTGTGAAGCACTTGGGGGTTCAAAATTTCTCACCAAAGATCTAGATAAGTTCCTTAGGGGGTCTAGTTTCCCAAATGGGGTCATTTGTGGGGGTTTCCACTGTTTAGGCACATCAGGGCTCTCCAAATGCAACATGGCGTCCAAACTCAATTCCAGCCAATTTTGGTTGGAAAAAGTCAAATAGTGCTCCTTCCATTCCGAGCTCTGCCATGCGCCCAAACAGTGGTTCCCCCCACATATGGGGTATCAGCGTACTCAGGACAAATTGGACAACAATTTTGTGGTCCAATTTCTCCTGTTACCTATGGGAAAATAAAAAATTAGTGACTAAGAGATAATTTTTGTGGGAAAAAAATGGATTTTTTATTTTCATGCCCGGGCATTATAAACTTGTGTGAAGCACTTGGGGGTTCAAAGTGCTCACCAAAGATCTAGATAAGTTCCTTAGGGGTCTAGCTTCCAAAATGGGGTCACTTGTGGGGGGTTTCCACTGTTTAGGCTCATCTGGGGCACTACAAACGGAACATGACCCCCATCAATGTTTGCATTCCAAAACGTTACTGCTTCTTTTCCAAGCCCTGCCGTGCGCCCAAACAGTTTCCCCCCCCCCCACATATGGGGTATCAGCGTACTCAGGACAAATTGGACAACAAGTTTTGGGGTCCAATTTCCTTGGAAAAATCAAAAATTTGGGACTAAAAAGTCATTTTTGTGGAAAATTGTTTTTTTTTTTTCACACCAGGCATTATAAACTTTTGTGAAACACTTTGGGGTTCAAAGTGCTCACAACAGATCTAGATAAGTTCCTTAGGGGGTCTAGTTTCCAAAATGGTGTCACTTGTGGGGGTTTCCACTGTTTAGGCGTATCAGGGGCTCTCCAAACACGACATGGCGTCCAATCTCAATTCCAGCCAATTTAGTTTGAAAAAGTCAAACGGCGCTCCTTCCCTTCCGAGCGACCAAACAGTGGTTTTCCCCCACATATGGGGTATTGGCGTACTCAGGAGAAATTGCACAACAACTTTATCTGTCCATTTTCTCCTTTTACCCTTGTGAAAATAAAAAAAAGTTTGTAAAAGATCATTTTTGTGGCTAAAAAGTTAAATATTAATTTTTTCCATCCACGTTGCTTCAGCTCCTGTGAAGCACCTGAAGGGTTAATAAACTTCTTGAATGTAGTTTTGAGTACCTTGAGGGGTGCAGTTTTTATAATGGTGTCACTTTTGGGTATTTTCTGCCATATAGACCCGTCAAAGTGACTTCAAATGTGAGGTGGTCCCTAAAAAAAATGGCTTTGTAAATTTTGTTGTAAAAATGAGAAATCACTGGTCAACTTTTAACCCTTCTAATTTCCTAACAAAGAAAAATTTTGGTTCCAAAATTGTGCTGATTAAAGTAGACATGTGGAAAATGTTATTTATTAACTATTTTGTGTGACATATTTCTCTGTTTTAAGGGAAAAAAAATTCAAAGTTTGAAAATTGCAAAATTTTTAAAATTTTCGCCATATTTGCGTTTTTTTTCAAAAATAAACGCAAGTTATATCAAGAAATTTTACCACTAACATGAAGTACAATATGTCACGAGAAAACAATCTCAGAATCGCGAAGATCCGTTGAAGCGTTCCAGAGTTATAACCTCATAAAAAGACAGTGGTCAGAATTGTAAAAATTGGCCCGGTCATTAACGTGCAAAACACCCTTGGGGTGAAGGGGTTAAAAGTTCTCATTTCTGAGGTAAAATTTGTATTCGGTGAAGAAAGACCTTTCCATTACTGAGAAGATGGCAGCCGCTACTGATGAGATTCTATGTAGATAGGAGGGCGAGGAGGAGCTGTGCCGCTAGATCCTCCATCCTCGCGTCAGTATAGAATTGTATTTCCAATCTCAGTAATTTAACATTCGGTCTTCACTGAATACAGATTTTACCTCAAAATTGAGAATTTTGATAATGACTGATCACTTCTGGCAGAGAAAGAAGCAGATTTCTCTGATAAGATACATTACAGAGTTGCTTACCGTCACATGTATTATTGATTTATGAAATAAAAAGTAAAACGAAAATTACACGTTTGTGCACATATGTCAAACTCTAGTGTGCTGGCCAAATCAGGCCCCCCCGGGTGAGTATATTACGTCCGCAAGACCGGTCGGGGCCCACGCCCAGCACCGCATTGTTAACTAAGGCCGGCGTCACACTGGCGAGTTTGATGCGAGTAAGTCGCACGACTTTCTCGTATCAACACCCGGCACGGCCGCCCGCTCTCGGACTCGAGTGTGCGGCTGCATAGAAATACATGCAGCCGCACACTCGGGTCCGAGAGCGGGCGGCCGTGCCGGGTGTTGATGCGAGAAAGTCGTGCGACTTACTCGCATCAAACTCGCCAGTGTGACGCCGGCCTAAAGAGACATTCTGGATGCCGATACAGTTGATAGCAATGATGGAGGGAGCATCAGCTGGCACTCCCTCTGCCATCATTCCAACTCCGCATGGGACATCTCAGAAAGGCAGGAGCGATGACGTCATTACAATGCGCCCGCTGTGCCAAGATGGGCAAAGGATCTGAAGACACCATGAAGAGACTGAAGCAGCGGGGGGACGAGCAGAGATATTATTTTTTTCCAATGTGGGGCCATCATACTATATGGAGCATTGTGTGGGGCCATTAAACTGTATGGAGCACTGTGTGGGGCCATTATAATTTATGGAAAGTAATGAATAGCCCCGTTGTACTATATGGAGCACTGTGTGGGGCCATGTAAGCCCGAAAGGGCAGGGTCATCTCCCTCTATTAGAAGCAGTAAAAAGCATATTATATTATATTACTCCAATATTTTATTCTAAGATCTACTAATTAAAATTCACTTTGTTTGAGGGACAACCATGTTAACTTTGCTTTTATATGAAAAAGTTCATCATCATATTTGGTGAAATGGAAAAACTTCAATTGTAGACATTTTTTAAATAATTATCAAGGTTGACCCACTACTTTCTACAAGCTTTTCATTTTGGCCCTCTTTGTATGAGTTTGATACCTCTGCTTTAAAGGTGTTGTCCACTACTAGGGACAACCCCTTCTCAAACTAAATGTTTGGCCCAGTTAAAATACCATTCTAGCGGTGTCACCCATCGCGGTCCTGGAGCTTTCATGCAGTGTTGTGACTCGTCGTGCCCACTCAGCGTGGTGTCACTGTCTAAGCCTATGGACTGAACATGGAGTGTAAGTCCCGGCTCAGTGATCGACCTCCTCTACATGTTCAATACGTACGAAGGTGGAGACAGTGACGCCAGCGCTGACTGGGCGCCAGGGTCACGTGTCACAAAACGCAAGAGAGCTCCGGACCACGAGTGCCGACACCGCTGGAATGGCGCCAGCATGGAGGTGACCATAGTTTTTTTTATTTATAGACGCCAAACATTTAGTTGAAGATGGGTTTGTCCAGTATTGGACAACTCCTTTAAGGGAAAAGACTGAACAGTGAAACAGGAGTAAAAAAAGTGACAGGAATGACACATCACACATACGGGGCAGGACTAGGAAGAAACAAGGATGATGGCAGTGAAGCGCTGCGGAATATGTTGGCGCTATATAAATAAAGATTATTATTATTATTATGGCACTGGAGAAGGGTAATACATTTCCCAGTAATCATACATTTTAAAATAGGACAAGGAGTGAAGGATGATGGCACAAGGAGGAAAGGAAATGCGGTAAGCATTCCAGTAATGTGTGAAGAACACAGGACTAGGAGAAAACATGGATGATGGCACAGAAGGAGAGCACTAGGGGAGAGATGGATGATGGCACAGGAGGGGGGATAAAGTTCCCAGCTATCATACATGTAGGAGGGGATTAGGGGAAGACATGGATGATGGCACAGGAGGAGGGGGAGAAAGTTTCCAGTAATCATACATGCAGGGCAGGACATGAAATGATGGCACAGGAGGAGGGGGAGAAAGTTCCCAGCTATCATACATGCAGGGCAGGACATGGATGATGGCACAGGAGGAGGGGGAGAAAGTTCCCAGTAATCATACATGCAGGACAGGACTAGGGGAGAGATAGATGATGGCACAGGAGGAGGGAAGAAAGTTCCCAGCTATCATACATGTAGGACAGGACTAGGGGAGAGATGGATGATGGCACAGGAGCAGGGGGAGAAAGTTCCCAGCTATCATACATGTAGGACAGGATTAGGGGAGAGATGGATGATGGCACAGGAGGCGGGGAGAAAGTTCCCAGTAATCATACTTGTAGGACAGGATTAGGGGGAGAGATGGATGATGGCACAGGAGGAGGGGGATGAAGTTCCCAGTAATCATACATGCAGGGCAGACATGGATGATGGCACAGGAGGAGGGGGAGAAAGTTCCCAGCTATCATAAATGCAGGGCAGGGACATGGATGATGGCACAGGAGGAGGGGAGAAAGTTCCCAGTAATCATACATGTAGGACAGGACTAGGGGAGATGGATGATGGCACAGGAGCAGGGGGAGAAAGTTCCCAGCTATCATACATGTAGGACAGGATTAGGGGAGAGATGGATGATGGCACAGGAGGAGGGGGATGAAGTTCCCAGTAATCATACATGCAGGCAGGGACATGGATGATGGCACAGGAGGAGGGGGAGAAAGTTCCCAGCTATCATACATGTAGGACAGGAGTAGGGGAGAATGGATGATGGCACAGGAGGCGGGGAGAAAGTTCCCAGTAATCATACATGCAGGACAGGACTAGGGGAGAGATGGATGATGGCACAGGAGGAGGGAAGAAAGTTCCCAGCTATCATACATGTAGGACAGGACTAGGGGAGAGATGGATGATGGCACAGGGAGGGGGAGAAAGTTCCCAGCTATCATACATGCAGGACAGGATAGGGGAGATATGGATGATGGCACAGGAGGAGGGGGAGAAAGTTCCAGCTATCATACATGCAGGACAGGATAGGGGAGATATGGATGATGGCACAGGAGAGGGGGAGAAAGTTCCCAGCTATCATACATGCAGGACAGGATAGGGAGATATGGATGATGGCACAGGAGGGGGGAGAAAGTTCCAGCTATCATACATGAGGACAGGATAGGGAGATATGGATGATGGCACAGGAGAGGGGGAGAAAGTTCCCAGCTATCATACATGCAGGACAGGATTAGGGGGAGATATGGATGATGGCACAGGAGAGGGGAGAAAGTTCCCAGCTATCATACATGCAGGACAGGATAGGGGAGATATGGATGATGGCACAGGAGGGGGGGAGAAAGTTCCCAGCTATCATACATGCAGGACAGGATAGGGAGATATGATGATGGCACAGGAGAGGGGAGAAAGTTCCAGCTATCATACATGCAGGACAGGATAGGGGAGATATGGATGATGCACAGGAGGAGGGGAGAAAGTTCCCAGCTATCATACATGCAGGACAGGATAGGGGAGAATGGATGATGGCACAGGAGGCGGGGAGAAAGTTCCAGCTATCATACATGCAGGACAGGATTAGGGGAGATAGGATGATGGCACAGGAGGAGGGGGAGAAAGTTCCAGCTATCATACATGAGGACAGGATTAGGGGAGAATGGATGATGGCACAGGAGGGGGGAGAAAGTTCCCAGCTATCATACATGCAGGACAGGATAGGGGAGAATGGATGATGGCACAGGAGGAGGGGAGAAAGTTCCAGCTATCATACATGCAGGACAGGATTAGGGGAGATATGGATGATGGCACAGGAGGAGGGGAAAGTTCCAGCTACATACATGAGGACAGGATTAGGGGAGAATGGATGATGGCACAGGAGAGGGGGAGAAAGTTCCCAGCTATCATACATGTAGGACAGGATAGGGAGAATGATGATGGCACAGGAGGCGGGGGAGAAAGTTCCCAGCTATCATACATGAGGACAGGATTAGGGGAGATATGGATGATGGCACAGGAGGAGGGGAGAAAGTTCCCAGCTATCATACATGAGGACAGGATTAGGGAGAATGGATGATGGCACAGGAGGAGGGGGAGAAAGTCCAGCTATCAACATGCAGGACAGGATTAGGGGAGATATGGATGATGGCACAGGAGAGGGGGAGAAGTTCCCGCTATCATACATGCAGGACAGGATTAGGGGAGAATGGATGATGGCACAGAGGAGGGGGAGAAAGTTCCAGCTATCATACATGAGGACAGGATAGGGGAGACATGGATGATGCACAGGAGGAGGGGAGAAAGTTCCCAGCTATCATACATGAGGACAGGATAGGGGAGAATGGATGATGCACAGAGAGGGGAGAAAGTTCCCAGCTATCATACATGAGGACAGGATTAGGGGAGAATGGATGATGGCACAGGAGAGGGGAGAAGTTCCAGCTATCATACATGAGGACAGGATAGGGGAGAATGGATGATGGCACAGGAGAGGGGAGAAAGTTCCAGCTATCATACATGCAGGACAGGATTAGGGGAGAATGGATGATGGCACAGGAGGGGAGAAAGTTCCCAGCTATCATACATGCGCTTAGGGGTATGATGAGGCACAGGAAGGGGAGAAGTTCACTTCATCATAGGCAGGATGGATGGATGGCACAGGAGAGGGGGAGAAAGTTCCCAGCTATCATACTGCAGGACAGGATTAGGGGGAGATATGGATGATGGCACAGGAGGGGGGGAGAAAGTTCCAGTATCATACATGGAGATGGCAGCTGAGTACGAGGACCCCATACATCGCGGCGGACAGGAGTTGTGATGGCGGACGTTTCCCCTATCTTCTCAGGATTTGGGGTCCCATGGTCAGCGCTCGATGGCCCAGGGAAGAAAGTTCAGCTATCATTACTGGCGGCTAGGCGAGAATGTGATGGCACATGCAGGGGAGGTTCGCTTACTGCAGGCAGGCATTAGGGGATAGTGATGGCAAGGAGCTAGTGAGAGTTCCAGCTATTACATGTAGGACAGCGATAGGGCAATGGATACCGGATGCGTGGAATCCCGCTATACATGCGGCAGGCTGGAGATGCTCCGAGGAAAAGATGCTATTAAGGACAGGTAATGGGACAGTTGCGGGCCAGGAGTTCAGTACTCTAGGATTATGAGTCACAGCACAGTCCAGCTTTGATGCGCAGACCTAGAGTCAAAGCGATTCAGCTATATCATGCGGGTAGGGGGAGGCTGTGTGCCGGAGGGAAATGTGCTGCGCATCCTGCAGACGTGTGTTGTTGGTGAGGCACTTGGGGTGAAGTTGCTAGGCAATGGGACATGGGGAATACGGCTGATGGCTCCGGAATAGAACAGTTCCTCATGTTAGTGGTCTTCATCGTGGACCAGGACGCAGGAAGATCATCAGCGCATGACATGCTGGAGAAATCGCCTTATCATGAGGTGACTGGTTGTGCCAGGAGGGAGAATCCCTTGTCTTAGGAAAATGGGGAGATATCGTGCCAAACATGAAATTCGCACTAATAGTACGATGGCACATTTGGATTCGTGATTGGACAAGCAAAATTTTATAAAATCGGTAACTTTCGGTAAGGCTAAGTTCACACGTTCAGGAATGTTTGCAGAATTTTCCTAAGCAAAAACTGACTTTTTTTGCTGTTTTTACGCTTTTTTTTGCGTTTTTGGTGTGGATTTTGCGCGTTTTTACAGCAATTTTTCCTGAACTTTCTAGGTCAATAATATAGCGGGAAAAACGCTAGAATTCCGTGAAATTAATGAACATGTTGGTTCTTTGTCCGAGATGCGTTTTTTTCGCAGAAAAAAACGCACCATGTGCACAAGAATTGCGGCATTCATTCTAAATGATAGGATGCTTAATACATGTGGTTTTGAAGCGTTTTTCCTGCGAAAAAAACATAAATAATCCTGAACGTGTGCACTTAGCCTAAAAGTGCGGGAGATTATTTGCGTTGCCACAGAAGTGTTTTCAGCACTTTAGTACTGATAATGGTGGTGTATCATGAGCGTTTGGCACGTGTTTGGTGAGTGGAGGGGTTTGCAGAGCTCAGAGGCGCAGCGTTCTTGTAAACATTCTTTTCCCCTAACTTTATGTGTGCGCATTGTAGCTAGCCAATCAGGGTGCAGGAAACATCCACAATGTCCTGACACAACGGCTTGTGTCATTGGCCACTGAAATCACATGCCCTCTCCATATTAATAGTAAACATCTTGTTTTAGCGCCATTTTGACACTGTAACAGCGCAGAGAGGCTGCTCCGGACGCTGCCACTGTTAGCAGCAAGATTTTAGCTAGGTGGCTGTATATCAGGCAGATAGTGTACAGTGTGGCTGTAAAATTTACCTTCCAGCACTTTTTTTTTCCATTTTTTGCCATGCGGAAGTGCAAAAAAAAGCCAGCAGGTCACGTGTTGTGCATTGCTTCTATTGTGATCCATGCACGCATATAGCATTCTAATTCACATGCAGCTAATGAAGAAATATTAAACAGCCTGCTGTATCCCACGTTGTCATTTCTGCCCCTGATGAAGCCATTTGATATGGCGGCACGCTCGGGCTCTATCCCGCCTAAAAAAAACCCTGGTCTGGTAACCTGGTCATGTCTCTAATATGAGACCCCCTCTCAGCCTTTTAGTACTATGATAGCCTAATATGGAGTTGTCAGCTTTGCATTTCTGTGTATACTTTGGGGCAATTGGAGTAAGGATAGTGCCATACTAAGTCTTATTTAGGCTATTGTTTGTCTGACTTTATAGTTGTGTATCCTTATGATGTTATGTGTCTCTTTAACCAACCTTCTCTGCATACATTTATATATTATATGTGTATCAAGAATCTGTGAATCATTTTTGGCATTTAACATTTGGATACTCATATAGAGGTTTAATTTCTCCTCTCTAGTCTTTTCTCCATATTGAATTTTTGTATACTACCTTTGACCAAGGTTTCCACAAAACTATATTCATGTGTATTGTATAATCATATACATCTATGGGGATTTAGGGGGCTTTTGTTCCTATCATGGGGCTTTTTGCCTGGTTTTAATTGTTTTTAATGATTGTAGTGTGGTTTTGCAGTTGTCTCAATAAATTTTCCTATTACTTTTTATTGATTTTGGCATCCCTGGTGCTTTTGGTATGTACTCTTTTCTTTTGTCTTCACAGAAAGCAGGTAGAGGTGTTGCATGTGGTATCAGGGCTCCCAGCAATCAAGGGCCTACACCGATCCCTCACCCACCTAGTCTTAGGGTATGTTTCCACGGTCCGGAATTCTTCAGTAATTGCTGCGTGTTTGACGCTGTGCGCTGGCGCAGCGTCAAACATGCAGCGTCCAGATGTTACAGCATAGTGGAGGGGATTTCAAGAAATTCTGTCTCCACTATGCTTAAAAACACGCGGGCGGCAGACCTGCGTTAACGGACATGCGGCGTGTCTTTTTAGATCGCAGCATGTCCTATTCCCTTGCGGCGTCGCTGCAAGGGAAATAACACAGGCCTATGTAGCGCTGCGCTGATTCCGGATGTGTTCAATGAGCACATCCGGATTCACCGCGCATTCACTAGGGGGCGGGGCTTTGGGCGGAGAGGACTTTCCGCTCCGTCCAAAGCACTGTGTTTCCTGATCATGGAAACACAGCCTTAGGGCTCATACTCACTTGAGCCGAAAACGGATGATTTTCAGCTGATAAAAAATCTGATTCAAATCGGACCAATGTTATTCAATAAGTGACATCTCATTTGCGATTTTTTTTTTTCTCAGCCGAAATCGGTATGAGAAAAAAAATCGCAACATGCTGCGATTTGATGCGATTTTGGCATGATAATCGCTAATGCAATAGATGGTGCTATAAAAAATTGCATGCAAATCGCATGACAATTGCACATAATCGGACCATCCTGAAAACTGACCGATTTTTTTCCAGCAAGTGAGTATGAGCCCTTACTGTAACATTCAAATGAAAGCTGTAAATGCTGTCCCAGACCCCGATACCTCATGCCTGGCTGATTGCTGCAGTTCCATTCTGCAATTTGTACTGTGGGTGAATTGAGGCCGCTTTCCTGGTGTCTGCCCCTCATTTGATGTGTTTTGGCAGCATTTGGGGCCATTTTAAGGTGTTGTGCATGTGTTTGTTTTTTGCCTCCCATTGAAGTGACTTGCGTGCGGGTATATTCGGCGAATATTGCAAGTTTGGCAAACATAAACCGAACATTGAAATATTTGCTCATCTCTACTCATCACTAGTCAGGAAACATTATTTCCTGCATAATAACATGTATGTAAGGCAACAATTAAAAGAGAAAAAAAAAAAAGACGCCTCCTCCACCCCGTTACTAGCGGGGCCATCTCGCCATATTTCTCTGTCACCTATGACTACAGTAGAGGGGGAAATAAAACTACACCTACCGGTAAATGTAATTTTACTACCTTATCTGGGCATGTAGTGTGTGACATGGTCTGATACATCCTATTTAATTTATGAAACTCAAAGCCTAAGTGGATAATGTAAGAACTGCCAGAGGATCAAGAATGGGTTTTCCTAGTAGTGGACAGCCCCTTTAAGTGCAAGGGCTGAAAAATATATACCTGTGTATGTGTATATATAATATAATTGTAGGGGTAGGCCTCATACACATTCTGTAAAAATTATGAAGGAGGGCATCATACACGCCCTGGGAAAATTAAGAGCGAGGGTCTCATGATGACCCTCCAAAAACCATGAGCAAGGGCCTCATTATAACCTTGTTGATAAGGTGGAGAGGGCAAGAAAAAGGAAGAAACCATCAACAGTTTATCCTTTTTTGGGTAGGAAAGGGTGCATAGGAATACACCAGAAAAAAAAGAAACTTTTGAACGTTAAGGCTATGTGCACACGTATCAGAATTGCCGCGGAAATTTCCACGGCAATCCCGCACCTCCGTGCCGTGGGAAATACGCATTTTATAGGTATGAGTATTCCCGCTAAAAACTAGCATTTTGGAAGCGTAATTAGCTTGCAGAATGCTAGCGTTTTTCAAGTGATCTGTAGCATCGCTTGGAAAACTGATTGACAGGTTGGTCACACTAGTGAAAGTGTTTGACAAGTGTGACCAACTTTTTACTATTGATGCCGCATCAATAGTAAATAGATATAATGTTAAAAATAATAAAAAATTGTGATATTCTCACCTTCTGGCGGCCCCCACATCCTTCCTGGTCCTCACGATGCTCCCGGCAACTCCCATTCCCCGGGATGCCTGGCGACAATGACCCCAGATGACGTAGCATCACGCGAGACCGCTACATCATGTGGGGTCATTGTCGCAAGGCATCCCTGGGAACGGGAGTTTCTGGGAGCTTCGCCGAGGGGCGGGAAGGCTGCGGGGGCTGCCGGAAGGTGAGAATATCACGATTTTTTATTTTAATTATTTTAACGTGGATATGGTACCCAGGGCCTGGAGGAGAGTCTCCTTCCTCCAGACCCTGGGTACCATCCGCACATGCGGAAAGTAAGCGGTTCAATGCATTCCTATGGCGGCGGAATCGCTGCGATTCCGGAAAAAGAATGAACATGCTGCTTTTTTCCGCGATACATTTTTTTTGCGGAAAAAAGCGCACATGCTGCAACCCTTTTGCATTTTAAAGGGAACCTGTCACCAGAAATAATGCTGTTAATCTGCAGATATGCGGTTAGTGTACAGGTTAACATTATTATGTTACTGTCCGGCGCCTGCACGCAGCGGATAGAAACGGCGGTTCAGTCACCACTCTGAGAATACAGAGAGGCCGCTGTAACAGCGCCCCCAGGACTGACTGACAGCTGGCCCCAATGTAGAGCCAGTGTAAGTCAAGTCAGGGCGGTGACTGAACTGCCGACGCCTCTGACTGTGTGATGTGAGTCACGGTAGATAAAATAAATAATAATATATATATATATATATATATTATATACAGTAGCTGAAGAGCCTGGCGCTGCCCAGGCATAGTAACTAACTACGGTTAGTTATAACAAATTATAATGATTATATCTCTATATATAAAGCTGAGTGTATAGCCCCACCCACTCCGCATAGCCACATTCACTATAATATTCAACACAATCCCATCCGCCAGAGTCACCGGACTACTACCCCTAATATTCCACATCATCCCGTCAGCCAGAGCCACTGGACTACTAATATCCCACATCATCCTATCAGAGCCACCGGACTACTACCCCTAATATCCCACATCGTCCCATCAGCCAGAGCCACTGGACTACTAATATCCCGTCAGCCAGAGCCACCGGACTACTACCCTTAATATCCCACATCGTCCCATCAGCCAGAGTCACCGGACTACTAAAATCCCACATCATCCCGTCAGCCAGAGCCACCAGACTACTACCCCTAATATCCCACATCATCCCATCAGCCAGAGCCACGGACTACTACCCCTAATATCCCACATCATCCCATCAGCCAGAGCCACCGGACTGCTACCACTAATATCCCACATCATCCCATCAGCCAGAGCCACCGGACTACTACCGCTAATATCCCACATCATCCCATCAGTCAGAGCCACCGGACTGCTACCCCTAATATCCCACATCATCCCATCAGCCAGAGCCACCGGACTACTACCGCTAATATCCCACATCATCCCATCAGTCAGAGCCACCGGACTACTACCACTAATATCCCACATCATCCCATCAGCCAGAGCCACCGGACTACTACCACTAATATCCCACATCATACTGTCACAGCCGCTATACTACTACCCCTAATATCCCACATCGTCCCATCAGCCAGAGCCACCGGACTACTAATATCCCACATCATCCCGTCAGCTAGAGCCACCGGACTACTAATATCCCACGTCAGCCAGAGCCACCGGACTACTAATATCCCACATCATCCCTTCAAAGCCACCTGAACTACATACCCTAGAATATCCCATCCATCATCCCGTCAGAGCCACTGGACTACTACCCCTAATATCCCACATCATCCCGTCACAGCCGCCAGACTACTACCACTAATATCCCACATCTTCCTGTCAGCCAGAGCCACCGGACTACTAATATCCCACATCATCCCATCAGAGCCACCGGACTGCTACCCCTAATATCCCACATCATCCCGTCACAGCCGCCAGACTACTACCACTAATATCCCACATCATCCTGTCAGCCAGAGCCACCGGACTACTAATATCCCACATCATCCCGTCATCAAAGCCACCGGACTACTACCCCTAATATCCCATATCATCCCGTCATCAGAGCCACCGGACTACTACCCCTAATATCCCATATCATCCCGTCATCAGAGCCACCGGACTACTACCCCTAATATCCCACATCATCCCATCAGAGCCACCGGACTACTACCCCTAATATCCCACATCATCCCGTCAGAGCCACCGGACTACTACCACTAATATCCCACATCATCCTGTCAGCCAGAGCCACTGGACTACTAATATCCCACATCATCCCGTCAGCCAGAGCCACCGGACTACTACTCCTAATATCCCACATCATCCCGTCAGCCTGGGATCAGAATCAGAGCTCTGGATGGATTTGACCTAACTTACATACCGGGGATCCCTTCAAGAGAGGCCTGGCATCAGAACCAGAGCGCTGAGTGAATTTGCCCTGACTTCCATACCAATGATCCCTTTAATAGAAGCCTGGGGTGAGAATCAGAGCGCTGAGGGATTTACCCTAACTTCCGAACCGGGGATCCCTTTAAGAGAGGCCTGGAGTCAGGACCAAATAGCAGAGTGGATTTGCCCTCACTTCCATACCAGGGATCCCTTTAAGAGGGAAGATGTGCCTATGGGATGGAGGATGAATGATGGGGATATGGGCACGGGAGCGGGTGATTCAGTTCTGTCATGTGCTTTCTGCTTCTGTCTGGGGGGCAGACAATGACTGGAGCTTATATTCCCTGTCATGCTAGATTTCTCCCACCTGGTCAGTGTCAGCTGAGGTTTTGTCGTGGAGTGAGAAAACTGTTGCTCATAGCAACCAATCACAGCTCAGCTTCTATCAAACAGCTCTGGTTAAATGCAAGATACTCCGTGATTGGTTAGTGATACACACATACACACATTCAATTTTATATATATATAGATATATACTACTTACTGTAAGTAAAGGGAGGTCAAACAATCCAAGGTCAGGTCCAGGAAATGGCGCCGTACGTCAAAGATGAGTCAGATACAAAGTCCGGGAAGAGACTCAAATCAAGCTGGGTCAGGCACAAAGTGCAGAGGGATCAATGTTCCACAGGCAACAGCAAGTGTACGATTGACACTGGGAAAAGGAACTAGCCTGCTTAAGGCTAAGTGCACACGGCAGGAATTTTCGCGTTTTTTCCCGCGGCAAAAACGCAAGCATTAAGCAACCTATTCATTTAAATGGATTCCGCAATTTTTGTGCACACGCAGGTTTTTTTCCGCGAAAAAAACGCTTCGCGGAAAAAATAGCAACATGTTCATTAACCCCTTCAAGACCCAGCCTATTTTGACCTTAAAGACCTTGCCATTTTTTGCAATTCTGACCAGTGTCCCTTTATGAGGTAATAACTCAGGAACGCTTCAACGGATCCTAGCGATTCTGAGATTGTTTTTTCGTGACATATTGGGCTTCATGTTAGTGGTAAATTTAAGTCGATAATTTTTGCGTTTATTTGTGAAAAAAATGGAAATTTGGCGAAAATTTTGAAAATTTTGTAATTTTCAAATTTTTAATTTTTATTCTGTTAAACTAGAGAGTTATGTGACACAAAATAGTTAATAAATAACATTTCCCACATGTCTACTTTACATCAGCACAATTTTGGGAACAACATTTTTTTTTTGTTAGGAAGTTATAAGGGTTAAAAGTTGACCAGCGATTTCTCATTTTTACAGCAAAATTTACAAAACCATTTTTTTTAGGGACCACCTCACATTTGAAGTCACTTTGAGGGGTCTATATGGCAGAAAATACCCAAAAGTGACACCTTTATAAAAACTGCACCCCTCAAGCTACTCAAAACTACATTCAAGAAGATTATTAACCCTTCAGGTGCTTCACAGGAACTAAAGCAACGTGTAAGGAAAAAATGGACATTTTAATTTTTCCAACAAAAATTTTCTTTTAGCATCAATTTTTTCATTTTTACATGGGCATCAGGATAAAATGGATCCTAAAATTTGTTGGGCAATTTCTCTTGAGTACACAGATACCTCATATGTGGTCATAAACCACTGTATGGGCGCACGGCAGGGCTCAGAAGGGAAGGAGCGCCATTTGACTTTTTGAATGGAAAATATGCTGGAATATTTAGCGGTTGCCATGTCACATTTGGAGAGTCCCTGTGTGCCTAAACATTGGAGCTCCCCCACAAGTGACCCCATTTTGGAAACTAGACCCCCTAAGGAACTTATCTAGATGCATAGTGATCATTTTGAACCCCCAGGTGCTTCACAAATTGATCTGTAAAAAAAAGAAAGTACTTTTTTTTCACAAAAATTTTCTTTTAGCCTCAGTTTTTTCATTTTCACATGGGCAACAGTATAAATTGGATCCTAAAATTTGTTAGGCAATTTCTCCTGAGTACACAGATACCTCATATGTGGTCATAAACCACTGTTTGGGCGCATGGCAGGGCTCAGAAGGGAAGCAGCGCCATTTGACTTTTTGAATGGAAAATATGCTGGAATATTTAGCGGTTGCCATGTCGCATTTGGAGAGTCCCTGTGTGCCTAAACATTGGAGCTCCCCCACAAGTGACCCCATTTTGGAAACTAGACCCCTAAGGAACTTATCTAGATGCATAGTGAGCACTTTGAACCCCCAGGTGCTTCACAAATTTATCCGTAAAAAAAAAAAAGTACTTTTTTTTCACAAAAATTTTCTTTTAGCCTCAGTTTTTTTCATTTTCACATGGGCAACAGTATAAATTGGATCCTAAAATTTGTTGGGCAATTTCTCCTGAGTACACAGATACCTCATATGTGGTCATAAACCACTGTTTGGGCGCACGGCAGGGCTCAGAAGGGAAGGAGCGCCATTTGACTTTTTGAATGGAAAATATGCTGGAATATTTAGCGGTTGCCATGTCGCATTTGGAGAGTCCCTGTGTGCCTAAACATTGGAGCTCCCCACAAGTGACCCCATTTTGGAAACTAGACCCCCTAAGGAACTTATCTAGATGCATAGTGAGCACTTTGAACCCCCAGGTGCTTCACAAATTGATCCGTAAAAAAAAGAAAGTACTTTTTTTTCACAAAAATTTTCTTTTAGCCTCAGTTTTTTTCATTTTCACATGGGCAACAGTATAAATTGGATTCTAAAATTTGTTGGGCAATTTCTCCTGAGTACACAGATACCTCATTTGTGATCATAAACCACTGTTTGGGCGCACGGCAGGGCTCAGAAGGGAAGGAGCGCCATTTGACTTTTTGAATAGAAAATATGCTGGAATATTTAGCGGTTGCCATGTCGCATTTGGAGAGTTCCTGTGTGCCTAAACATTGGAGCTCCCCCACAAGTGACCCCATTTTGGAAACTAGACGCCCTAAGGAACTTATCTAGATGCATAGTGAGCACTTTGAACCCCCAGGTGCTTTACAGAAGTTTATAACGCAGAGCCGTGAAAATAAAATATCATTTTTTTTTCTCAAAAAATGATTTTTTAGCCCACTATTTTTTATTTTCACAATGGTTACAGGAGAAATTGGACCCCGAAAGTTGTTGTCCAGTTTGTCCTGAGTACGCTAGTACCCCATATGTGGGGGGGAACCACTGTTTGGGCACACGTCAGGGCTCGGAAGGGATGTAGTGACGCTTTGAAATGCCAACTTGATGGAATGGTCTGCGGGCATCTTGTTACGTTTGCAGAGCCCCTGATGCGCCTAAACAGTAGAAACTCCCCACAAGTGACCCCATTTTGGAAACTAGACACCGCAAAGAACTTATCTAGATGTGTGGTGAGCACTTTGAACCCCCAAGGGCTACACAGAAGTTTATAACGCCCGGGCATGAAAATAGAAAAAATCATATTTTTTCCACAATCAGGATCTTTTAGTCCCCAATTTTTTTATTTTCGCAAGGGTAACATGAGAAATTAGACCCCAAAAGTTGTTGTCCAATTTGTCCTGAGTATGCTGATATCCCATATGTGGGAGAAAACTACTGTATGGGCACACGTCGGGGCTCGGATGGAAAGTAGTGACCTTTTGAAATGCCCACTTGATGGAATGGTCTTCGGGCGTCATGTTACGTTTGCAGAGTCACTGATGTGCCTAAACAGTAGAAAACTCCCCACAAGTGACCCCATTTTGGAAACTAGATCCCCCAAGGAACTCCTCTAGATGTGTGGTGAGCACTTTGAATCTCCAAGTCCTTCACAGAAGTTTATAACGCAGAGCCGTGAAAATATAAAATCATTTTTTTTCCACAAAAATAATTTTTAGTCCCCAATTTTTTTTCCCAATGTTAATAGGAGAAATTAGAACCCCCAAAGTTGTTGTGCAATTTTTCCCGAGTACGCTGATACCTCATATGTGGGGATAAACCACTGTTTGGGCATACGTCGGGGCTTGGAATAAAGGGAGCACTGTTTGACTTTTTGAACGCAAAATTTGCAGGAATCAATGGTGGCGCCATGTCGCGTATGGAGACCCCCTGATGTGCCTAAATAGTGGAAACCCTCAATTCTAACTCCAACCCTAACCCCAACACACCCCTAACGCCTACACACACCTAACCCTAATACAAACCCTAATCATAACCCTAACCCCAACACACCCCTAATCCCAACTCTAACCATAAACCTAACTACAAGCCTAACCCTAATTCCAACCCTAACCCAAATTCCAACCCTAACCGTAATTCTAACCTTAGCCCTAATGCTAACCCTAACCCTAGTTCTAACCCTAAGGACTGGGTTCATATTGCGTTTTACCAGCCCGTTCAACACGTAGCGTTGACCGGCTGGTAACGGTATAGCATAACGCGATCGCGTTATGCTATACCCGCTAGCGCAGATGAATCAGCAGATAATCAGCCGCGGATCAGCAGCAAAATCAGTCGCGGATCAGCAGCGAAATCCGCCGCGGATCAGCAGCGAAATCCGCCGCGGATCAGCAGCGAAATCCGCCGCGGATCAGCAGCGAAATCCGCCGCGGATCAGCAGCGAAATCCGCCGCGGATCAGCAGCGAAATCGCCGCGGATCAGCAGCGAAATCCGCGCGGATCGCAGCGAAATCGTCGCGGATCCGCAGCGAAATCAGTCGCGGATCCGCAGCGAAATCAGTCGCGGATCCGCAGCGAAATCAGTCGCGGATCCGCAGCGAAATCAGTCGCGGATCCGCAGCGAAATCAGTCGCGGATCCGCAGCGAAATCAGTCGCGGATCCGCAGCGAAATCAGTCGCGGATCCGCAGCGAAATCAGTCGCGGATCCGCAGCGAAATCAGTCGCGGATCCGCAGCGAAATCCAGTCGCGGATCGCAGCGAAATCCGCCGCGGATCCAGCGAAATCCGGCGGATCGCAGCGAAATCGCCGCGGATCCGCAGCGAAATCCGTCGCGATCCGCGCGAATCAGCGCGATCCGCAGAAATCCAGTCCGCGGATCCGCAGCGAAATCAGTCGCGGATCCGCAGCGAAATCAGTCGCGGATCCGCAGCGAAATCAGTCGCGGATCCGCAGCGAAATCAGTCGCGGATCCGCAGCGAAATCAGTCGCGGATCCGCAGCGAAATCAGTCGCGGATCCGCAGCGAAATCAGTCGCGGATCCGCAGCGAAATCCGCCGCCGATCAGCAGCGAAATCAGTCGCGGATACGCAGCGAAATCCGCCGCCGATCAGCAGCGAAATCCGCCGCCGATCAGCAGCGAAATCCGCCGCGATCAGCAGCGAAATCCGCCGCCGGGATCAGCAGCGAAATCCGCCGCGGATCAGCAGCGAAATCCGCCGCCGATCAGCAGCGAAATCCGCAGCGGATCAGCAGCGAAATCCGCTGCCGATCCGCAGCGAAATCCGCTGCCGATCAGCAGCGAAATCCGCCGCCGATCAGCAGCGAAATCCGCCGCGATCAGCAGCGAAATCCGCCGCGGATCAGCAGCGAAATCCGCCGCGATCAGCAGCGAAATCCGCCGCGGATCAGCAGCGAAATCCGCCGCGGATCAGCAGCGAAATCCGCCGCGATCAGCAGCGAATCCGCCGCGGATCAGCAGCGAAATCCGCCGCGGATCCGTAGCGAATCCGCCGCGGATCAGCAGCGAATTCCGCCGCGGATCAGCAGCGAAGTCCGCCGCGGATCAGCAGCGAAATCCGCCGCGGATCAGCAGCGAAATCCGCCACGGATCAGCAGCAAAATCAGCCGCGGATCAGCAGCAAAATCCCCCATATAGGAAAAAAAAAAAAAAATTCTTTATTTTTTTATTTGTCCCTACCTATGATAAAGGGGGGGGTTCATTTACTTTTTTTTATTTAGATCACTGTGACAGTTTATCACAGTGATCAAAATAAATTTTTGAACACTGGGGGCGCACTGTGCGCCACTGCGCGCGCCGCCATTTTCCAATATGGCGGCGCCCATGAAGAGGCCCGGGCGGACGCCGGGCCCGATCGTGGGACATCGGTGGATCGGGAGAGGTGAGTAGGGGGGTCGGAAGGCTGGGGGGGGGATAGGAAGTGGGGGCAGTGGACCAAAAGAGGAGGGGAGCTGTAAGTGACGGCGGTGACCGATCGCTGCCATCTTTCGGTGGTGGCGGCGGCCGATCACCGCCGTGACTCGGTGTGGGGGGGGTCAGGGCTCGGTCTCCAGCCATGGCAGATGCTATTGCAGCATCGGCCATGGCTGGATTGTAATATTTCACCAATTAAATTGGTGAAATATTACACATTGCTCTGATTGGCTGTTTCACTTTTAACAGCCAATCAGAGCGATCGTGGCCACGGGGGGGTTAAGCCAACCCCCCTGTGGTGAAGCACAAAGGGTCCTGTAACTGCGGGTCGGGTGACCTTTCAGTGACCCCGGTGTCCCGGCCCGCAGGGACGAGATCCTTTCATGACGCCACATAGGCGTCATGGGTCGGATTGGCACAGGTTTTCATGACCCTACGTGGCGTCATGGGTCGGGAAGGGGTTAATTTTGCGTAATCTCGGCGGAATCCCCGCCATAGGAATGAATTGAACCGCTTACTTTCCGCATGTGGCTATGCGGAATGTAAGCGGTTCATGTGCGGATGGTACCCAGGGTCCGGAGGAGAGGAGACTCTCCTCCAGGCCCTGGGTACCATATCCCTGGTAAAACAATAATTAAAATAAAAAATAATGATGTTCTCACCTTCCGGCGTCCTCCGCAGCCTTCCCGCCGCTCAGCGACGCTCCTGTTCCCAGGAGTCCTTTAAGAGAATCACCCCAGATGACGTAGTGGTCTTGCGTGATGCTACGTCATCTGGGGTCTGTCGCAAAGGACGCCTGGGAACGGGAGTTGCCGGGAGCGTCGCTGAGAGTTGGGAAAGCTGCGGGGGCCGCCGGAAGGTGAGAATATCATTATTATTTTTTTTATTATTTTTACATTAGATCTTTTTACTATTGATGCGGCATAGGCAGCATCAATAGTAAAAAGTTGTTCACACTTGTCAAACACGTTGTTTGACTCGTGTGACCAACCTGTCAATCAGTTTTCCAAGCGATGCTACAGATCGCTAGGAAAACGCTAGCATTCTGCAAGCTAATTATGCTTGCAAAACACTAGTTTCTGGCGGGAATACGCATACAAAAAAATATTTGTTTCTTGTTTTTTGTTTTCTCTGTTTAATGGTCATGTGTTTGATATGCATTTACATTTTGCATACACATCAACTTACTTTTTCAGTTCAGACCCAGTTTTTCATTTAGTTCTTAGTGCATCTTGTGCATATAAGGGTGTGACCGCCCTGTTACTAATTCTCTGTTGGATCAAATGTTTATTGTTTCACAATCACTTACTAATTTATGTATTACAACTTCATGCATGTTTTGCAATTTATAATATTTTTTATTTTTGTTTTATTTTTTAGGTTTATTTTGTTTCTTGTTTTTTGTTTTCTCTGTTTAATGGTCATGTGTTTGATATGCATTTACATTTTGCATACACATCAACTTACTTTTTCAGTTCAGACCCAGTTTTTCATACAAAAAAAATGCGTATTTCCCGCGCCAGAGAAGTGCGGGATTGCCGCGGAAATTTCCGCGGCAATTCCGCAACGTGTGAACTTAGCCTTAGTAGAAGCCTGATTAAGGAAAATGAACACAGGTGATTGCAGCACAGACTGACAGCCCCCACACAAAGTAACAAAAAGAGTTGAAATCGTGACAGACTGAATACCGGATGCTGCCAGAGGGGAATCATTTCTCCCAGATGCATTTGGCTGCATGCAGGTGATGGACAGCATCATATCTACATGTTAACAGTGTTATTTCTGGTGACAGGTTCCCTTTAAATTAGGTATACAATATATGCCTGCAAACTTTCAGGTATTAATAGGGAAAAGAAAAAGCCCTGAAATATGCACTTATCTATAAGCTATCGCTATCCTGTAGATAGGTAATATCTTATTTTCACTGGACAACCCTCTTAAGTGGTTAAAGAGAACGTGTCGCAATTTTTTTTTATTGATTATGTAAGCTACTTGGGGCTGCCACTTTTGTTTGCTGGTGTGTGAGTGTCTGAGCATGCCACTTGCATACCACAAATACAGCAGACCCTGGGAATAAAAGATGCAGTCTGTGTCCGACCACATCTACACTGTGGCTGCCTCAGCTGTGAACCAAGTATGCCCCCTTTGCTGTCCGGTTCTCAGCTGTTAGGTACCATTATATTGTAATCCAGAACTGTGCTCTGAGCTACAATTTCCCCATCACTCTCATGCATTGTTCTGCAGTGATGGGATGTCCGGGCTACAGCAGTGGTTGGCAGCTTGGCCTTGTACTGCTAATGTCTGGTTACCGAGCTGTTCTCAACTCTGGTAGAAGACTCGGCCATAATACTTCTCTGAGTGGTGAGAGTAGACCTGTGGACGAGACTTATTCCAGTGGTGAGAACAGCTTGGTATCCAGACATGAATAGTACAATACCGGGCTGCTGACCTGTACTCCTTGCCGCCACTGTGAGCCCTGTATCAAGTCCTATCGTGTGCGAAACAGCCCGCCCAGCCTGTGTGTGATCCCGTCATGTGTGATGCAGCCCGCTGAGCCCTGTATCTAAACTTATACAGTTGCACATAAACCCTTCTCTGGAGCTTTCTACCTCCAGATCCACAGAGAAAAAAAACTCAGTGATCAGACATTTAACTTGTTGACACACCCTTGGGGAGGAGCTGGGGTGGTGGCCATCCCTCCCATCTCTTAGGCCAGTCTCACAGGTCCAGATATTTCCGGTACCGGAAAAATCTGTACTGGAGAGATCCGTGTCCGTGTGTGCACGTAGGCCATACGTGTGTCATCCGTGTGTCCTTGTTTATTGTCCGTGTGGTGTCTGTGTTAATACGTATCAGACACAAAGCTTTTGACATCCATATGAGGGGTTAAGCCAGTAATTAAAGGCTTGGAACATGCGAATGTGTGATCAATTAGTGATTATGTGTTAAAAGAGTTCCTAAAAAGTTTTGGCCGATGACATATCATCTTTGTGCTGTGTGTTAGGTCTCCTTTGGTGTCACAAATATGTCTAGTGACAATGAGGCGTTGTTGTGGTTGGCATGGCTTGTGTCACGTCGGTTTGGGGTTCGCCACCATATGCTTGATGAGAAATCACGGCTGCAAAAGAGGCTATGGGTTCACCCTCTACTCTTGCTAAGTGGGGCATATGCTTATTTTTCTAAATTGTACAATGCACTTCACAGAGACCGGTGAAGTTTGTTGCTTTTTGTCGTCTTTCCATTCCCTGCTTTTACAATATACTTCATGTTTTGCGGCCTTACCTTCTCAGACAAGACACCTGCATGCGACTAAGAATTTCTCCGGAGGAGCGTTTGCTAGTAACTGTGAGGTAATTTTTTTGGCCTAAGCATGATAATGTGACCAATAAATTGCAAACCATATTTGTGGGTTAAGTGGTTAAATGTCTAGTGAGTAATGTTCCATTTCCCTAGGTTATACAATGACCATAATAGTAACTGCAAAACATGTATTACTTTACCATTTCCATAGAAATAAAGCCAAACATATAGTTTGTATATCTATTCTTACTAACAATCAACTATTATAGTCCACAACTAAAATATTTACAATGCCACTTTGTGAGAATTCCATTATAACTGACACCTGTGTGTAGCATTAATGGGTGTGTGTTATATTGCACAAAACATATCTTTTATGTACCGTATATACTCGTGTATAAGCCAAGATTTTCAGCCCATTTTTTAGGGCTGAAAGTCCCCCTCTCGGCTTCTACGCGAGTCATATACGGGGGAGTGGGAGCGGCGGTGTTGGATCATACTCACCCCTCCGCGGGCGCGTCTCTGCAGCCCCCTTGCTTCTCCCACGATCTCCGGCTCCTTCCTGCAGCGGTCACATGGTACCGCTCATTAAAGTCATGAATATGCACATATTCATGACTTTAATGAGCGGTACCACGTGACCGCTGTAGGACTGAAGAGCTGTGGAGCCCGACGGGAGAAGAGGAGAGGCTGCAGAGACGCGCCGGCGGAGGGGTGAGTATAGCGATATTTACCTGTCCCGGACCACCGCTGCGCTCTGCTCCTTCGTCCGACTCCTCTGGCTGTGAATTTTTAGGCAGAGGGCACGATTACGTCGTTAGTGCGCGTTGCGCCCCCTGCCTGATCATTCACTGCCGAGGACCCGGAAGAGGAAGCAGTGCGCAGCGGTGGATAGAGGACAGTTAAATATCTCAGGTGCCGGGGTCCTGAGCGAGCGGTGACACCGACACCTGTCCCCCATAGCGCACCAGTGTCACCGCCTGCTCAGGACACCGGCACCTGGCCCCCAGCGACGAGAGGTGAGTATGTCATTTTTTTTTTGCAGCAGCATAAGGGACGTATACTATGGGGCATAATCTTTGGAGCATATGGGGGCATAATCTTTGGAGCATATGGGGGCATAATCTGTGCAGCATATGGGGGCATAATCTGTGCAGCATATGGGGGCATAATCTGTGCAGCATATGGGGCATAATCTGTGCAGCATATGGGGGCATAATCTGTGCAGCATATGGGGGCATAATCTGTGCAGCATATGGGGGCATAATCTGTGGAGCATATGGGGGCATAATCTGTGCAGCATATGGGGGCATAATCTGTGGAGCATATGGGGCATAATCTGGAGCATCTTGGGCATAATCTGGAACATAGGGGGGCATAATCTGGAGCATAGGGTGGCATAATCTGTGGAGCATATGGGGCATAATCTGTGGAGCATATTGGGCATAATCTGTGGATCATACGGGGCATAATCTGTGCAGTTTTTGGGGGCCTAATCTGTGGAGCATCATATGGGGGCATAATCATTTTTCACCCTAGGCTTATACGCGAGTCAATAAGTTTTCCCAGTTTTTTGTGGCAAAATTAGGGGGGTCGCCTTATACATGGGTCCCCTTATACATGAGTATATACGGTAGATGTGTGCTGTATTACCTTCACTATGTATAAATAGTTTGATTTATCAACATAATCCACAATTGATGCTGAATGTTACACATCCAAAATATGGCTTTTGTTAACAGATTGCTGGCTACTGGTCACTCATATTCTTCCCTCCGTTATGAGTTCCTCCTAGGCACGTCAACCATATCCGGGATTGTGCGCTCAACCTGTGATCTGATTTGGGATAAGCTAAAGAGCCGCCTCATGCCTCAGCCAACCACACAAGACTGGTTGAGGATTGCCCAGGGTTTCATGGAAGACACTGAGTTTCCGAACTGCATTGGTGCCCTGGATGGAAAACACATTCGTGTCAAGAAGCCGCCAGACTCTGGTTCTCGTTTTTTTTAACCCCTTAACGACCGATACGCCTTTTAACGGCGGTCATTAAGGGTACTTAAACCACAGCGCCGTTAATTAACGGCGCTGTGGAAAAAGTGAATAGCGCCCCCCAGAGGCGCATTTTCTCCGGGGTCTCGGCTACCGGGGGTAGCCGAGACCCCAAAGAACATGAATCGGGTCGGTCTTTACCGACACCGATGTTGCGATCGCCGTTATTAACCCTATAACGGCGACCGCAACAAAAAAAAAAAATGTGCCATTTAATTTCTCTGTCCTCTGATGTCAACGGACATCAGAGGACAGAGAAAAAGTGTCCCCAGGACCCCCATGTGGCCCCCGATCCCCTGCATGTGGCCCCAGGGCCCTCCGGTGTCCCCCGGTGCCGGCGCGATGAAGAAAATGGCGGGCGAATGCTCAGTGCGCCCGCCGCTATGTGCCGCTATGTGCTGGGGGGGATGGGCAAATATTCTCTGGGGTCTCGGCTACCGGGGGTAGCCGAGACCCCAGAGAACATGATCCGGGTCGGTATTCACCGATCCCGGTGTTGCGATCGCTTCTATGCAAGCATAGACGCGATCGCAAAAAAAAAAAAAAAAATGATTTCTCTCCCCTCTGATGTGATCGCACATCAGAGGGGAGAAAATGAGGGTCCCCCGATCGCCCCCCCTATACTTACCGGTGTCCTCCGTCCTCCTCGAGGCTCCAGGAACCCGGCGTCTTCTTCCTGCACAAAAAAAATGGCGGGCGCATGCGCAGTGCGCCCGCCGATCTGCTTGGCGGCAGATTCAAAAAAAGTTTCATTCATTCTCCAGAAAGTGCATTTTGATCACTGTGATAAACTATCACAGTGATAAAAATAAAAAAAACAGTACATAACCCCCCCATTTATCACCCCCTTAGTTAGGGACATATAATAAAAAATAGAAATTATATTTATTTTCATTTTTCTGTTAGGGTTAGGGTTATAATTAGGGTTAGGGTTATAATTAGGGTTAGGGTTATAATTAGGGTTAGGGTTAGCATTAGGGTTAGGGTTAGCATTAGGGTTAGGGTTATAATTAGCGTTAGGGTTAAGCCGGGTTCATACTGCTTTATGGCAATCCGTTAGACGGACTGCGTTACACCGCGGTATAACGCGGTGTAACGCAGTCTGTTAACGCTGCCATTCACCCCCATTTGAGGGCGCATCGCGACGCATGCCTTAAAGCGGCATGTGTTTGCGACGTGCCATCATTCAGTGACGGAGCCTCGGACGCGGGCTGCAGCGTTTGGGCTCCGTCACCGCTAGCGCAGATGAATCATCTGCTGATTCCTCTGCGCTAGCGGGTATAGCATAACGCGATCGCGTTATGCTATACCGTTACCAGCCCGTCAACGCTATGTGTTGAACGGGCTGGTAAAACGCAAATGAATAGCCTTAGGGTTAGGGTACATAGGTTAGGGTTACAATTAGGGTTAGGGTTAAAATTAGAGTTAGGGTTACAATTAAGGTTAGGGTTACAATTAGGGTTGGGATTTAGGTTAGGTTAGGGTTAGGGGTGGTTTGGGATTAGGGTTGAGCTAGAATTGAGGGATTTCCATATTTAGCACATCAGGGGTCTCCAAACACGACGTGGCGTTCAAAAAGTCAAATGGCGCTCCCTCCCTTCCGAGCCCTGCCGTGCGCCCAAACAGTGGTTTACCCCAACATATGGGGTATCAGCATACTCAGGACAAATTGCACACCAATTTTGGGGTTCTAATTTCTCCTGTTACCCTTGGGAAAATAAAAAATAGCTGGCTAAAAAAATCATTTTGAGAAAAAAAATGATTTTTTATTTTCACAGTTCTGTGCGTTTATAAATTTCTGTGAAACACTTGGGGGTTCAAAGTGCTCACCACACATCTAGATAAGTTCCTTAAGGGGTCTAGTTTCCAAAATGGGGTCACTTGTGGGGAGTTTCCACTGTTTAGACACATCAGGGGGTCTCCAAACACGACGTGGCTTCAAAAGTCAAATGGCGCTCCCTCCTTCCGAGCCTGCCGTGCGCCCAAACAGTGGTTTACCCCAACATATGGGGTATCAGCGTACTCAGGACAAATTGCACACCAATTTTGGGTTCTAATTTCTCTGTTACCTTGGAAAATAAAAAATAGCTGGCTAAAAAATCATTTTTAGAAAAAAAATGATTTTTTATTTTCACAGTCTGCGTTTATAATTTCTGTGAAACACTTGGGGGTTCAAAGTGCTCACCACACATCTAGATAAGTTCCTTAAGGGGTCTAGTTTCCAAAATGGGTCACTTGTGGGGGTTCCACTGTTTAGACACATCAGGGGGTCTCCAAACACGACGTGGCTTTCAAAAGTCAAATGGCGCTCCCTCCCTTCCGAGCCCTGCCGTGTGCCCAAACAGTGGTTTACCCCAACATATGGGTATCAGCGTACTCAGACAAATTGCACACCAATTTTGGGGTTCTAATTTCTCCTGTTACCCTTGGGAAAATAAAAAATAGCTGGTTAAAAAAATCATTTTTGAGAAAAAAAATGATTTTTCATTTTCACGGCTCTGCGTTTATAAATTTCTGTGAAGCACTTGGGGGTTCAAAGTGCTCACCACACATCTAGATAAGCTCCTTGGGGGTCTAGTTTCCAAAATGGTGTCACTTGCAGGGGTTTCTACTGTTTAGGTACATCAAGGGCTCTGCAAACACAACATGACGCCTGCAGAACATTCCATCAAAGTCTGCATTACAAAATGGCGCTCCTTCCCTTCCAAGCACTCCCATGCGCCCAAACAGTGGTTTCACCCCACATATGGGGTATCAGCGTACACAGGAAAAATTGCACAACAACTTTTTGGGTCCAATTTCTCCTGTTACCCTTGGGAAAATAAAAAAATAGCGGGCTAAAGAATCATTTTTGAGGAAAAAAAATGATTTTTTATTTTCACGGCTCTACGTTTATTAATTTCTGTGAAGCACTTGGGGGTTCAAAGTGCTCACCACACATCTAGATAAGTTCCTTAAGGGGTCTAGTTTCCAAAATGGTGTGATTTGTGGGGGGTTCGACTGTTTAGGCGTATCAGGGGCTCTCCAAACGCGACATGGCGTCCAATTTCAATTCCAGCCAATTTTGGTTTGAAAAAGTCAAACGGCGCTCCTTACCTTCCAAGCCCTGCCGTGCGCCCAAACAGTGGTCCCACCCCACATATGGGGTATCAGCGTACTCAGGACAAATTGGACAACAACTTTTGTGGTCTAATTTCTCCTGTTACCCTTGGGAAAATAAAAAATTGGGGACTAAACAATCAGGTTTGTGGAAAAAATATGACTTTTTATTTTCATGCCCGGGAGTTATAAACTTCTGTGAAGCACTTGGGGTCCAAAGTGCTCACCACACATCTAGATAAGTTCCTTAGGGGGTCTAATTTCCAAAATGGGGTCACTTGTGGGGGGTTTCCACTGTTTAGACACATCAGGGCCTCTACAAACACGACATGACGTCCAGCCAATTCTGCGCTGAAAAAGTCAAACGGCGCTCCTTCCCTTCCAAGCTCTGCCATGCACCCAAACAGTGGTTTACCCCCACATATGGGGTATCAGCATGCTCAGGACAAATTGCACAAAAACTTTTGGGGTCTTGTTACCCTTGGGAAAATAAAAATTGGGGTGAAAAGATTGTTTTTGTGGAAAAAATATGATTTTTTATTTTCACTGTTCTATGTTATAAACTTCTGTGAAGCACTTGGAGGTTCAAAGTGCTCACCACACATCTAGATAAGTTCCTTAGGGGTCTAGTTTCCAAAATGGGTCACTTGTGATGGGTTTCCACTGTTTAGACACATCAGGGCCTCTACAAACGCGACATGGCGTCCAGCCAATTCTGCGTTGAAAAAGTCAAATGTCACTCCTTCCCTTGCGACCTCTGCCATGCGCCCAAAAAGTGGTTTACCCCCACATGTGGGGTATCGGCTTATCCAGGAGAAATTGCACAACAAATTTTGTGGTTCATTTTTTCTTTTAACAGTTGTGAAAATAAAAAAAATAGGTTCCGAAGTAAAGTTTTTGCAAAAAAAGTTAAATGTTAATTTTTTCCTTCCACATTGCACGTAGAGGGTTAATAAACTTCTTGAATGTGGTTTTGAGCACCTTGAGGGGTGCAGTTTTTAGAATGGTGTCACTTTTGGGTATTTTCTATCGTATAGACCCCTCAAAGTGACTTCAAATGTGATGTGGTCCCTAAAATAAAAATGGTGTTGTAAAAATGAGAAATCGCTGGTCAACTTTTAACCCTTATAACTTCGTAACAAAAAAAAAAATTTTGGTCCCAAAATTGTGCTGATGTAAAGTAGACATGTGGGAAATGTTATTTATTAAGAAATTTGTGTGACATATCTCTCTGATTTAAGGGCATAAAAATTTAAAGTTTGAAAATTGTTAAATTTTCAAAATTTTCGCCATATTTCCATTTTTTTCATAAATAAACACAAGTTATATCAAAGAAATTTTACCACTAACGTGAAGTACAATATGTCACGAAAAAACATCTCAGAATCAGCGGGATTCGTTAAAGCGTTCCAGAGTTATAACCTCATAAAGTGACAGTGGTCAGAATTGTAAAAATTGGCCCTGTCATTAAGCTGCAAAATGGCTCTGTCACTAAGGGGTTAATTACAAAAAAATATTTTTCTGTTGTGCTGCTGGCTGTTGCTGACAGCAACTACTGTTTTGTTCTTGCAGACATTGGGGCATATGGGAGTGCCTCTGATGCTCGCATCTTTAGAGCTTCCAGATTAGCTAGGCGACTTGCTGACACTAATTTAAATCTCCCACAACCATGTGTGTTTCCTGGTTCCTCAGGTCCACCTGTACCATTTATGATGGTTGCTGATGAGGGCTTTGCGCTCTCAAGGCATGTTCTTCAACCATTTCCACGTCGAGGTTTGGACAACCGGAGGAGAATTTTTAACACTCGACTGATGAAAGCCCGTCGATTGGTTGAGTGTGCTTTTGGAATTTTGACTTCAAGATGGCGTATGTTCCAAACACAACTACAAATGCATCCAGAAAATGTCCAGACAGTCATAAAGGCTGCTGTTATTTTGCATAATTTCTGCCGACAACAAGAACCATCCTTGGCTGATGTGGATGATAGGAGAGTGGTTAATGTGGCATTACCATAGGAAACACAGCATGCTCCCCAAGTACCTCACTCTGGGTTTCTAGTGAGATATCTGTTTGCTGATTATTTTTTTGACACCAGAGGGTAATGTGCCATGGCAAATGGAGGAGGACAACTAATGTTACAGTTACATATGTATTCTGGCCCTTTTTTTTGTTGCTTTATATACAATTCTTTTTGCTCTCTAAAGGCAAAATTGGTTAGGGACTCTCAAGGCAATGAGGACCCTTGACGTGGGTTGCGAGCTGAGATTTGATGTGGGTAACTCATACATGGCCCTCTGAAAGCCTCATTGCTACCCATAACAAATAACTAATACCTCATTATCATGTGTTTCCTGTGTTTTTGATAAAGATACCATGCTGTAAAGTTTGTATTTGGTGTGATAATTGAAGAGTAACACAAAATAGCTAAGACCCTCACTCAGTGAGTGTGTTCGGGAAGGAGAGTGGGTCACCTTGCGATCATGTTCTTCACACATACAGACCTTGAAGTGTCCAATTTCACTGCCATTTCACAGCGGTAAATATTTCAAACCAGTTGAGGCTGTGAGGGGGCGCAGCTTCAGTGACCCGACTGGAAGTCAATGAACCAGCGTGTGCCACCACCTTCTCTTCCTTTCCCATTATGTTTCATCCGTCCTAGATTATTATTTGCACCATCCTGGTTGGAAATATTGTATGGGCCAGATATGGGTTATTTCGTGGGACCTAACGGCAGCCAGGTATGGTATATAGATTTTTTTTTTTTTTAAGTTTACAATTTCCATCATATCTATTGTTTATTGTAAAAATTACAATGAGTTTGGCAAATAAACAAGACATATTAACCAATGTGTTTTATTTTCGTACAACACATACCGTATATACTCGCGTATAAGCCGAGATTTTCAGCCCATTTTTTAGGGCTGAAAGTCCCCCTCTCGGCTTATATGCAAGTCATATACCGGGGTCGGCGGGGGGTGTCGGATTATACTCACCCCTCCGCCGGCGCCTCTCTGCAGCCCCCCTGCTTCTCCCACGATCTCCGGCTCCTTCCTACAGCAGTCACATGGTACTGCTCATTAAAGTCATGAATATGCATATATTCATGACTTTAATGAGCGGTACCACGTGATCGCTGTAGGAAGGAAGAGCTGCAGAGACCGCCGGGAGAAGAGGTGAGGCTGCAGAGAGTGACGCGCCGGCGGGGGGGGGTGAGTATAGCGATATTCACCTGTCCCCCGGTCCACCGCTGCTCCGACCTCCTCGTCCGACTCCTCTGGCTGTGAATGTGCAGGCAGAGGGCGCGATGACGTATTAGTGCGCGCCGCGCCCTCTGCCTAATCATTCACTGCCGAGGACCCGGAAGAGGGAGCAGCGCAGCGGTGGAGCGGTCTGGTGACAGGTAAATATCTCAGGTGCCGAGGTCCTGAGCGAGCGGTGACACCGGCACCTGTCCCCCATAGCGCACCGGTGTCACCGCCTGCTCAGGACACCGGCACCTGGCCCCCAGCGACGAGAGGTGAGTATGTCATTTTTTTTTTCTTTTGCAGCAGCGCAGCAGCATAAGGGACCTATACTATGGGGCATAATCTATGGAGCATTTGGGGGCATAATCTGTGGAACATATGGGGGAATAATCTGTGGAGCATATGGGGCATAATCTGTGCAGCATATGGGGCATAATCTATGGAGCATATGGGGGCATAATCTGTGGAGCATATTGGGTATAATCTGTGGAGCATATGGGGGCATAATCTGTGGAGCATATGGGGGCATAATCTGTGGAACATATGGGGGCATAATCTGTGCAGCATATGGGCATAATCTGTGGAGCATATGGGGGCATAATCTATGGAACATATGGGGACATAATCTGTGGAGCATATGGGGACATAATCTATGCAGCATATGGGTATAATCTGTGGAGCATATAGGGGCATAATCTGTGCAGCATATGGGGGCATAATCTGTGGAGCATCATATGGGGGCATAATCATTTTCCACCCTAGGTTTATACACGAGTCAATAAGTTTTCCCAGTTTTTTGTGGCAAAGTTAGGGGGGTCGGCTTATGCACGGGTTGGCTTATACATGAGTATATACGGTATATTCATTTGACATGGTGCTGCAAAAGTAAAGGCAATTTTTGCACAACAGTATGAAGCTAACCGACTTATTTAGGTTACTCATAAATCCACAAAGTCACCATGACTAGAGAAAGATTCATTCTTTGTATTTTCAGCGCTTACACGTTCGAGGCTGGAGGAGTGTAGGCATTGTGGCCTGGCATGTGGTTGTTTGAGGAGGCTCATTTTGCAAAAGTGATGCTGTAACAGATGTAGAGGGGGGATAAGGTTGTGTTTGGTAAGACTCATCCAAAATTCCTTTGGAAACACTTTGTGTCTGAGGTAAATTAGGTTGTGACTCAACAATCTGGCTCAGATATGTTTGGGAACTGCTATAGGTCTCATCTCTTGGCCTACGGTTAGGCGGAACAAATTGGGTCACCACAGGTGTCTGGTGCCTTGATGGCAGATTGTAGGGCTGTGGCATAGCAAAATTACCACCACTATCACCAACAGACATGCTGGAGGACATTGTTTCGGAATGTTGGCTGTAGGTGGAGGGTGGATCAGACATTTGCCAATATTGCTGGCTACTGGCACGACCATGAGGCATTGAGGCAGGGTCAGGCATTTGGCCATATTGCTGACTACAAGCACGATCATGAGGCATTGAGGCAGGGTCAGGCATTTGGACATATTGCTGGCTACTAGCACGACCATGAGGTAGAGAGGCAGGGTCAGGCATTTGGCAACTGGCAGGAGGGAACCAAACAGGAGCATACATTTAGGGATAAGGATGTCTGGAGGCAGGAAGTGAAAGCATGGCCGAGGATGCAGCCATTTGCTGTGATTGTTGTCTGTGTGGGCCGGGGTTGGGCCCTGAAGAGTGTGTACCAAAATTTTGTGCATGTGTTATGTTGGTAGCAGATGGCATCTGAATTGGATGCTGGACAGCTCGCCATTGTTCAATGGGCCCTAGCACCGGGTTTGGGTCCTGCTCTCCTTGGCTTGCTGCAATGAGGGTCAATATTGCAGCCCTTGCCCGTTCCTGCCGTTCATCTGGAACTTTGGCTAGGCAAGGAGAGAGGGAGCGACAAAAGCGATCTGTAGAACTTTCAGGTGTCATGTAATTTAGTATGTATAAAACTCGAGCATCAATGAGCTCGAGCAGCATACGTGGCGCATACGTGGCTCTTCCTGTCGACTGTTTCGTCTATCTCGGACAGTGTGTGTAAGATACCGAGGTAGATTGGCTGTGGTGCTTGGGATGTTGTTGGGGCGGTTGTTTGAGTGCTTCCAGTACCAGCATCAGTGGAGGTTTGAGCTGCATCAGACACCTGGTCATCAGACTGTGTTGCTGTAGTTGGCTCTGTTGGGGCTTCGGTCTCCGATGCAGACTTACATGGCACAAATCTAGCTGTTGTTGGCGATTCATCAGAGTCTTCAAGGTTATCATCAGTCCTATGATAAATACAATTGTCACAAACTGTTAGTTTCATCATAAGTAAGGCAAATGTTACAAATACAGCAATTTCTTGACCACAAATGAAGCTAGGTCTCCAACATGTGGTTTTTTGGTAAGTGCACATATAAACATAAGTACTATTTAAAACAGGGTTCCCCAATTCCAGTCGGAAGGGCCACCAACAGGTGCTGTTTTGAGGATTTACTAAGTATTGGGCAGGTGATAATTGCATCACCTGTGCAATATATAGGAAATTCTGAAAACATCTGATGATGGGCCTTCAGGACTGGAGTTGGGTAAAACTGATTTAACCCCTTAACGACCAAGCCATTTTGTAGGTTAAAGACCAGGCCAATTTTTACAATTCTGACCACTGTCTCTTTATGAGGTTATAACTCTGGAACACTTCTACGGATCTTGGCGATTCTGAGATTGTTTTCTCATGACATATTGTACTTCATGATAGTGGTAAAATTTCTTCAATATAACTTGCGTTTATTTATGAAAAAAACGGAAATATGGCAAAAATTTTGAAAATTTTGCAATTTTCAAACTTTTAATTTTTATGCCATTAAATCAGAGAGATATGTCACAAAAATTAGTTAATAAATAACATTTCTCACATGTCTACTTTACATCAGCACAATTTTGGAACCAAAATTTTTTTTTGTTAGGAAGTTATAAGTGTTGAAAGTTGACCAGCAATTTCTCATTTTTCCAACAAAATTTACAAAACCATTTTTTTAGGGGCCACCTCACATTTGAAGTGAATTTGAGGCGTCAATATGACAGAAAATACCCAAAAGTGACACCATTCTAAAAACTGCACCCCTCAACGTGTTCAAAGCCACATTCAAGAAGTTTATTAACCCTTTAGGTACTTCACAAGAATTGAAGCAATGTGGAAGGAAAAAATGAACATTAAACTTTTTTTCCCAAAATTTTTCTTTCGACACAATTTTTTAAAATTTTGTCAAGGGTATCAGGAGAAAATGAACCACAATATTTGTTGTACAATTTCTCCAGAGTACACCGATACCCCATGTGTGGGGGTAAACCACTATTTGGGCGCATGGCAGAGCTCGGAAGGGAAGCAGCGCCATTTGACTTTTTTGGCTGGAATTGAGATTGGACGCCATGTCGCATTTGGAGAGGCCCTGTGTGCCTAAACAGTGGAAACCCCCCACAAGTGACCCCATTTTGGAAACTAGACCCCCCAAGGAACTTATCTAAATGTGTTGTGAGAGCTTTTAACCCCCAAGGGCTTCACAGAAGTTTATAACGTAGAGCCGTAAAATTAAAAAATCATATTTTTTCCACAAAAATGATCTTTTCATCCCAATTTTTATTTTCCAAAGGATAAAAGGACCCCAAAAGTTATTGTGCAATTAGTCCTGAGTACGCTGATACCCCATATGTGGGGGTAAACCACTATTTGGGCGCATGGCAGAGCTCGGAAGGGAAGCAGCGCCATTTGACTTTTTTGGCTGGAATTGAGATTGGACGCCATGTCGCATTTGGAGAGTCCCTGTGTGCCTAAACAGTGGAAACCCCCACAAGTGACCCCATTTTGGAAACTAGACCCCCCAAGGAACTTATCTAAATGTGTGGTGAGAGCTTTGAACCCCCTAGGGCTTCACAGAAGGTTATAACGTAGAGCAGTAAAATTAAAAAATCATATCTTTTCCACAAAAATGATCTTTCCACCCCCAATTGTTATTTTCCAAAGGGTAACAGGACCCCAAAAGTTATTGTGCAATTTGTCCTGAGTACGCTGATACCCCATATGTGGGGGTAAACCACTATTTTGACGCATGGTAGAGCTCGAAAGGGAAGGAGCGCCTTTTTCAAATGCAGACTTTGATGGAATGGTCTGCGGGTGTCATGTCACGTTTGGAGAGCCCCTGATGTGCCTAAACAGTAGAAACCCCCCACAAGTGACTCCATTTTGGAAACTAGACCCCCCAAGGAACTTATCTAGATGTGTGGTGAGCACTTTGAACCCCCAAGTGCTTCACAGAAGTTTATAACGTAGAACCGTGAAAATAAAAAAAATCATATTTTTTCCCACAAAAATAATCTTTTTGACTCCAAACTTTTATTTTTATAAGGGTAACAGGAGAAATAGGACCCCAAAAGCTATTGTGCAATTTGTCCTGAGTACGCTGATATCCCATATGTGGGTGGGAACCACTATTTTGACGCATGGCAGAGATCGGAAGGGAAGGAGCACCGTTTTTAAATGCAGACTTTGATGGAATGGTCTGGTGTTGTCATGTCGTGCTTGGAGAGCCCCTCATGTGCCTAAACAGTAGAAACCCCCACAAATGACCCCATTTTGCAAACTAGACCCCCCAAGGAACTTATCTAGATGTGTGGTCAGCACTTTGAACCCCCAAGGGCTTCACAGAAGTTTATAACGTAGAGCCGTGAAAATAAAAAAAATCATATTTTTCTCCACAAAAATGACCTTTTTGCCCCCAAATTTTTATTTTTCTAAGGGTAACAGGAGAAATAGGACCCCAAAAGCTATTGTGCATTTTGTCCTGAGTACGCTGATACCCCATATGTGGGGGGGAACCACTGTGATCGCCTTACTGCGAACTTTGGGAGGCACAATGAACAAATCCACAAAAGGTGAAGAATTGGTTTTCTTTTTTGCGCCGTTCCTCGTGCGGTATTAGTGATTAGGCGACTTTATTCCTTGGATCGGTGCGATTACAGCGATACCAGATTTACATCCTTTTTTCATGTTTAGCTTCTGTCACACACTAAAAGATGCTTTTTTTTGGAATAATTTTTTGTAAGAAATTTTTGCATCGCCATATTTTGAGAGCTATAATTTTTCCATATTTCGGCCGACAGAGTTATCTGTGGGCTTATTTTTTGCGGGACGAGCTGACGTTTTATTGGTAACATATTCGGGCACATAACGTTTTTTAATCGCTTCCTATTCCGATTTTTGTGGAAGCAGAATGAACAAAAACCAGCAATTCAGGAATTGTTTTTTTTTTTTTTTTTTCCTCCGTTCCGTGTGTGGTAAAATTGATAAAGCAGCTTTATTCTTCGGGTTACTACGATTACAGCGATATCTCATTTATATATTTTTTTTTATGTTTTGGCGTTTTTTACACAATAAAAAATTTTATAGAAAAAATAATTATTTTTGCATCAGTTTATTCCGCGAGCTATAACTTTTTTATTTTTTCGCTGATGATGCTCTATAGCAGCTTGTTTTTTGCGGGACAAGATGAAGTTTTCAGCGGTACCATGATTATTTATATCTGACTTTTTGATCGCATGTTATTGCACTTTTTCCAAGCGGTATGATGATACCGCTTGGAAAAGGTATAATTTACTACTTTTTTGTGTTTTTTTTTTTTTTACGGCTTTCACTGAAGGGGTTAACTAGGGTTACGCTTTTATAGATGGGATTTTTACGGACGTGGCGATACCAAACATGTGTATTTTTTTGTTTATTTTTTTTATTACATAAAAATTTATTTTTTAGGGGATTTTTTTTAAATAATTTTTTAATATTTTTTTTTACAATTTTTAAAAAAAAATGATTTTTTTTTTAACTTGTCCCTTTATGGGACTTTCACTTTTTTTACTTTTTATTGCAGTTACAATGCATTGCAATGCTCCAGCATTGCAATGCATTGTACCTATGGGGAAAGCTGCTGTGACCATGATCACAGCAGCTTTCCGTAGCTAGATGACCCGGAGGTTGTCATGACAACCCCCGGGTCATCAAGGCAGAGATCGGGCCCTGCAAATACATTGCAGGGCGCCGATCTGAAGCAGAGGGAGCTCCCGACCCTCTGCCTCCCCCCCTGAGCGCTGCGATCGCGCTCGATCGCAGCAGTCTGGGGGTTAACAGCCAGGGGCGGTGGGGGCTCCGCTCCTGGCTGTCAGTGCAGGAAGCCTGGCCACTGCAGCGCCAGCTCCTGCACTGATCGCGCTGGAGAGGCTGAAATTTCAGCTTCTCCTGCGCGATCGCTGCTGTGTTTGGTCAGTCAGATTGACTGACCAAGCACAGCGCTGTAGGTGCGGGGACCGATGGCAAAGGTCCCCGCAACGCTTGCCGTGCCTGTCAGCTGTCTGTGACAGCTGTCGGCACTGATCTACCACTGCATGTTTACACGCAGTGGTAGATCAAAGGCATGACGTGCACAGTCTGTCCTGGTGCCGGAACTGACACCCGGCCATGACGGACTGTGCACGTCATTGGACATTAAGGGGTTAAGGCAAGTACCCAAAACACCGCCCATCTGACCTGACTGCCATCATTTAAATATCCCGCCAATTTAGGGTGACAGATTCTCTTTAAAGGGAATCTGTCACCCCATTTTTGGAGTATGAGATGCGGCCACCGCCATCAGGGGCTTATCTACAGCATTCTATAATGCTGTAGATAAGCCCCCGATGTTGCCTGAAAGATGAGAAAAACGAGTTAGATTATACTCACCTAGGGGCGGTCCGGGGTCCGATGGGCGTCGCGGTCCAGTTCGGCACCTTCCATCTTCTAGCGAAGCCATCCTCTTCTTTGCGTCGCGGCGCAGGCGCACTGCTCTGCCCTGGTGAGGGCAGAGCAGAGTACTGCAGTCCGTAGGCTGCAGTCCGTAGGCGCCGGACCTCTCTGACCTTTCCCTGCGCACTGCAGTACTCTGCTCTGCCCTCACCAGGGCAGATCAGTGCGCCTGCGCAGGAGCCGCGACGGGACGCAGAGAATAAGATGGCTTCACTGGAAGATGGGAGGCGCCGGATCGGACCGCGACGCCCATCGGACCGGACGGCGGACTGCCCCTGGGTGAGTATAATTAACTCGTTTTTCTCATCTTTCAGGTAACATCGGGGGCTTATCTACAGCATTACAGAATGCTGTAGATAAGCCCCTGATGGCGGTGGCCTCATCTCATACTCCAAAAATTGGGTGACAGATTCCCTTTAACCCCTTTCCTACATTGGGCGTAAATTTACGTCGATGTCTGACTCCCTCCCTTTGACGTGGGCTCCGGTGGTGAGCCCACATCTTCCCCGGGACATGTCAGCTGTTTTGAATAGCCGCGGTGGAGTCGTGAAATCTGACAGCGGCATTTAACTCGTGTTTCCGGAGATGCAGACCTCTATGGTTGTCACTGTTGGATTGCTATGAGCTCCACTCGGTGGTCGACATTCATAACAATTCAGCAATTCTGCTACATAGAGGCGTTTTGGTCATCGCCTGTATGTAGCAGAGCCGATTGGGTTATGGCAGCTTCTAGTCTACCATGGAGACTATTGAAGCATGCCAAAAGTTAAAAAAAAAAGTTTTTAAAAACCTAAAACAATTATAAAAGTTCAAATCACCCTCCTTTTGCCCCACTCAAAATAAAACAATACAAAATATGTGCATGTTTGATTTTTTTTTTTTTTATCGCCACATTCAGAATATCCTGATCAATGAAAAAAAAGGGGGTTTGACCCGATCGCTAAATGGCGTAGCGAGAAAAAAGTCAAAACTCCAGAATTATGTTTTTTTTGGTCGCTGCGACATTGCATTAAAATGCAATAACAGGTGATCAAAAGAACATATCTGCACCAAAATTGTATAATTAAAAATGACAGCTGGGCACGCAAAAAATAAGCCCTCCCCTCAAGCCGAGATCACGAAAAATGGAGACTATGGGTATTGGAAAATGGCACAATTTTTTTTTTTTTAACCAAGTTTGGGATTTTTTTAGCACTTAGATAAAAAATAACCTAGACATGTTTGGTGTCTATGAACTCGTAAGGACCTGGAGAATCATAATGGCTGGTCAATTTTAGCATATAGTGAATATGGTGAAAAAAAAAAAAAAAGTGTGGGATTGCACTTTTTTTGCAATTTCACCGCACTTTCAATTGTTTTCCAGTGCACATGTTATCAATGGTGTCATTCAAAAGTACAACTCGTCCCGCAAAAAAACAAACCCTCAAATGGCCATATTGATCGAAAAATAAAAAAAGTTATGGCTCTGGAAAGAAGTGGAGCAAAAAACAAAAACGAAAAAGGCTCCAGTCATGAAGGGGTAAAAGAGACTGAGCACAGAATGACTATTCAAGCTAAGTCTTGCTGCAAGGTGCTTCATGGTGGAGCCGATCATTTAACTACACCTTCCCACCTGCTTGTTTCGCATCTATCTCCACCGCCTTTTCTTTGATTGATAGCTCTGTCTTCATAGAGCCAGGGAAAGATGGAGATAGATGGAAACCAACCAAGTGTTAAGGTGTATTTAAATGATTGACCCCTGCAGTGCGGTACCGAGTGCCTGTACTTGGATCAGAATAACTTTTATCCTCGCTAAAATAGAATGGTAGTCAGTGCACATGCTCAACTACTACTCCATTCCTTCCCTGTGGGACTGCTGGGGATAAAAGTTCCGCATTCTGCCAATTGGTGCTGGTCCCAGACGTTAGACCGCCTCCAATCAATAAGTTATTGTTCAAAAGATAACTTGTTTTCACCTTGGGGATCAGGACATTTTATATTTTTGTGACTTTTATTATTTATTTTATTTTTAGTGGTGAAAAAAATTCTTACATTTATGAATTATAAAAATAAAAAAGTCACCATATTCTGAGACTCAAAATTTTGTTTTTGTTTTGTTTTTCTATCTATGGAGCTGGTGAGTGCTTGATTTTTTGCACCCTTAGCTGACATTTTAATTGATACCATTTTTGGGGTATGTTTTGATCACTTTTTAGTTCATTTTTTGGAGGTAAATGTGGAGACCTAAAGAATGGCAGTTAATGGTGTTCTTTAATTTAACTTATAAAATATGATTCAAGTAATTTTTATATTGTTTTAGATGGTACTTTTTTGAACACGACACAAAGTCTCCTCAACATAAAACGTAATTCGTCTTATGTTGGGTGCCAGTGCGTAGAGCAGGCTCAGCTGAGCCTTCATTATAGCGGAGTCTGACATCTGCCTGTAACTGCAGCGGCCGGAGTACACTAAATTGCTGTAGTTAAACCACCTATATGCCGTCGTCATTTTCTGCCAGATGCATTTAAATGACATCTGTGCCGGTGCACACGGTCACTGTCTCCCTACAAACCACACATTCGGGGGTGTCCTGAAGGACCTCCTTCTTGGGTCCCCCTATGAAGCCCTGCCTGTGGATGGACTTCATAGAAGAATGTCTTTTTCACTAGGTACTGCAATACTGTAGTGCAGTATATGCAATCCCAGGTTCAGCTGGGGACTGAAATAAAGTAAAAAATAGTTTTTAAAAATTTGAATTTTCCCTTTTTTCCCCTAACTGAAATTGTGGAATTTTTTTTTTTTGCGAATTTCACAGTACTTGGATTTTTTCTGAGTTTGCAGTATATTATATGATAAAATGAATGGTGTTCTTCAAAACTACAACTCTACCCACAAAGAATAAAACCTCATAAGGCTGTATCGCTAAAAAAATAAGGGTTATGACTCTTGGAAGGGACTGGGATAAATCTGTGTATACGCGTGATGGAGATATATCTATCTCAACTGCAAAGCAAGAGCACAGATGCAGCAACTTAATCTATAAAATACCCCAAAAAAAATATGGAACACAAAGCCAATACAGAAAAATACAAATGGAATTTTTATTGATGAATTACACAGAAAATTTTTTAAAAAATTGTTATGTAACAATTATGATACAATACATAATTGACAAGGGGAAAAGGCAAAAAACCTAGATACCACCATTGAGGGAATTGGACTGAAAAGAATACATATACCGTGAAATGCTAGACAATAGCGTATAAATGCAAGAGACAAAATTGATAGTATAGTACATAGATGCTGCAGTCTGATTAAAGGAGGCTGTCCATCAACGAATAGATACAGTGCACATAAAAAAAAAGAAATTTCAAAGATAATATTAAATGATGCCCTATGTATATAGAAAAATATATAGTATAACTTTAATATATAAAGTGCATAGTGCACATTTAACAGAAATAATGTTCTACAAATCCAAATGGGCTTTTTTTTTTTAACAGCAAAAAATACGTATAGATGGACAGCTGCGGGTATCAGTTTATAAAGTCAAGTGACATATATGCAAGCCAGTATATATGAGATACAAACATCAGTCAGTATACCCAAATGGGTAGACGTCAGTCTCACACAATACAAGCATGTGGGTATTGCATCATTACAAACTATAGAGCCATGTGGCAGACAGATTCATCCCATGCAATTAAATAGGTTATAATAGCAGTACACACAGCATGCCAGCATAACAAATGGGTGAAAGGATATCAATCTAGCAGTATACACGGCGCTAGCTGAGTTATAGTAACAATACACACGGCGCCAGCATAACAAATAAATGAGAAAATATCAATCTAGCATAATACAAGCATGCAGATTTGGCGTCATTACCAGCTAATAGCAGCATACACAGCGCCAGCATGACAGATAATTAGAAATGTGTAAAATACAACATCCAAACTTACTCAATGGTGTATACTGCTAGATTGATATCCTTTCACCCATTTGTTATGCTGGCATGCTGTGTGTACTGCTATTATAACCTATTTAATTGCATGGGATGAATCTGTCTGCCACATGGCTCTATAGTTTGTAATGATGCAATACCCACATGCTTGCATTGTGTGAGACTGACGTCTACCCATTTGGGTATACTGACTGATGTTTGTATCTCATATATACTGGCTTGCATATATGTCACTTGACTTTATAAACTGATACTCGCAGCTGTCCATCTATACATATTTTTTGCTGTTAAAAAAAAAAAACATTTGGATTTGTAGAATATTATTTCTGTTAAATGTGCACTATGCACTTTATATATTAAAGTTATACTATATGTTTTTCTATATACATAGGGCATCATTTAATATTATCTTTGAAATTTCTTTTTTTTTTATGTGCACTGTGCACTTTATCTATTCGTTGATGGACAGCCTCCTCTAATCAGACTGCAGCATCTATGTACTATACTATCAATTTTGTCTCTTGCATTTATACGCTATTGTCTAGCATTTCACGGTATATGTATTCTTTTCAGTCCAATTCCCTCAATGGTGGTATCTAGGTTTTATTTGAACGTCCATGACAGCACTACAGAGAGAGAGGGGATCCGCCCCTTAGGAACAGGAAACCTACAGATACAAAAAGGGCGGCACCTCTCCCACGCATCAGTTGGTTTCCTGTTCCTAGAGGACGGGTTTCCTACAGATGAAGATCTTCAGGAGGACCCAGGCCGGCCGGTCGACCCAGGTAGCGGGGGGGATCTCCTACCTCGACCAGTGCGGAGCCCCTGGAAGCGCCACGGTGGGTCCGGGTAGGATTCCACTACAGTGTGCGGAGCAGGTGGAGCAGTATCCAGTGGATCTCTGTCTCCCAGCCAGCGCCGGTTGGTAAGTATCCCCCCCTCTCCCTGGTCCCGGTGCCTGCTCCCTGTCTTCTCCTGTGGTCCTGCATGGTGGGGGCCGGAGGTGGTGCAGCCAAAAAAAAAAAAAAATTTTTTTAAATTTGAATTTCCCGCCGAGCTGGGTTTTTTGAATTTCCCGCCGCGTGTCTCTGCTATGGACGGCGCGGCGGGGTTTTTTTGAATTTCCGCGCGCGTCCTGCTGACGCGCGGGTTTATGTCCGCCGCTGCTATGGACGGCGCGGGGGTTTTTTGAATTTCCCGCGCGCGCGCTGCTTGGACGGGCGTCTCGGCGCGCGCGTTTAGCGCGCTCGGGATTTTTGGGATCTCCCGCTCGCGTCCCTGCTGGGGGGGCGATGCGGCGGGAGACTCCGCTCAGGTACCTGGGCGATGCGGTCGGGTCTGCGGGGTCCCCGGGGAGCGCTGATCCTGGCGGCGTCAGGAAGGGGGGGGCGGAGTTTCCACCGCTGGAACCGGAAGTGGGTCACCGTCCAGCGTTTTTTGAAAAATTGGCGCGGCTGCATCATGGCCGGGCGGCGCCAGCTGTGGGGGCGGCAGGGAAGTGCAGGGGGAGCTGTGGGGTGGGGAGTAGGAGGGGGTAGACCCCTGGCAGCACCTGCTGACCCGGATATCCGGGGGAGGATATAAGGAGCCTATGAAGCTGGGAAAGCGCTTCTGCCCCATTTCTTACAATGGACACTGCAGAAGCTCCCTCAGTGCAGCAGGAGAGCCAGCAGCAGCAGACAGAGCGCTCCTCTTCAATGGCCAGGGGCGCCAGCCGCAGGAGTTCCTCAGCTGGGAAAAAGCCCCCTCCCCATGATCCGGTACCTACTGCTGCATGGACTGGGTAAGAGATCGTCAGATTTAGAATACCCAGTAATGCAGTTTTCCCCCATTCTGTGTTCCGTTACTAGGGGAAGAAGTGTTCGGTGAAAAGCAAGCACAGGGAATGTGCCTTTTGTGCTTGCCCTCTGCCAGACGCTTGCCCTAAAAGGTTATGCCAGCCGTGCACGAGACAGACGGTAGGGCATTAAAGGTGGAAGGGCAGGGGCCTGGGATGACATAGTAACCCCCCCTATGCCCCTTCTCTTTTTAGATAGCGGAGGAGACTCCAGATTTCACCGAGAGCCTGAAAGAGATAATAAGGGCGGAGATGAAGGCGTCCTTAAGACACGGAAAATCTTCCAGGCGTAGGACTGTACCAGTGTTATCTGATTCAGATTCTCCTGCTGCCCATGACAAGGGTGAAGTTGTTTCAGGACCCTCTTCGCCTTCCTCTTCGGCTTCTTCGTCTTCTTCTACAGAAGACGCTACTCAATTTTGTTTTCCCTTGGACCAGATGGACAAACTTGTTAAATCAGTTAGGTCCACCATGGGGGTAGAGGAGGCGAGACCAGAACTCTCAGTACAGGATCTGATGTTCGGTGGTCTAGATACGAAAAAACGCAGATCCTTTCCACTAAACAGTAGCATCCAAGGCCTTATAGACAGAGAGTGGAAGAAGCCAGAAAAAAGAGGCTCCTTACCTCAAGCGTTTAAACGGAGATATCCCTTTGAAGAACCCTTGACAGGTAGATGGGATAAGGCCCCGAAGCTGGATGCAGCAGTGGCGAAGGCTTCCAAAAAATCCTCCATCCCATTCGATGATATGGGGTCTTTGAAAGATCCACTAGACAAGAAGGCAGACTCCTTCTTGAAAGGGACATGGGAGATGTCGGCAGGTGCCCTGAGGCCAGCGGTTGCAGCCACTTGTACAGCCAGATCATTGATGGTCTGGCTAGACCAATTAGAGTCCCAGTTAGCAGATGGAACCTCTAGGGGTCAATCCGAAAGACCTTGCCGATAATTCAGAACGCGGCGGCTTTCCTGGCTGATGCCTCAGCGGACTCAGTAAAAATGGCTGCCAGAGCGGCAGGTCTGTCTAATGCAGCGCGAAGGGCGTTGTGGCTAAAATGTTGGCCGGGCGATATTCAGACCAGATCTCGCCTCTGCTCCATTCCATGTGATGGCGAATATCTTTTTGGCCCGGTCCTGGACGAGCTTCTGGAAAAGGCAGGGGACGACAAGAAGAAGTTTCCCAGTCTTTCGACCCCTTCCTACAAGAGACCTTTCAGCAGAAGGAGGTTCAGCCGCAGAAGGTCGTCCAGGGAGCGAGCCAAATGGGATGAGAAGAGGCGAAGAGGTACAGGGTTTATGTTTAGGGGTCCGCCTAAGGAAACCAAAAAACCCTCGCAATGACTAGCGATGCCGGTGGGAGGCAGATTGATGGCCTTCTACCCGGCCTGGTCAGAAATCTCAAGCAGTAGCTGGATCCTTAACCTCATAGCTACAGGGCTGCGGTTAGAATTCTCCTCGGTACCTCAGGATAACTTTAAAATTACCCCCCTCAGGTCATCCCCATCGGAGCAGGCCGCTCTGGAGTTGGAAGTTCAGGAACTTTGCACTAAAAAAGTCTTAGTGGAGGTGCCGGAAGCAGAGCGGGGTAAAGGGTTTTACTCCCCTCTGTTTTTGATCCGTAAACCGGACGGTTCTTTTAGAACAATTATTAATTTGAAAGCCCTCAATAAATTTCTGGTTATTCACCCATTTAAAATGGAAACGGTCAGCTCAGCAATAAAGCTTCTGTTTGAAAATTGCTTTATGGTGGTGTTAGATCTGAAAGACGCTTATTACCACGTACCGATCCATGTGGAGCATCAGCGTTTCCTCAGAGTAGCAGTCCAGATGGGGGAATTGCTGCGACATTTTCAATATAGCGCCCTTCCTTTTGGCTTGGCGGTTGCCCCACGAGTGTTCACTAAAGTTATGTCAGAGGTCATGGCCCACTTACGTGAATCCAATATGCTTATAGTTCCCTACCTCGACGACTTTCTTATCATTGGAAAAACGGCAGAGCATTGCCTAGAGCAACTGCAAAGAGCAATATCTGCCTTAGAGCGGCTGGGATGGCTAATAAATACCAAAAAGTCTCGTTTGAATCCGATGAGAGTCCAGCAGTTTCTAGGGCTAATTCTGGATTCACAGAATCAGAACTGTAGTTTACCGTCAAACAAGTTGATTCGCTTACGGTACCAGGTCCTAAACGCTTCCAATAACCCCTCCATGTCTCTTAGGAAGGCCATGTCCCTTTTGGGCTCCCTCTCGTCCTGTATCCCCGCGGTTCAGTGGGCTCAATTCCACACAAGGGCGCTGCAGGCTGAGGTCTTATTGTATCAAAATTTCTAGGTGGTTACCTAGAAGGCCAGCTATCCTTGTCCCAGGCTACTATAAGATCCCTGGATTGGTGGAAAGAGGAGACAAACCTGTCTAAGGGGGTTCCCTGGGAATATGAAATATCCCGGATAGTCACGACAGATGCAAGCCCCTCTGGGTGGGGGGCTCATATGGGGGACGTTATGGTTCAGGGCTTATGGGAGCTGGATCAAATTCAAATGTCTTCTAATATGAAGGAGTTAATGGCGGTAGAGCTAGCGATTAAAAAGCTCCTTGTCTATCTACAGGGTCACCACGTTCGAGTGCTCTCCGACAATCGTGTCACAGTCGCTTACGTCAACCACCAGGTGGTACTCGTTCCAGTCCTCTCATGGAAGTGGCAAGGCGCCTACTCCAGATAGCAGAACGACACTTTCTTTCCCTAACGGCTCTACATATAAGGGGAGAAGAAAATACAAAGGCGGACTTCTTAAGCCGCAATCTCCTGAGTCAAGGAGAGTGGTCATTAAAGACTTCCATCTTCGACCTGATTGTGCAGAGATGGGGTCAACCGGAGATAGATCTCTTTGCTACCAAAAGCAACAGGAAAGTGAGACGGTTCTGCTCTCTGAATCCCAAAGAACGCCCTCTATCAGTGGACGCTCTTCTATTAAAGTGGGATTTCAATCTAGCGTACGCCTTCCCTCCCTTGTCCTTACTCCCCCTAGTGTTGAGGAAGGTCAGGAAAGACAGGGCGAGAGTAATAGTAGTTGCTCCCTTCTGGCCCAGGAGGGCATGGTTTTCATGTCTCAGGAACATGTCGGTAGCCGACCCGTGGGTCCTGCCGGATATTCCCGATCTGCTCTCTCAAGGTCCAGTCTACCATCCTCGAGTAGCGGGCCTCCACCTGACGGCGTGGATTTTGAACGGTCGCTGCTGAAATATAAGGGGTTTTCTGCTAATGTAATTAATACTCTCCTTAAGAGCAGAAAAGAGGTTACAACTAGAATCTACGCTAGGACTTGGAAAAAATTTCTCCAGAGCTCGGGGGTGGTAGCAGGGGACCCAACACCGATAACCCAGATTCTAGAATTCCTACAAAAGGGTCTGGACTTAGGTCTCTCCACAAGCACCCTTAAGGTGCAAGTTTCAGTGTTGGGGGCACTCTTCAGTTGCAACATCGCCAATAATTACTGGGTCAGTAGATTCATTATGCGGGTAGGTCGAGACCCATAGTGAAGAACAGAATCATGCCATGGGATTTGAACCTTGTTCTTACTGCTTTAACAGAACCCCCTTTTGAACCTATATCAGCAGCATCAATAAAAATTCTTTCCCTTAAAACCGCATTCCTGGTAGCATTAACTTCGGCTAGGAGGGTAGGTGACATCCAAGCACTATCTAGACTGTCTCCTTACACTCAGGTCCTGAATGACAGAATAATACTTAGACCTGATCCGGCATATTTACCTAAGGTGTCTTCCGCTTTCCACAGAACACAGGAAATTGTTCTTCCTTCCTTCATCCCTAATCCATCTAATCAAAAGAGATAAAACTCCATACTCTAGATGTTAGAAGATGTCTCCTGCAATATTTGGCAGTCACTGATCCCTGGAAAAGGGACAATGCATTGTTTGTCTCTTTTCAGGGAATTAACAAAGGCCGTAGGATAACAAAAAGCTCATTGGCCAGATGGATTAGGGAAGCAATTTCTCTGGCATACACCTCGAGGGGCAAGCCGGCACCTGAGAGGCTAAGGGCGCATTCCACCCGAGCTGTGGCGACTTCATGGGCAGAGAGAGCAGAAGTCTCCATTGACCAGATATGTAAGGCTGCTACGTGGTCTTCTCCACACACGTTTTACACTCATTATAGATTAGATTTGGGTGCTTCCTCAGACCTTTCTTTCGGACTAAGGGTGCTGCATGCTGTAGTCCCTCCCTAAGCGGTTATTACTCTCTGTAATTCTCTCTGTAGTGCTGTCATGGACGTTCGAATAAAGTCTTAGTTACTTACCGTTAACGGTATTTTTCGAAGTCCATAACAGCACCCTTAGATTCCCACCCATGTTCTATGTGCACTTCTTCCTCTTATATAGTCCACATGTAATAAACAATTGATCAAAATTACTGTGTGAATAAATTTTTTGCTGTATACCATTTAACCTTGGTAGTCCTCTTATGCTCTGTAACCCAACTGATGCGTGGGAGAGGTGCTGCCCTTTTTGTATCTGTAGGTTTCCTGTTCCTAAAGGGCGGATCCCCTCTCTCTCTGTAGTGCTGTCATGAACTTCGAAAAATACCGTTAACGGTAAGTAACTAAGACTTTTTGCCTTTTCCCCTTGTCAATTATGTATTGTATCATAATTGTTACATAACAATTTTTTAAAAAATGTTCTGTGTAATTCATCAATAAAAATTCCATTTGTATTTTTCTATATTGGCTTTGTGTTCCATATTTTTTTTGGGTATTTGATTCTTTATATGGATAAGCGGTTATATATTGGCCTTTTTTGGTAAACTTAATCTATAGCAGAGACTGAGCAATACCAGGGTGGATTGATTTAAATCACGCCGATTTAAATCAACGATTTAAATCATGATTTAAATCAAATGATTTTTTTCTATTTAAATCAGATCGATTTAAATCGTGATTTTAATCATGATTTAAATCACTGATTTAAATCAAAAGATTTTTTTAATATAAATCACGATTAAAATCTAAAACTTTCAATCATTGTTCAATTAACTCCACACTTCTAGCTTGGTTTCACTTTCTGTAGCTTGGTTTCAGTTTCTTTTTCCATTCAGTTGACATGCCCAAACTTGTTGGATAGTCAGTCAGCAGTACTTGGCTGTAGTAACAATCAAACTTCAGAAGTGATCTGCATGAGCCATGGCAGGTCGTAAGAGAGACCCTATTTGGGTTCATTTTGTTGAGATGCCAGCAGAGCCCTAGCACTAGCACTAGTGGTAAGTCTGGCAATTACAACCTATTTTAACAGACGTTTTACTGGGATGGTTAAAGTCTATGAAAAGAAAAATTTCTAGCACTAGTTCTGGAGTATAGAATTTAAATTTATGTTAAGGCAATATTTCACAGAAGATTAACGTTAAGTAAAAAATAAAAGAGTGTGTATACACCTATATTTTTTTTTATTGTAGGCTACAAACGTTAGAGATAGGCTATTGTTAAAAAGTACTTACTCTCTGTAGTTCAATTCTGATTGTTTAATAGTGCAAATAAAAATTATTAGGTTTCATAATCATCAACTGTTTTAATATTTTTATTTGTGTAAAATAATTTGATTTGCAAAAAGACAAAGTTTTGCTTGTGTACAACTTGATTAAAAAATCCTATTTAAATCAAAAAAATCCGATTTAAATCAAAAAAATCCGATTTAAATCAAAAAAATCCGATTTTTTTGATTTTTTTTAAAAAATCATGATTTTTATCCACCCTGAGCAATACTGGAAGAACATAAGGGAGAAGGAAAAAAAAAACGCACAACACCAGCCCAAAGTGGCTGCAAGGTCTGAGAATGAAGCACTGTAATCTTCTAAAACAAGAACCAGTCACCATTACAGAAGCAGACATCCAACAGCGGGTTAAGAACATGAAGAGCTGGACATCACCTGGCCCAGACATGATCCACACCTACTGGCTAAAGAAATTAACAGCGGTATATGAACGCATGGCAAAGCAGATGAACCAACTGCTAGAAGTAGGCCACTACCCAGCTTGGCTAATACAAGGAAGAACAGTACTGATCATGAAGGATCCTCACAAAGGAACAGTTCCATCCAACTACCGCCCAATAACCTGCCTTACAACAACATGGAAACTCCTATCAGGCATCATAGCCACCAAGCTACAGAACCATATGAACCAGTACATAAATCCAGCTCAGAAAGGCATTGGGAACAACACGAGAAACTCCAAGCACTAGCTGCTTGTGGATAGATCAGTCGCTCAAGTCGGTCAATCCAGACAGATCAACCTCAGTACAGCCTGGACTGTAGGAAAGCCTATGACTCAATGCCACACACATGGATCTGCGAATGCTTGGCACTGCATAATATCAACACGAAATTAACTTCCTTTAAAAACTTAATGGGGCTATGGAGGACAACAATGGAAGTCAATTCAAGACATCTAGCACAAGTAACCATCAAGTGCAGCATATACCAACGTGATGCAGTGTCCCCTGTTGTGAATGGGTTTGAGATGAGTTCTGAGCAGAGGCTCCCTCTGGTGGTTACAAGCGGTGCTAGTCTGTCCAGTGAAGATTGTGAGGACTGGGAATCAGGTGTTACTGACTGGTCTTATATAAGGGAGTCACCTTCCCATCAGGGTTGCCGGTGATCAATTGTTCTGGTCTGAATCCTTTATTCCAGTTTCCCTTGTAGCCTGCTGTGTCGTGTCTGCATCTCCTGCTAACAGATAAGACATTTTCTTCTTTTGTGTTTGTGCTATATTTTTGCATTTTGTCCTGCACTTCTGTGGGGGCCTTCAGGGTCCCCTCCGGGGGCTTCTGCCCTCTCAGTTTTGTTCAGCCACTGATGTTTGTACTTTTGCTTTTTCCAGTTTTTTCAGTGGCTGCTGTTTTGATTTTGTTACACCAGAGAACTAATTTAGGTGGAAGAGGTCGTGTGATCTCAGGTGTTTTTGAAATTAGTAGAGTTGGTGCTTTTCAGGGTTTTCTGGGATTGCAGTAAGTACCCTTCCTATCCTTTTCTATTTAGTTAGTTTGGGCCCCAGCGTTTGCTCATACTATTTTCTTTCTGTGTCAGTATTTCATCTTGTCTAACCGCCATTACATGTTTGGGGGCTTTCTATTATCTTTGGGGTTCTGCTCCGGGGCAGATAGCTTTCCTATATCTATCTTTAGGTGTAGTTAGTTTCTCAGGCTGTGACGAGGCGTCTAGGACCAACGTAGGAACGCTCCACGGCTGCCTCTAGTTGTGGTGGTTAGTCAGGGTACTGCAATCTCATAGATTCCAACTGCTCTGGTGTATTGCCTTTTTTACTTGCACTCCTCAGCTACCGAAACATAACAGTCCCCATTGCTGTTCTGCATAGGCTTGAACCCCCTCAGTCAGATAATTACTGAGTCTGGCTATGGATACAAGTTCAAGAGTGGATGTACCATCAGCCACCGCCTCTACTTGGATGACAAAGCTGTATGCGAAAAAAATGAACGAGATATCGATTCACTTATCGTCCTGACATGGATCTACAGCAAAGGAATCGGGATGTCCTTTGGACTGGAGATGTGAGGCCAGTTGGTAATAATGAGAGGCAAGGTAGTCAAGACTGATGGAGTGGAATTACCAGCAGGGCGCGTAGCAGATGTGTAGACCTGCTACAAGTACCTCGCACTCCACAGGGATACGTGTGATGCAGAGGCAAGGGAAGCAGCAACATCCAAATACCATCAAAGGGTAAGACAGATCCTGAAAAGCCAACTCAATGGGAAGAATAAGATCTGTGCCATCAATACATATGCCCTGCCAGTCATTAGATACCCTGCTGGCATAGTGTGCTAGCCAAAAGAAGAGATGGAAGCTGCAGATGTGAAGGCCCGAAAGCTCCTTACAATGCATGGAGGTTTCCATCCCAAGTCCAACACACAAAGATTTTATACCAACAGAAAAGAGGGTGGTCGAGGTTTGATAAGCATCCAAGCCACCATAATGGACAAAATCAAATAGTATCCAGGAATATATCAGAAAAAAAGGCACCAAAGGATGAGATGCGGAAAGCCTAAGGCAGCAAAAACACTCCTGGAAGTAAGAATAGGAGCATGAAATATCACAGCAAGATAAACCGCTGCACAAGATGTTACATTCTACAGATAACGGAGGTGGTTGATATGGGAAAATCCTTCCAATAGCTGGAAAAATCTGAACCCCCAAGACCGTGTCCACAAACACCGATACAAAGGTACTGACCATAGAGGTACAAGAACAGGCGCTAAGTGCCAGATCCATAGAAGCAGGGATCGACTATACAAGAAAAGACCAAAGGGGCAGACCATGCAAAGAAGTCTCGGAAACAGTCCAATACATAGTGACAGGAACAGCGTATATCGAACGCCACAACCAAGTAGCGAGAGTTGTATACAGGAACATCTGCACAGCGTATGGACCAAGTCCCCCAAAAATCAGATGCGAGACCCCAGAAAAAGTTGTGGAGAATGAAAGGGCTAAAATCTTGTGGGACTTAAAGATCCAGACGGATAAGCAGGTGTTGGCATTGTGATAGAGAAGAGTCAGAAGACAACAATGGTAATAGATGTAGCAGTTCCAAACGATAGTAACATCAGAAGGAAGGAATAAGAGAAGCTGGAAAAATACCAAGGCCTCAAAGGAGATCAGGAGAAGATGTGGAAGGTGAAGGCAACAGTGATTCCAGTGGTGATAGGAGCACTTGGAGCAGTGACCCCTAATTTGGAAAAATGGCTACAACAGATCCCAGAAGCAACATCTGAACTCTGTCCCAAAAAGCGCAATGATGGGAACAACGAAGATCCTGTGCAGAACCCTCAAACTACCAGAACTCTAAACTAGAGGACATGAACCTTCAAGAGTTTAATTTTTTGCCAGAGCTGTATATGTGTAAGTTAAGAGACCACTGCACAGTTTTATAAAAATCAGCTTCTCTACATGTCTTGACAGCCATTCCATTCCAGTGTCAGTTGAATTCCAACCAGAGTATACCTCATTCTACTTAATGTGCTTCTGATTAGGTGATCACCTGAACCAAATCTTATTTAATGAAAGAAAGTATAAAAAACACTACTGTGTTGTTCACAATCCTCTTGCAATAGGACAAGCTGGATGGCAAAACAAGTGCTAGTAGTATCTCAAAAGTAATAGGAATGAAAAAATAACTTTTAACCATGCCAATGGAGTTGAAAAGAAAAGTCTTAAGTGAGGAAAAGAAGGGCTCAATTCTGGCTTTACTAGCAGAGGGATGCAGGGAGCGTCATTTTGCCTCCATCCTTAAAATTTCTAAGACTGCAGTCCACTACAACAAGGTCAAGCAGCAGACAGTGGGGACAACAACGCTACAGACCGGCAGAGGGCGAGAATGACTTTCCACTGTCCGGATGACCGTCATCTTATTCGAATATCACTCAACAACCACAGGATGACATCAACTGACCTACAAAACGAATGGCAAATGGCAGCTGGGGTGAAGTGCACAGCAAGAACTGTTCGTAACAGGCTCCTAGAGGCAGGGCTAAAGTCATGTAAAGCTAGAAAAAAGCCTTTCATCAATGAGAAGCAAAGGAGAACCAGGCTGAAGTTTGCCAAAGACCATAACGATTGGACCATAGAGGACTGGAGTAAGATAATCTTCTTTGAATTTAATTTTCAGCTTTGCCAAACACCTGGTCGGCTAATGGTTAGACGGAGACCTGGAGAGGCGTACAAGCCACAGTGTCTTGCACCCACTGTGAAATTTGGTGGAGGATCGGTTATGATCAGGGGATGCTTCAGCAAGGCTGGAATTGGGCAGGTTAATCTTTGCGAAGGACGTATGACTTAAGCCTCATACAAGGTTATCTCTGAGGACTGGTTTTTCCAGCAGGACAATGCGCCATGCCACACAGCTAGGTCAATCAGTGTGTGGATGAAGGACCACCACATCAATACCCTGTCATGGCCAGCCCAATCTCCAGACCTGAGTCCCATTGAAAATCTCTGGAATGTAATCAAGAGGAAGATGGATAGTCGCAAGACATCAAAGAAGAACTGCTTAAATTTTTGTACCAGGAGTGGCATAAGGTCACCCAACAGCAGTGTGAAAGACTGGTGGAAAGCATGCCAAGACGCATGAAAGCTGTGATTAAAAATCATGGTTATTCCAGAAAATATTGATTTCTGAACTCTTCCTGAGTTAAAACATTAGTATTGTTGTTTCTAAATGATTATGAACTTGTTTTCTTAGCATTATTTGAGGTCTGCAAGCACTGCATTTTTTGTTATTTTGACCATTTTTCATTTTCTGAAAATAAATACAAAATTTATTGCTTGGAAATTCGGAGATATGCTGTCGGTAGTTTATAGAATAAAAGAGCAATTTACATTTTACTCAAAAATATACCTATAAAGAGAAAAATCAGACAAACTGAAAATGTTGCAGTTGTGTCTTAATTTTTGCCAGAGCTGTGTAGCATACTGTGAAATTGCGGTTCTCCTATGAAGCCCAGACTGTGGTTGAACTTCACAGAAAGACTAACTTGGGTGTTAGCGAGACATTCTGTAGGCCCCCCCGTTACTATAGTTTATAGAAATAACTGTTTCTCAGTGACTGAAGCCTGTGTGCATGCACCAGAAATGACTTCATGTAAATGCCATTGTCGGCGGCTGACAGCAACATTTAAATGGTTATCCCCAAGGGTGGTTTTCATGTTAATGACCAGGACAATTTTTACAATTCTGGCCACTGTCCCTTTATGAGGTTATAACTCTGGAACGCTTCAACGGATCTTCACGATTCTGAGATTGTTTTCTCTTAACATATTGTTATTCATGGTAGTGGTAAAATTTCTTTTTTGCATGCTACAGAAGCTGTCAGCGCTGCAGCTTCTATACACTAACCTGTGAGACTTCCTGACTTGCACTGTGCATAACAGGAAGTTTCACAGTTCTGGAGACCCGATGTCGTCATGATGACATCGGGTCTCCATGGCAGCGATCGGGTCTCCGATCCAAAGGCAGAGGGGCTGTCAGCCCCTGTGCCGGCTCTGGAACTCTGCGATCATGTTTGATTGCATTGTTCCGGGGGTTAAAGTGTCGGGAGCGCTGCTTATGAACTACATTTACAGCAATATCTTTCTATGGGGGATCTCTCCTCTCTTTTTTGAGCATGTATCCACTATTCCAGGATGGAGGTTTCTTAACAGGGAGACAACGTGATGCAAAGATCATAAATACTGTTTTTTTTCCCAATCACTCTGGGTGCACGGAACCTGCCCTCTGCAACTCTCTTTCTCTCCACTAATAAGCGAGTTTTGAAAAAGACCATTCTTGGTCGAAACGTTAACTCCAACAATATTATCCGTCATTATTCCATACCGCATGTCTACTAAAACTCTGTGGTGTGTGTGCATATAAATAAATGGATATTTCTTCTTGCATGAAACATTGAGTGCGGTTGATAAAGATGGATGGCAGACGATATTCTTTAACCCCTTAACGACTGCCGATGCGTCTTTTAACGGCGGTGGTTAAGGGTACTTAAACCACAGCGCCGTGAATTCATGGTGCTGTGGAGAAAGTATATAGCGCCCCCCAGATTCAGATTCTCTCCGAGGTCTCGGCTACCAGGGTAGCCGAGACCCCAGAGAACATGATTCGGGTCAATTTTTACCGACCCCGGCTTTTGTGATCGCCGTTAGAACCATATAACGGTGACCGCAAAAGAAAAAAAGCCGCGGTTTTGCATTTAATTTCTCTCTCCTCTGATGTGATCGCACATCAGAGGGGAGAGAAATAGGGTCGCTCGATCTGTCCCCTGTACCTCCCGGTGTCTTCTTCCTGCAAAGAAAATGGCAGGCGCATGCGCAGTGTGCCCGCCGAATCTGCCGGCCAGCAGATTCATTCATTCAATGCATGTACATTTTGATCACTGTGATAAACGCTATCACAGTGATCAAAATAAAAAAAAAAGTAAATAACCCCCCCTTTTTTACCCCCTTAGTTAGGGAAATATAATAAAATATATTTATTTTCATTTTTCCAATAGGGTATGGGTTAGAATTAGGGTTAGAATTAGGGTTGGGATTAGGGTTAGGGGTGTGTTGGGGTTAGGGTTAGAGCTAAAATTGAGGGGTTTCCACTATTTAGGCACATCAGGGGGTCTTCAAACACGACATGGCGTTCAAAAGTCAAATGTTGCTCCCTCCCTTACGAGCCCTGCTGTGCGCCCAAACTTTGGTTTACCCCAACATATGGGGTGTCAATGTACTCAGGACAAATTGCACACCAATTTTTGGGTTCCGATTTCTCTGTTACCCTTGGAAAAATAAAAAATAGCTGGCTAAAAAATCATTTGAGGAAAAAAATGTTTTGTTTTTTTTTCACGGCCCTGCGTATATAAACTTCTGTGAAGCACTTGGTTCAAAGTGCTCACCACACATCTAGATAAGCTCCTTGGGGGGTCTAGTTTCTAAAATGGTGCCATTTGCGGGGGTTTCTACTGTTTAGGCACATCAAGGGCTCTGCAAACACAACATGATGCCCGCAAAACATTCCATCAAAGTCTGCATTACAAAATGGCGCTCCTTCCCTTCCAAGCTCTCCCATGTGCCCAAACAGTGGTTCCCCCCACATATGGGGTATCAGCGTACTCAGGACAAATGCACAATGACTCATTTTTGAGGAAAAAAATGATTTTTTATTTTCATGGCTATGTTATGTTCAAAGTGCTCACCACACATCTTGATAAGTTCCTTTGGGGGTCTAGTTTCCAAAAGGGGGTCATTTTTAGGGGAGGGTTTCCACTGTTTAAGCACATCAGGAGCTCTGCAAACTGAACATGACACCCATCAAAGTCTGCATTCCAAAACGTCATTACTTCCTTTCCAAGCCCTGCAGTTTCCCCCCCACATATGGGGTATCAGCGTACTCAGGACAAATTGGACAACAACTTTTGGGGTCCAATTTCCTTGGGAAAAATCAAAAATTGGGGACTAAAAAATAATTTTTGTAGAATTTTTTTTTTTTTTCTTCACACCCAGGCATTATAAAATTTAGTGAAACACTTGGGTTCAAAGTGCTCACAACAGATCTAGATAAGTTCCTTAGGGGGTCTAGTTTCCAAAATGGTGTCACTTGTGGGGGTTTCTACTGTTTAGGCACATCAGGGGCTCTCCAAACGCAACATGGCGTCCAATCTCAATTCCAGATAATTTTGGTTTGAAAAAGTCAAACGGCGCTCCTTCCCTGCCGTGCAGCCAGACAGTGGTTTTCCCCCAGATATGGGGTACCGGCGTACTCAGGAGAATTTGCACAAAAACTTTTTCTGTCCATTTTCTCCTTTTAGGCCGGCGTCACACACAACGACAAAAAATCGGTCCGTTTTAGACGGTCGATTGTCGGATCAAAATGCAAACATCACACATCCTTCTGGCATCCGATTTTCCTTCAAAGATGCGATTTAGTCGCATGTGTGTGTACCTTGTAACATCCGATTTTCATCCGACTTGCGAGAATTTCTCGCAGGCTTGCAAAACTGACATATAATGGATCCAAAAGAATAGTATTTCAATCACAAAAAAAAGAATAGATATATACACATAGAACATATATATATATATATATATATATATATATATATATATATATATATATATATATATATACATGTCATTGTGACATGTATATATACATATATTTATAGTTCCTAGACTTCTACATACTGTTATAGCCGCTAATTCAATTGCCGGCTTCTGTGAAATCACAGAAGCCGACATGAAATGATACATTGTTTCCACACAGTTAACCACGTCATTTCCTGTATTTTGATATTTGTTTAGAACTTACAATTACATGAGTGTATTTGTGCTAAATTTCAGACATGTAGGGGTTAATTAAAGGTGTAAATTCGTTGACAAAAAAATGCGTGGGCTCCCGCTGTATTTTCTCCACCAGACAGACAAAGCAAGCGAGTGGGGGCAGATAATAATAGCCTAGGGAGGGTACTTTTTTTGTGCCCCCCCTGGCTACTAACATCTGCCCCCAGACACCCCAGAAAGGGCAAATCTATAATTAGATTCGCCCTTTCTGGCACTTTGCCCGTCTATTCCCATTGCCCTGTAGCGGTGGCGAATGGGTTAATAATCTCACCTTACTGTCACCTTAGTATTGAAAGGTGACCTTAAGGCAGGTTAATAATTGAGAGCTGTCAATTAGACAACTATCAATTATTAATCCTATTGAAGTAAATTAAAAAAACAGACACATTATAAAAATTAATTTTAATGAAATAAAAACACATTTTTTTGACCATATTTATTTACACTTATCCGTGCGAAGCATTGATCTCCTAAAATAAGATAAAAAAATAAAAAAACATTATTCTTACCTATCGCTGATCTGTCACGTCCACGCTGTATCCTTCACAAAGGGTTAACTAGCTTGAGCCAAGCAGTGCAAGTAATCCTGCATGCTCAGCTCAAAGCTCCTGAATGAATAAGTTCCTCTCCTGCGACAGGAGAGGATGTGTTTCATGAATGAAGCTTAATTGATTGTGTCCACTTTCCCTTTAGGTCAGGTCACTAAAGTTAAATTGCCAATAAATCAATTAAGCTCCATTCATGAATCTATTCCTCTACTTTCTGTGGTAGAGGAACTTATTCATTCAGGGTTACAGCTAGGAGACAGAATTATCTCCCTGCTAACTGTAACCTCTTAACCCTTTCTGATGGATTACAGCGTGGGACCTGACTGTACATCGGATTGGTAAGTATAATTTTGCTTTTTTATTTATTTTATTACAGGAAATGGTTTTAGCAGGAAATAAAATAGGTCAAAAACTGTGTGATTATTTAATTAAACTTATTTTTTATTAAACTGTGTGTTTTGATTTTTCTTTCATACAATAGGATTAATAATTGATAGTTGTCTAATTGACAGCTCTCAATTATTAACCTGCCTTAAGGTCACCTTTCAATACTAAGGTGACAGTAAGTGAGATTATTAACCCATTTGCCACCGCTACAGGGCAATGGGAATAGACGGGCAAAGTGCCAGAAAGGCGAATCTAATTAGAGATTTGCCCTTTCTGGGTGTCTGGGGGCAGATGTTAGTAGCCAGGGGGGCACAAAAATGTACCCTCCTAGGCTGTTATTATCTGCCCCACTCGCTTTGCTTTGTCTGTCTGGTGGAGAAAATACAGCGGGAGCCCACGCATTTTTTTTCAACGAATTACACCTTTAATTAACCCCTACATGTCTGAAATTTTGCACAAATACACTCATGTAATTGTAAGTTCTAAACAAATATCAAAATACAGGAAATGACATGGTTAACTGTGTGGAAACAATGTATCATTTCATGTCGGCTTCTGTGATTTCACAGAAGCCGGCAATTGAATTTGCGGCCATTACAGTATGTAGAAGTCTAGGAAATATAAATATATATATATTTTATATATATATATATATATATATACATGTCACAATTACATATATATATATATTAATATATATATATATATGTATTCTATGTGTGTATATCTATTCTTTCTATTCTTTATTAAAGCTGTCAGTGTGATTTTACAGTATAGCCGGGGATGAATTGCCGGCTTTTCTAAAGACACCGATGCGATTTCATCGCAAGTCACACAGTGTGGTCCATTTGTAATCGATTTTTCATCGCTCCCATAGACTTGCATGGCGATTGTCGACCCACAATCGTGACAATCGCAGCATGCTGCGATTGTACACGGACGTTTAAAACGGACCACAAAAATCTGATACTGGGAGCTGCTCCATAGATTAACATAGGGCAGACTGCAATACGATTTTTCATCGCATTGCAGTCGTCCGATATGTCGCCAGTGTGACGCCGCCTTACACTTGTTAAAATAAAAAAATGTTTGTAAAAGATCATTTTTGTGATTAAAAAGTTAAATGTTCATTTTTTCCTTCCAAGTTGCTTCAGCTCTTGTGAAGCACCTGAAGGTTAAAAATCTTCTTGAATGTGGTTTGAGCACCTTGAGGGTGCAGTTTTAGAATGGTGTCACTTTGGGTATTTTCTGCCATATAGACCCTCAAAGTGACTTCAAATGTGAGGTGGTCCTAAAAAAAAAATGGTTTTGTACAATTTGTTGCAAAAATTAGAAATTGCTGGTCAACTTTTAACTCTTATAACTTCGTAACAAAAAAAATTTGGGTTCCAAAATTGTGCTGATGTAAAGTAGACATGTGGGAAATGTTATTTAGTAACTATTTTGTGTGACATATCTCTGTTTTAAGTGAATAAAAATTTAAGGTTTGAAAATTGCTAAATTTTCAAAATTTTCGCTATATTTCCGTTGTTTTTGCATAACTAAACGCAAGTCATATCAAAAAAAATTTACCACTTACGTGAAGCACAATATGTCACGAAAAAACAATCTCCGAATGAGCGGGATTCGTTAAAGGGAACTTGCACACCCCCCCCCCCCCCCGGCCGTTTTGAAGTAAAAGAGCCACCTTCAGCAGCACTAATGTAGCAGTCTGTGAAGGTGGCTCTTTTACTTCTGTGCCCCTGCAGCACTGAAATATTCAGTTTTATAAATCGGTCCCCATACCTTAGATGGGTCTAAACGGTATGTCCTCTTCCAGTGACTAATCCTCCCCCCAGCCATCCATCAAGGCCCTTCATCGTCATCGTGCCTCCTCCTGCCTTTTTGTTTTCTTTTGTTTCTGTCTGGCGCCTGGGCTCTTGTGTCAGTCGCCGGGCATGCGCAGTGCGCACTGCCCGGAAACTGTCAGAAGACTCTAGTGCCTGCGTTGTTGCCTTTCCCCTGATCCCTCCCCGCAGTGTGTTTTTATGTATTCACACTGCGGGGCAGGAAATCTGGCGCCTGCGCAGTCTACCTGTGTAGCTGCGCCTGCCCCCTTCTCCCAGACTCCCTCCACTTTCACTTTCAGACAGTCGGATGTGCTGAACTAGTTCTGGGCGGTGCAATCTTGTAGGAGGAATTTTTTTTTTCTTCTCCAGTAAGATGGCGCATGCGCAGTAGCACTAACGGATAACAGCTTGACACAGATAGCAGCTACTGCGCAGGTGAGGAGAGTGCCATTTTCAAATTGATTTTTTTTTTTCAAACTCATTGAATATTTAATTCATAGTTGTAGCCCTAAAATGCTTAATATCAGGATTATACAGTCATTTTGAAAGGGATTTTCAAAGTAAATTCACCAGACTCATCAGGTCTAAGAAGTTTAATTTCAAATGTATACAGTTTGTATAGTAAAATCTGTAGACTGATCAGCTTTAACTATAGTCAATGGAACTGAGCCATGGGCTGTGAGTTGTTTTTTTTTTGTTTATTGTTTTGTTTTTAATTTCTAATGATTTCTGTTTATTTTTCTAGGGCACAGGCATGCTCCAGGCTTATGCTCTGCTTCTCCTGCGTTCCTTTTAGCTACTGCCTTCAGCCATTGCCAACATAGCAGCCAAACACTGATCTCCGCTATGCTGAGGTAGAGGCACAGAGTTGATGAGCACTGTGAGTGACTGCAGTGGTCACATGCTGGATTTGTGAGATCACTGCTCCTGCCATGTAAACAAAGACTGGTGGCAGCAGAGAAGGGGTGTGGAAGAGGATATGTAAGGCTGATTTGTCACACGAGCACTGTTCGTAGTCACTATAGTGATGATGCTCGTTAATCGGGTTTTCAAAAGCATGCTCGGGTGGTCTCCGAGTATTTGGAAGTGCTCTGATATTTAGTTTGTCGCCGCAGCTGCATGACTTGCGACTGCTAGACAGCCTGAATACATGTGGGGAATTCCTAACAAAAAGACATTCCTGAACACAGGTTCACTTTAAGCATCACCCACAACACAGGTGCAGAAATCTACACAGATGTTACAATTTACTTATTGTTAAATAGTGAGCCAAAAGTGTACAAACAGAAAAAATGGAAATTCCGTTGTAATGTTTTAACATTTTGTCATCTCTCTGATCAGAATTATTCTTGAAGATGGAAAATGACAGGAGCAACAGAACTGAAATTATCTTAAATCTTACCCTGGAGATCATCTGCCTATTGACTGGAAAGGTGAGGGATTTTGAGAATAATGTATTGGTTGGATAATAAATTAGTGGAAATCTGAATTACAAATACACCCATAGGAAAGAAGTCTAAGGAAATATTGACATGCCATGTGTCACTTTTGTTGTGGAAATCTGTCCCATTCATCTGAATATGGTTATTTCTGCAGCAGACTCTATTCAAATGAAAAGGCCTAAATGAGTAGTTGTGCACTGACCATGATCCCTGGGCTGGAAACGGGACTCCTGGCCTGAACTTGACACCCTCATTGCGTTATACAGTACCTTGAAAAGTAGTCATACCCAGTGAACTTTACACATTTATTTTTCACAGTACACCCACGAACTTTATGGAGGATTTTATGTGATGTACCAACACAAAGCAGCAAGTATTTATGATGTTTGAAGGGAAATTGGGATTGTTTGAGAACATTAGGGATCAAACAGCATCCTGAAAACCAAGGACCACACCAGACAGGTCAGGGATAACGTTGTGGAGAAAACTAAAGCAGAGTTAGGTTATATAAAAAAAATATATATATAGCCCAAACTCTGAACATCTCACGGTGCATTGTTCAATCCATCATCATCACCAAGACATGGCCATTCACCTAAACTCACAACCCAAGCAAGGAGAGCACTAATTAGACAAGAGGAGATGCAGAGATCCACTGCTCAGGTGGGAGAATCTGTCCACAGGACAAAAATTACCCGTAATCTGCACAAATCCGGCCTTTATGGAAGAGTGGCAAAAAGAAAGCCATTTTTGAAAGGAAGCTATTAAGAAGTCCTATTTAGCAAAAAGCCAGGTAGGGTGCATATGTGGAAGAAGGTGCTCTGGTCAGATGAGATCAAAGTAGAACTTTATGGGCTAAATATAAAACACTGTGTGGTGGAAAAATAACACTGCGGATCACCCTCAAAAAAGCCATTCCCACTGTCCAACATCGTGGTGGCGACATGCCGTGGGGATGGTTTTCTTTATTAGGGACAGGGAATCTTGTCACAGTTGATGGGAAGATGGGTTCATCTAAATACAGGGCAATCCTGGAGGAAAACCTGTTAGAGGCTGCAAAAGACTTGAGGCTGAGGCATAGGTTCACCTTCCAGCAGGACAACGACACTTCACCTACTGTTAGAGCTACAGTGGAATGGTAAAGATCAAAGCATATTCGTGTGTGTGTGTATGGCCCAGTCACAGTCCAGACCTAAATCCCATTGAGATTCTGTGGCAAGACATGAACGTTTCTGTTCACTGACACTCTCCATCAAATCTCACTGAGCTAAAGCTAGTTTGCAAAGAAAAAATGGGCAACATTTTCAGTCTCTAGATCTGCAAGTCTAGTAGAGACATTCCCAATAAAAACTTGCTGGAGTAATTGCAACAAAAGGTGGTACTACAAAGTATTGATTGTGGGATGAATCCTTAAACACGTCACAATTTTCAGATTTATAGTTTTAAAATATTTAGAAAACCATGTATCGTTAACGTTACCAACACAAAGATAGCAACTATTTGTGAAGTGTAGAGTACATAAAATATGTTAATGAGTGTAATGTGGATAAGTTCACGAGTAGAGATGAGCGACTTTCCCTTTTTTAGGGTCGAGTCGGGTTTCATGAAATCCAACTTTCTCAAAAGTCGGGTCGAACGAAATCATCCGACTATCGGGAAAAGTCGGGGGTCCGACTGAAACGCGAAACCCAATGCAAGTCAATGGGGAAGCAAAGTCGTCATGGAGTGGAGGACAGTAAACACACCTACAGTGCCCATTTCAATGCAACAACATCAATTCTTATTACTTAAGCTTGTCAACCTTAATTTACTTTATAATAATAGTTACGCATTGAAAACTGGGGGTTATTTGGCTCAACTTGTGTTGAGTAGGGCTGGCTCCCGGTTTTCGTGTGCCCCGGGCCAAAGAGTGTCAGTGGGCCCCTTTAACACATACCACAATTCATGATGCTCCGATATGGCACAGAAATATAGGTATAGTACAATGAAAAATACTTCACTTCTTACATGGCATGACTATAGATATCTATGTTAAAACCTACAATAGCTCAAAAAACGCACAGTATATTACTCCATACAGTATTATGGCCACCACATAGTGCGCCATACAGAATAATGAGCCCCATATATTGCTCCATATGAATGGGCTCCATATAATGCTCCATACAGAATAGGCCCCATATGTGCCCCATATGATACTCCATACCCTATATGATGCCCCATAAATAATGAACCCCATATGATTCTCCAGTATATTATGGGCCCCATGGATGATGCTCCAGTGTCTAATAGGCCAAAATAATGCTCCATATATAATGGGCCCCATTTATAATGCTCCATTGTATAATGGGCTCCGTAAGTGCTGCTCCAGTGTCTGTTTTCCCCCTTTTAGAATGCTCCAGTATATGATGGGCCCCACTGGTGGACAAAGTCAGAAAAGGACCCCTGAGCAAAAACATTGCATGGGCCCTTTGCAGCCCAAGATCTCCTAAAAATGCAAAATTGCACCTGCTTTGGAGGTATAAATGGGCACCCTCACCTCTTGGGCCCCTGTGCGGCTGCTCAGGTTGCATCAATGATATGTCCGCACCTGATGGGCCCCATAGATGCTGCTTCAGTGTCTGATCTGCCCCATTTACAATGCTCCAGTATTTGATGGGCCCCATGGATGCTGCTCCAGTGTCTGATCTGCCCCATTTACAATGCTCCAGTATATGATGGGCCCCATGGATGATGCTCCAGTGTCTGATGTCCCCCATTTAGAATGCTCCAGTATATGTTGGGCCCCATGGATGATGCTCCAGTGTCTCGTGGGCCAAAATCATGCTCCATATATAATGGGCCCCATTATTAATGATCCAGTGTATAATGGGCCCCATAAATGCTGCTCCAGTGTCTGCTGTCCCCCATTTACAATGCTCCAGTATTTGATGGGCCCCATGGATGCTGCTCCAGTGTCTGCTGTCCCCCATTTACAATGCTCCAGTATATGATGGGCCCCATGGATGCTGCTCCAGTGTCTGCTGTCCCACATTTACAATGCTCCAGTATATGATGGGCCCCATGGATGCTGCTCCAGTGTCTGTTCTGCCCCATTTACAATGCTCCAGTATATGATGGGCCACATGGATGCTGCTCCAGTGTCTGATCTGCCCCATTTACAATGCTCCAGTATATGTTGGGCCCCATGGATGATGCTCCAGTGTGTTATGGGCCAAAATCATGCTCAATAAATAATGGGCCCCATTATTAATGATCCAGTGTATAATGGGCCCCGTAAATGCTGCTCCAGTGTCTGTTGTCCCCCATTTACAATGCTCCAGTATATGATGGGCCTCATGGATGCTGATCCAGTGTCTGCTGTCCCCTATTTACAATGCTCCAGTATATGATGGGCCCCATGGATGCTGCTCCAGTGTCTGCTGTCCCCCATTTACAATGCTCCAGTATATGATGGGCCCCATGGATGCTGCTCCAGTATCTGTTGTCCCCCATTTACAATGCTCCAGTATATGATGGGCCCCATGGATGCTGCTCCAGTGTCTGCTGTCCCCCATTTACAATGCTCCAGTATATGATGGGCCCCATGGATGCTGCTCCAGTGTCTGATCTGCTCCATTTAGAATGCTCCAGTATATGTTGGGCCCTATGGATGATGCTCCAGTGTGTTATGGGCCAAAATCATGCTCCATATTTAATGGGCCCCATTATTAATGATGCAGTGTATAATGCTCAACATATATTCCTCCAAACATTACAAAAAATGAAATCTCTCCTCGCTGTGCACTGCTCTACTCTGGACTCCTCAGCGTCGCCATCTTACAGCTCTCTGCACTTGGACTGTTTAGGCAGAGGGCGTACAGACGTGACGTCATCGCGCTCTCTAACCTGAATGTCACTGTTGGAAAACGCGGAAGATGTCATAGCGGTGGAGCATGGAGAGGTTAGTATTGCAAGTGCTGGGGCCCTGAGCAAGCAGGGTGGGCCGACTCATGGGCAACGGCACTGGCACAGGGCCCCTCATAGTACGCCGGTGTGTCTGACGGTGAGTGGGCCCTCCCACCATCAGAGACACATTTTTGTACTTAGAGGGGCCCAGTGCCAGTGTCGTCGCCCACATGTCGCCCCCCCCACCTGGTCAGGAAACCGACACTTGCCCGGGTGCGCCAGGTGCTGACGCCGGCCCTGGGGGGGGGGATTTGTAGGTTTTGGAGTCTGTCCACACGTGCAAGTGCATGTTCATTAGATGTCTAAGCATGCAACAGGTATTCAAATTTGAGATTTTTCACTTGGCTAAAGGTCCTTCCGCACTTCTTACAGATAACCTTTGCCTCATCAATAGGATTTAGGTCTAAAAAGTGCCACACTGGAGTCTTCCTACTATGGTATAAATTTTCAGGGCTTGCACGCTGTGCTAATTTGACCATCTGGCCAAGCTGTCCTGCAACTCTTTTTGTTTTCTTAACACCTTTTTGGACTGCTACAGGCCTGCCAGATAACCGCTGCTGCGATGTCGATGCCTGCTGCGGATCCTTCTCCTCTTCTGAGCTATTGCCAGCGGCACCCTCTTACCCCAATGGGTGCCAATCCGGGTCAACAACTGGGTCATCCATCACCTCCTCTTCAATTTCATCTGGGCACCTGAGTTTCATCAGGGTCACATTCTGGCTCAGTAGACTGCGAGGGAAATGTAGTGCTCTGGGTGAATGTACCAGCAGAATCATATAGCAGTGGCTGTGCATTAGTGCACTCCATCTCTGATTCATGTTGGACTGGGGAATTCAGGATTTGACTTGATAACCCAGGCATGTTATTTGAAAATAGCTCTGAAATGTGGCCTGCCGCATCCTTCACTTTTGGTGGGGGTGAAGCACACAAGGAAAGGTGTTGTTCCTGACCAGAAGCCTGCACTGACGACTCAGTCCTTGCATTTTTTGAAACTTCAGAAGAGGAGGCGATAGAGATGGAGGCTGTTTCGGCAATGTAAGCCAAAATCTGTTCCTGATGCTCCGGCTTTAAAAGCAGTTTACCTACTCCCAGTAAAGGGAGCATGCCAGGCCTTCTTGAGCCAGAAGACTCTTTCTGATAGCACACTACCAGCTAGGCAAGCGAGCTCCTGTATAGTGAAAATATTCTAAATCTCCGTATATATTTCAGGCGGCAGACACTGACGCTCTCTGGCTCAGTATGGATTACACAATAATATAATATGAAAAAGGGTACTGTATCAGCAGATACCAGGTATATATAGTATAGTGAAAATATTATAAATCTCCGTATATATTTCAGGAGGCAGACTGTGACGGTCACAGGCTCAGTCTGGATTACACAAGAATATAATAAGAAGAAAAAGGGGTACTGTATCAGCAGATACCAGGTATATATAGTATAGTCAAAATATTCGAAATCTCAGTATATATTTCAGGAGGCAGCCACTGACGCTCTCAGGCTCAGTATGTATTACACAGTAATATAAAAAGATCAAAAAGGGTAGTGTTTCACCAGATACAAGGTATATATAGTATAATCAAAATATTCTAAATCTGCGTATATATTTCAGGAGGCAGACAATGACACTCTCTCAGGCTCAGTATGAATTACACAATAATATAAAAAGGGTACTGTTTCACTAGATACAAGGTATATATATTATAGTGAAAATATTATAAATCTCCATATATATTTCAGGAGGCAGACTGACGCTCAAAGGCTCAGTATGGATAACACAAGAATATAAAAAGATCTGCAAGAAATAATCACACATGTGGGCCAATGTTCTAGGTGTCAATGATGCACTTAGAATGGTGGGTGGAGGAGGACTTTATGGCAAAAAGGGTACTGTATCAGAAGCGTACAGCTGGATACAGTCTAGGGGTCATTGTAAATCTCCGTATATATTTACGGAGTACCAGACAGACTCTCACAGGCTCAGTATTGATTAGACCACAATTTGAAAAGCTAAAAAAGGGTACTGTATCAGCAGATACCAGGTATATATAGTATAGTGAAAATATTCGAAATCTCCGTATATATTTCAGGAGGCAGACAATGACGCTCACAGGCTCAATATGTATTACACAAGAATATAAAAAGATGAAAAAGGGGTACTGTATCACCAGATACAAGGTAGTATAGTGCAAATATTCTAAAACTCCGTATATATTTCAGGAGGCAGACAATGACGCTCACAGGCTCAGTATGGATTACACAAGAATATAAAAAGTTGGGGGTGGAGGAGGGGGTGGGGTACAGCCCAAATAGGGAGGTTGCAAAAATGGCATATGTTGAGGTGTATAATGGACGTAAAGCAGCTGCAAATGGATGAATTGGAGAAGTCAGAGGAAGAGGAGGACAAAAACGGGGTACTGTATCACCAGATACAAGGTTGTATAGTGAAAATATTCTAAATCTGCGTATATATTTCAGGAGGCAGACAATGACGCTCTCAGGCTCCGTATGGATTACACCAGAATATAAAAAGTAGAAAAAGGGTAATGTATTACAAGCGTACAGCTGTATACAGTGTTGTGGTAATTTTTAAATCTCCGTATATATTTCCGGAGTAACAGACAGACGTTCACAGGCTCAGTATGGATTAGACCACAATGTAAAAAAGCTGAAAAAGGGTACTGTATCACCAGATACCAGGTATATATAGTATAGGGAAAATATTAAAAATCTCTGTATATATTTCAGGAGTAACACACACTGTCACATGCCCAGTCTGGATAACACCAGAATATAAAAAGCAGAAAGTGTACTGTATCAGTAGCGTACAGCTGTATACAGTGTTGGGGGAATTTTAAATCTCCGTATATATTTCAGGAGTAACATACACACGCTCTTTCAGTATGGATTTGACCGTAATACAGAAGGCAGAAAAACGGTACTGTATCAGAAGATACCAGCTGTATACGGTTTTGGGGAAAATTGAAATGTGCGTATATATTTCCAGAGTCACACACAGATAGTCAGCATGTATTTGTCCGAGATACTAGCCGGTCCACGGTAGTGAGAAGCGTACAGCTCTATACGGTGTGGGAAAAAATTAACGCTCTGTAACTGTGCAGAAAAAAATTCAAGTATTAGTGCTGTGTAGGTGCTGTGTTAAAAAGCAGTCTGCACATCAGGGAACACACAGCAATAGATAGCAGTCAACCTAATAATCAGCTCTGCTGCTGCACACAAGAAATTCCTCCCCTGTCACTGGCAGGCAGCCTAATAATCATCTCTGCTGCTCCACACAAAAAATTCCTCCCCTCTGACTAGCAGGCAGCCTAATAATCAGCTCTGCTGCTCCACACAAGCAATTCCTCCCCTGTCACTGGCAGGCATCCTAAGAACACAAGAAATTCCTCCACTGTCATTGCACACTAAGTGTACAGCTAATCGCTATGAGCACAAGCACAGAATTAGTGTTGTTTGCATGCCTAACGCTCTCGCTTCTGAGAACCAGCGTCAGCAACCTCTCCCTACACTAATATCGGCAGAAGTAAAATGAAGCTCGGCGGTGAGGGCTTTTATAGGCACTGTGACGCCACAAAAAGCAAGCCAATCACTGCAATGCCCTTCTCTAAGATGGTGCTGGCCGCTGCCCATGTCATTGCGTTGCCCACAGTCTGCGTCCTTGCTCATTGAAATATGGAAAACGGAGCCAATATAGAGAAATACAAATAGAATTTTTTATTGATGAATTACACAAGACAATTTAAAAAGATATATATAACAATTATAATACATAATTGACAAGGAGAAAGGCAAAAAACCTAGATACCGCCATTGACGCCCCGAGGAAGCACTTAGCGAAACGCGCGTCGGGGCTTTCCTGTCCGCCATTAAGTAAGTTTGGATGCTGCATTTTATACATCTTTAATCATTTATTATGCTGGCGCTGTATATGCTGCTATTACAATCTCTGACTGCATGGGATGAACTCTTTCTTGCCACATGGCCCTATAGCTGGTAATGATGCAATATCTACATGCTTGGATTATATGAGATTGATTTCTTTTCACCCATCTGTTATGCTGGTGCTGTATATACTGTTACTATAATGCATTTAAATGCATGGGATGAATTTTTTTGCCACATGGCTCTATAGTTTGTAATGATGCAATACCTGCATGCTTGTATTGTGTGAGACAGACATCTATCCACTTGGATATACAGATTGATGTCTGTATTTCATATATACTGGTTTGCATATATGTCAATTGACTTTATAGGCTGATATCTGCAGCTGTCCATCTATACATATATTTTTTTATCATATATTTATTATAATTTTTGCTGTTTGAATTATGATCTGCCCATTTGGATGTGTAGATTATTTTTGTTAAATGTGCACTACGCACTCTATATATTAAGGTTATATTATATCTTTTTCTATAGACATAGGGCATTATTCAGCATTATTTTTGAAATTTCCTTTCTCTATGTGCACTGTGCACTTTATTTATTTGTTGATGGACAGCTTCTCCTAGTCAGATTACAGCATCTATGTACTTTACTATCAATTTTGTCTCTTGTATTTATACACGAATGTTAAGCACTTCATGATATATGTATCCTATTTAGTCCAATTCCCTCAATGGCGGTATCTAGGTTTTTTGCCTTTCTCCTTGTCAATTATGTATTATAATTGTATATATATATATATATCTTTTTAAATTGTCTTGTGTAATACATCAATAAAAAATTCTATTTGTATTTCTCTATATTGGCTCCGTTTTCCATATTTTTTTGGGGTATTTGATTCTTTATATATGGATGAGCGTTTATATATTGGCCTTTTTTTGGTTAAGTCCTTGCTCATTGGCTGAGAAAATGCCCTGGAAGCATTATGTGAAAACCGACTTTGGCGCTCGGGTCGCCGAACGTATGGCCGACCTCACGCTATGGTTGGGTTTCGCTTGGCGAAACCCGACTTTGGTGAAAGTCGGCCTTTTTTTAAATTGACCCACCTGTTTCGCTCAACTCTATTCACGAGATATAAGTGCAAGGGAAAGTATGAGTCTGTCGAGCTTGTGCCAGGAGACACACAGGTTGCACTCCTACCACAAGACAATGATGTGTGAATCCAGTTTTGCCCTTAGACCCCATACAGATGGGCTTATTTCATGGTCCTTGTAAAACCAAAATGCCCGACCTGAAAATAGATCTTCTAACCTAAACTGACAGCAACATTGACATTTATGAGGGTCATCGTGGTCTGTATACGGACCATGGAATATGTCTGTGTTTTTAAGGTTACAGCACATCTGTGAGAGTTGTCTTGTGAGAGGGCACATGCTCGTGTGATAGAGACACTGGTACTGGTCAGATTTTCATTCTTTAAAAGTGAAAAATGAAAATATCTACTGAATCATAATTTAAGTCTTAGAAGCCATAAAGATGTTATACAAATGTATAATGTTGTACGAGACAGTGGTCTGCCAATGTAGATGTGACGACAATTCACTACTGCTATATCATCTACATCAGGTTCCCCAACTCCAGTTCTCAAGGCCCACCAACAGGTCATGTTTTCAGAACATGACCTGTTGGTGGGCCTTGAGGACTGGAGTTTGGGAACACTGATCTACATATAGCTTTGTTGGATCCTTGATCATAATAGTTTTTTCTTTTACTCAGCTTTTAATGCTCTTCCTGAAAAACTCCTCCAAGTAGTGTAACTCCAGATTGCACAGCTTTTTGTCATTTGGAACAGTCAGAGTTTTGAAATAAAAGGACACGGAGAGAACAGGCATCAATGTATTTTCCTGTCTGCTCTTTCAATGCTAAGATCCCAGTGACTAAGGAATAATTACAGCTTTGGAACAAAAAAGTGGATCCATTTAGCATATGCCCTTTAGAGCCTTAATCAAGATATTTATGGAGATGATGTATAGCTTAGTGGAAATTTTTATTGTATTTTCATACATATAGGAATTCATTGAGACCAGGGTATTTGATAAGCCTGAAACCAGCGTGTCTCTTGTATTCACAAAGAACAGACCAAAACACAAAGTGCTACGCACATGTTTCCTCTTCTTCATCCTCCAATGCAGAAGATCCTGGACATCACCAGTAAGATCATTGAGCTGCTGACCGGAGAGGTGAGCGCCGCTGGGACCTTATCCCATAACATAAGGGATCATGTATGTGGATAATGACTGTATCATTGTGTCTCAGGTTCCTATAAGGTGTCAGGATGTTGCCATCTATTTCTCCATGGAGGAGTGGGAGTACATGGAAGGACACAAGGATCTGTACAGTGACATTGCGATGGAGAATTGCCAACCCCTCACATTGGCAGGTAACGGATATTTCAAATATTTTAGCTCTCAATTAATATATCTGACTTAAGCAAAGCTTTATCATGTAGGGACTACTTTCATTTTTTCCACATCTTTTTGCGTTCAAGTGATTTAGGTGAATACAGTCAAGCACACATCCATTCAATCTCCATAGACAAGCATTGGTAGTAAATCCAAAGAAGATGGGAAGCAAAAAGGCATAAATACACAAAAGTCATAAACTTTATTAACTAGTTGACATAATGGCAAAGATAATAAAGTAAGATATAATAAAAGAGAATGTTGGACACAGAAATCCCTCCACCCTCACCAAAACCAGGTTGTGGAAGAACGTTAAAGACCATCTTGGAGCATGCGATACGTGTAAGCCTGTGTCTGTTTTGATAGTAAAGGGCTTAGTGCCAATTCCTGTATATCAAGGAGAATAAGAAACCTAATGCCAGAATATACAGCTGTAATGCAGACAGTTGGAGATATAATAATATATTGTAATAATTATTTATTATAAATTGGAATTAGAGATGAGAGGGTCAGACAATCAAATTTGCCATTTCACTCGGCTTTTACAGGAAATTCAATGCGCAGAGAAGCTTTTTTCTGTGAATTTATATGTTTATTATTCTCTGGGAGCTGAAAAGTCCCCAGAGCATAATAAGGGATGTTAATGTAAAAACTAGAAAAAAATACTTATGGCTCCGTTGCATCACATCTCTGTTCTGGTGCTCTTTGTAGGTCGGGTCTTCCGGGCGTGAGCAAACTCGGAGTTAACTAACCATGCGAAGTTTCCACCAGGGCCTGTGGCCAGAAGTCATAACCCTGTGTTCACTCTTGTAGGTCCCAGAGCTTGCGCAGTGAACTCTGGAGCTTGCTCATGGGCAGAAGCCCCAGCTTAGAGTGAACATTGGACCAGAAATCCAACACAGTGGAGGACCATACAGTGACCAGGACACAGCAGGGTGTTAGAGGGGGTGGGCATAAAGGTGATCAAATAAATTTGACCATCTCTAATTGTTTGAAATAATCACAGTAACTAATTTCTTCATAATTTTTTTCCTTTTCTATAAAGATGCAAACGGTAAATGGACCTTCGCTATTAAGGAAGAACCAGTGTCATATAAAGGAGGAAATGTAATAAACCCTGTTATGCCGAAGAATCTCAGAAGCTTTGATTTGCTTGCTGATTGTATATCTCATGGCACAACACAAAGGAAGCAAGTATCTGCTTCATGTAAGAATGATATTACTGAATCAGATACTGATACCTTTCTAAATAATACAGAGCCTTATCAAGCACCTCCTATTGCATTAAAATCAATCTCCTATGTAGAAGAGAAACTGGTCAGTGCTGCCAAGCATACAAATATCTTTCAAAGGGATTATATACCTACATATAGTAGTGAAGCTATGATGCATTATAAAGATGTAGATCTCATTGGATCAAACTCTTTTCCTCTTTTCAAACACTTTCAAAATACAGCTGCTACCATGAACAAACCTAAAAACAATTGTGAGATCCATTCACCTAAACAAAAAACTTTTATGTGCTCCGAATGTGGCAAGAGTTTCATATGTAATGCTAAGCTTTATTCGAACGTCCATGACAGCACTACAGAGAGAGGGGATCCGCCCCTTAGGAACAGGAAACCTACAGATATAAAAGGGCGGCACCTCTCCCACACATCAGTTGGTTTCCTGTTCCTAAAGGACGGGTTTCCTACAGATGAAGATCTTCAGGAGGACCCAGGCCGGCCGGTCGACCCAGGTAGCGGGGGGGAATCTCCTACCTCGGCCGGTGCGGAGCCCCTGGAAGCGCCACGGTGGGTCCGGGTAGGATTCCACGGCAGTGTGCGGAGCAGGTGGAGCAGTATCCAGAGGATCTCTGTCTCCCAGCCAGCGCCGGTAGGTAAGTATTCCCCCCCCCCTCTCCCTGGTCCCGATGCCTTCTCCCTGTCCTCTCCTGTGGTCCTGTCATGGTGGGGGCCTCTTGAGGGTGCAGCCGTGATTTTTTAAAAAAAAAAAAAAAAAAAAAATTTTTTTTTAAATTTGAATTTCCCGCCGCGTCACTGCTGTGAACGGCGCGGCGGGGGTTTTTTGAATTTCCCGCCGCGCGTCACTGTTATGGACGGCGCGGTGGGCGGTTTTGAATTTCCCGCCGCGCGTCACGGCTATGGACGGCGCGGCGGGCGGTTTTGAATTTCCCGCCGCGCGTCACTGCTATGGACGGCGCGGCGGGGTTTTTGAAATTTCAATCGTGCGCCGCTGTTGCAGCGGCGCGGCTGAGGTCGGGGAGATCTCCGCTTGGGGGGGCGATGCAGCGGGGGATTGTGCTTACCTCCGTCGGTCCGTGCGAGCGGGGGAAAAAAGGGGGCGGAGTCTCCACCACCGGAACCGGAAGTAAGACGCCGGCCGGCGTTTTTGAAAATTTTGGCGGCTGCATCGTCGGGACGGCTCCTGCTGTGGGGACGGCGGGGAGGTGCAGGGGGGGGCCGTGGGGCGGGGAGTAGGAGGGGGTGGACCCCTGGCCAGACCTGCTGATCCGGATATCCGGGGGAGGATATAAGGAGCCTAGGAAGGAGGTAAAGCGCTTCTGCCCCATTTTTTTACGATGGACACTGCAGAGGCTCCCTCGGTGCAACAGGAGAGCCAGCAGCAGCAGCAGACAGAGCGCTCCTCTTCAATGGCCAGGAGCACCAGCCGCAGAAGTTCCGCAGCTGGGAAAAAGCCCCCTCCCCGTGATCCGGTACCTACTGCTGTACAATCTGGGTAAGAGATCGTCAGATTTAGAATACCCAGTAATACAGTTTTTTTCCCCATTTTGTCTGTTACTAGGGGAAGAAGTGTTCGGTGAAAAGCAAGCACAGGGAATGTGCCTTTTGCGCTTGCCCTCTGCCTGACGCTTGCCCTAAGAGGTTGTGCCAGCCGTGCATGCAACAGACGGTAGGGCATTGTTAAGGGGAAGGACAGGGGCATGGGATAACATAGTAAACCCCCCCTATGCCCCTTCCCTTTTTAGATAGCGGAGGAGACTCCAAATTTCACCGAAAGCCTGAAGGAGATAATAAGAGCAGAGTTGAAAGCGTCCTCAAGACACGGAGAATTTTCCAGGCGTAGAAATGTACCAGTGTTGTCTGATTCAGAGTCGCCTGCCGCCCATGATAGGGGTGAAGTTGTGTCAGGACCCTCCTCGCCTTCCTCTTCGGCTTCCTCCTCGTCTTCTACGGAAGACGCTACCCGTTTTTGTTTTCCCTTGGACCAGATGGACAAATTTGTCAAATCCGTTAGGTCCACCATGGGGGTAGAAGAGGCGAAACCAGAACCCTCAGTACAGGATCTGATGTTTGGTGGTCTAGATCCAAAAAAACGGAGATCCTTTCCACTAAATAGTAGCATCCAAGGCCTTATAGACAGAGAGTGGAAGAAGCCTGAAAAAAGAGGCTCCTTACCCCAAGCGTTTAAACGGAGATATCCCTTTGAAGATCCCCTGACGGGTAAATGGGATAAGGCCCCGAAGCTGGATGCAGCAGTGGCGAAGGCTTCTAAAAAATCCTCCATCCCTTTCGATGATATGGGGTCTTTGAAAGATCCACTAGACAGGAAGGCAGATTCCTTCTTGAAAGGCACATGGGAGATGTCGGCAGGTGCCCTGAGGCCGGCAGTTGCAGCCACTTGCGCAGCCAGGTCATTGATGGTCTGGCTAGACCAGTTAGCTTCCCAGTTAACAGATGGAACCTCCAGGGGGACAATTCGAAGACCTTGCCAATAATTCAGAATGCGGCGGCTTTTCTGGCTGATTCCTCAGCGGACTCAGTAAGAATGGCTGCCAGAGCGGCAGGGCTGTCTAATTCAGCACGAAGGGCATTATGGCTGAAATGTTGGCCGGGCGATATTCAAGCCAGATCTCGCCTCTGCTCCATTCCGTGTGACGGCGAATATCTTTTTGGCCCGGTCCTGGACGAACTTTTAGAAAAGGCGGGGGACGACAAGAAAAAGTTTCCCAGTCTATCAACTCCTTCCTATAAAAGACCTTTCAGCAGAAGGAGGTTCAGCTACCGAAGGTCGTCCAGGGAACGAGCCAAATGGGATGAAAAGAGGCGAAGAGGTACAGGGTTTATGTTTAGAGGTCCACCTAGGGAAACAAAAAAACCCTCGCAATGACTAGCGATGCCGGTAGGAGGCAGATTAAAAGCCTTCTACCCGGCCTGGTCGGAAATCTCAAACAGTAGCTGGATCCTTAACATCATAGCTACAGGGCTGCGGTTAGAATTCTCCTCGGTACCTCGGGATAACTTTAAAATTACCCCACTCAGATCATCCCCATCGGAGCAGGCCGCTCTAGAGTTGGAGGTTCAGGAGCTTTGCGCTAAGAATGTCTTAGTGGAGGTGCCAGAAGCAGAGCGGGGTAAGGGGTTTTACTCCCCTCTGTTTTTGATCCATAAACTGGATGGGTCTTTTAGAACAATTATTAATTTGAAAGCCCTCAATAAATTCCTGATTATTCACCGATTTAAAATGGAAACGGTCAGCTCAGCAATAAAGCTTCTGTTTGAAAATTGCTTTATGGTGGTGTTAGATCTGAAAGACGCTTATTACCACATACCGATCCATATGGAGCATCAGCGTTTCCTCAGAGTAGCAATCCAGATGGGGGAAGTACTGCGACATTTTCAATTTAGCGCCCTTCCCTTTGGCTTGGCGGTGGCCCCACGAGTATTCACTAAGGTTATGTCGGAGGTCATGGCCCACTTACGTGAATCAAATATGCTTATAGTCCCCTACCTTGACGACTTTCTTATTATAGGAAAGACGGCAGAGCATTGCCTAGAGCAACTGAAAAGAGCGATTTCTACCTTAGAGCGGCTGGGATGGCTAATAAATACCAAAAAGTCTCGTTTGAATCCGATGAGGGTTCAGCAGTTTCTAGGGCTAATCCTGGATTCACAAAATCAGAACTGTAGTTTACCGTCAGACAAGTTAATTCGTTTACGGTACCAGGTCCTAAACGCTTCCAATAATCCCTCCATGTCGCTTAGGAAGGCTATGTCTCTTTTGGGCTCCCTCTCGTCCTGCATTCCCGCGGTTCGGTGGGCTCAATTTCACACAAGGGCACTGCAAGCTGAGGTCTTGCTGTATCAAAATTTGCTAGGTGGTTACCTGGAAGGCCAGCTATCCTTGTCCCAGGCTGCTATAAGATCCCTGGATTGGTGGAAGAATGAGACAAACCTGTCTAAGGGGGTTCCCTGGGAATATGAGATATCCCGAATAGTCACAACAGATGCTAGCCCCTCTGGGTGGGGGGCTCATATGGGGGACGTTATGGTTCAGGGCTTATGGGAGCAGAATCAAATTCATATGTCTTCTAATATGAAGGAATTAACAGCGGTAGAGCTAGCAATTAAAAAGCTCCTTGTCTATCTACAGGGTCACCACGTTCGAGTGCTCTCCGACAATCGGGTCACAGTCGCATACATCAACCACCAGGGTGGTACTCGTTCCGGTCCTCTCATGGAAGTGGCAAAGCGCCTACTTCAGATAGCAGAACGACACTTTCTTTCTCTAACGGCTCTACATATAAGGGGAGAAGAAAATACCAAGGCGGACTTCTTAAGCTGCAATCTCCTGAGCCAAGGAGAGTGGTCATTAAAGACTTCCATCTTCGACCTAATTGTGCGGAAATGGGGTCTACCGGAAGTAGATCTCTTTGCTACCAAAAGCAACAGAAAAGTGACACAGTTCTGCTCTCTGAATCCCAAAGAACGCCCTCTGGCAGTGGACGCTCTTCTATTACAGTGGGATTTCAATCTAGCCTACGCCTTCCCTCCCCTGTCCTTACTCCCCCTAGTATTGAGGAAGGTCAGGAAGGACAGGGCAAGGATAATATTAATCGCTCCTTTTTGGCCCAGGAGGGCATGGTTTTCATGTCTCAGAAACATGTCGATAGCCGACCCGTGGGTCCTGCCGGACATTCCCGATCTGCTCTCCCAGGGTCCAGTCTACCATCCTCGAGTAGCGGGCCTCCACCTGACGGCGTGGATTTTGAACGGTCGCTGCTGACAGATAAGGGGTTTTCTGCTAATGTAATTAATACTCTCCTTAAAAGCAGAAAAGAGGTTACAACTAGGATCTACGCTAGGATTTGGAAGAAATTTCTTCAGAGCTCGGCGGTTGTAGCAGGGGACACAACACCGATAACCCAGATTCTAGAATTCCTACAAAAGGGTCTGGACTTAGGTCTCTCCACAAGCACCCTTAAGGTACAAGTTTCAGCTTTGGGGGCACTCTTTAGTTGCAACATCGCAAATAATTACTGAGTCAGTAGATTCATTAAAGCTGCGGGTAGGTCGAGACCCATAGTGAAGGTGAGAATCATGCCATGGGACTTAAATCTTGTTCTCACTGCTTTAACAGAGCCCCCTTTTGAACCTATATCAGCAGCATCAATAAAAACTCTTTCCCTTAAGACCGCTTTCCTGGTAGCATTAACCTCGGCTAGGAGGGTAAGTGACATCCAGGCACTATCTAGACTGTCTCCTTACACTCAGGTCCTGAATGACAGGATAATACTTAGACCGGACCCAGCATACCTACCTAAGGTGTCTTCCGCTTTCCACAGAACACAGGAAATTATTCTCCCTTCGTTCATCCCTAATCCATCTAATCAAAAAGAGATGAAACTTCATACTTTAGATGTTAGAAGATGTCTGCTGCAATATTTGGCAGTCACTGATCCCTGGAAAAGGGACAATGCATTGTTTGTCTCTTTTCAAGGAATTAACAAAGGCCGTAGATTAACAAAGAGCTCGTTGGCCAGATGGATTAGGGAAGCAATTTCTCTGGCATACACCTCGAGGGGCAAGCAGCCACCTGAGAGGCTAAGGGCGCATTCCACTCGAGCTGTGGCGACTTCATGGGCAGAAAGGGCAGAAGTCTCGATTGACCAGATATGTAAGGCAGCTACGTGGTCTTCTCCACACACGTTTTACACTCATTATAGATTAGATTTGGGTGCTTCCTCAGACCTTTCTTTCGGACTAAGGGTGCTGCAGGCAGTAGTCCCTCCCTAAATAGTTATTACTCTCTGTAATTCTCTCTGTAGTGCTGTCATGGACGTTCGAATAAAGTCTAAGTTACTTACCGTTAACGGTATTTTTCGAAGTCCATGACAGCACCCTTACATTCCCACCCAGGTTTTATGTGCACTTCTTCCGCTTATGTAGTCCACATGTAATAAACAATTGATTAATGTTACTGTGTGATGCATGACATTTTTTTGCTGTATACCATTTAACCTTGATGTCCTCTTATGCTCTGTAATCCAACTGATGTGTGGGAGAGGTGCCGCCCTTTTATATCTGTAGGTTTCCTGTTCCTAAGGGGCGGATCCCCTCTCTCTGTAGTGCTGTCATGGACTTCGAAAAATACCGTTAACGGTAAGTAACTTAGACTTTCCCTCCACTTAAGAATCCACACAGGAGAAAAGCCATATTCTTGCTCTGTTTGTGGAAAAAAGTATGCTAATGGCTCAAATCTGAACAGGCACCAAAGAATTCACACAGGAGAGAAACCATATTCCTGCTCAGAGTGCGGGAAGAGTTTCACCAACACGTCAACTCTTGTGAAACATAAAAGAATTCACACAGGAGAGAAACCATTTTGTTGCACAGAATGCGGGAAATATTTTCTGTGTCGATCAAACCTAATTGCTCACCATAGATGTCACACTGGAGAGAAGCCATATTCTTGTTTCAAATGTGGGAAAAGGTATATCAGTAGCTCTCATCTTGTCATACATCAAAGAACTCACACAGGGGAGAAGCCGTATTCATGTTCAACTTGTGGGAAATGTTTCACTAATACTTCTGACCTCGCAAAACATCAAAGACTTCACAGGGAAGATAAGCCATTTTCGTGTGTGGAATGTGAGAAAAGTTTTAAAAGTACCTCTGCCTTGGCTAAACACAAAATTGTCCATACAAAGTAAAAACAATATACTCATCTTTTACACAATGAGAACATGTTTTCAAAGCAGGTCTCTACTTTTAAAACATCAGGCAACTTACAAAAAAAGAGATGATGTGCTAGAGTGAGAGGTTGTCATATGTTTGGTATAAAATTCTTACTGGTACAACTAGTATTACTAGCTTTTTAAAATGTGCTGAAATTATAACTAACATAGCATATGCAAAAAAAAGATAAATAATTGCAAAGTATAAGGGTTGAACACATTGTAATCTTGTAACATAGAAAACTGTAAATGATAGCTGCTGCTGTAAAAAGATTGCATACGGATCACAAGTGAGAAAACAATTCGTCTTGATGAAACGCTGACTTTTTTTTTCCTTTTTTTTTTTTTTTTTTTTTTATAAATACGCTCTTGTGAACCTACCCATACAATGTAAGTCTATGGAGGGTCAGAAAGAGGCTCCATAGACTTACATTGTAAAAGCCACTTCCAGGTCATACATGGACTGCAGTGTTACCCAGAAAGTCAGAAAATCTGTGACATTGCTCAGAAAGGGAGAGGAATGCACTGGATGTTACTCTGTGTATAACATCTGATGTCTAGATACATCATATATCACATACAGTGTACAGAATAATATATAACTGGTATAGGATATATTGTGAACACAGACTGTATGTATATAGAAGATGTCAATGTTATACTCCACTATTACTACAGACATCAGCTGTTCTACCAGTCACATATTATCTTGTATATAACATCGGTCTGTGCCCTTAGTATATTGCATGCAGTACACTGGATAATATATACAATAAGGACTAAAAATACTTGGACAGTGACCAAATCTTCGAGATGTGGGCACTGCATGCCACCATTTTTTAATTAAAATGAAATAACAGATGCAATTGAAGTATTGATTTTCAGGTTTGGTTAAAGGGGTTGAACAAAGATGTCCTGTGAAATGTTTAGGAATTGCAACTGTTTTTCTACAAAGCCTCCTTATTTCAGGGCCTCAAAAGTAATTGGTCAGATTAACTTTTACTAGAAATAAAATGTTCATTTTTAATACTTTGCAAAGAATCCTTTGGATATAGAGAAGCCATGGACGTCACCAAACACTGGATTTCCTCCTTTGTTATATTTTGCAAGACCTTTACTGCAGCTGACTTCAGTTGTTGCTTGTTTGTGGGTTTGTAGCAGATTCAGGAATCGTCGTGGGACATTCTGATTATGTATTTACAGCTGACTCCTTTGGATTTTATTTTTTAAAAGGTAATAGCTGGGTAAAAGAGTGTTGGGGAGTGATTTTTACAATTAAAGGACTTTTCTCTGTGGGTTTATTACTTTTGACTACTGTGTTAGTAATGGAGGTGTTTGAAAGACACATCTATATTAGTAATCCCTGGGCTTGGTGTCAGCGGACATTAGACAGCTGACATCAACCCCTAAACTGTTACCCCGATTGCAAATGCACCAGGGCAATCGGGAAGAGCCGAGGCTAAGCTCCAGAATTGTACACATAATGGATGTCCCATTTCTAGGATGGTTGAGGGCTGGTATTATTAGTCTGGGAGGTGACCAATATCCATGGCTCCTCCCCAGCCTATTAATATCAGCCTGCAGCTGTCTACTTAGCATTTGTTCCTTATTATAGAAAGGAGAGATCCCACGTAATTTTTTTTAGGTTCCCCATTTTTAATAGCCAGTAAAGGCTAAGTAGACCACTGCTAGCCAATATTAATAACCTGGGAAGCTCTATGTTCATTACCCCCTTCCCAGGCTCTTAAGGCCAACTCTGCTTTCTCTCAGCTGGTTAATAAAAATAAGGGGAACCCCATGTCATTTTTTTCTTTATTAGCTAAATACAAGTACAGAAACACACCCACATGCAAAGCACTGATATACAGTTAGGTCCATAAATATTTGGACAGAGACAACATTTATCTAATTTTGGTTCTAGACATTACCACAATGAATTTGAAACAAAACAAATCAGATGCAGTTGAAGTTCAGACTTTCAGCTTTCATTTGAGGGTATCCACATTAAAATTGGATGAAGTGTTTAGGAGTTTCAGCTCCTTAACATGTGCCACCCTGTTTTTAAAGGGACCAAAAGTAATTGGACAAATGACTCCAAGGCTATTTCATGGACAGGTGTGGGCAATCCTTTTGTTATGTCATTCTCAATTAAGCAGATGAAAGAGCCGGAGTTGATTTGAGGTGTGGTGTTTGCATTTGGAAGGTTTTGCTGTGAAGGAAACATGCGGTCACAGGAGCTCTCCATGCAGGTGAAACAAGCCATCCTTAAGCTGCAAGAACAGAAAAAAACCCATCCAAGAAATTGCTACAACATTAGAAGTGGCAAAATCTACAATTTGGTACATCCTGAGAAAGAAAGAAAGCACTGGTGAACTCATCAATCCAAAAAGACCTGGGAGCCCACGGAAGACAACAGTGGTGGATGATCGCCGCATACTTTCTTTGGTGAAGAAGAACCCGTTCACAACATCAACTGAAGTCCAGAACACTCTCAGTGAAGTAGGTGTATCTGTCTCTAAGTCAACAGTAAAGAGAAGACTCCATGAAAGTAAATACAAAGGGTTCACATCTAGATGCAAACCATTCATCAATTCCAAAAATAGACAGGCCAGAGTTAAATTTGCTGAAAAACACCTCCAGAAGCCAGCTCAGTTCTGGAAAAGTATTCTATGGACAGATGAGACAAAGATCAACCTGTACCAGAATGATGGGAAGCCAAAAGTTTGGAGAAGAAAGGGAACGGCACATGATCCAAGGCACACCACATCCTCTGTAAAACATGGTGGAGGCAACGTGATGGCATGGCCATGCATGGCTTTCAATGGCACTGGGTCACTTGTGTTTATTGATGACATAACAGCAGACAAGAGTAGCCGGATGAATTCTGAAGTGTACCGGGATATACTTTTGTCGGGTTCAAAATGACAAACCACTCATCCTCCAGTCACTCCAAAATAGACTAAGAGCACGGGTCGACCGAGAATGAATCAGGCAATACGCTGGTTCAGACTTCAGAACGTGCCCTAAAGAAAATGGTGCTATTAGGCGGCCATCTCCAGTAAGCACTGAACTCTTTATTCACGTACATAAGATTACATACACAGAATATTGGGGTGGAGTAAAGGCGGGATTGAGGAGAAAGAGATAAACTGAGTCATCCTAATTGGTCCTTAGATCTTCTTCTAAGTCCTCCTTGATGTGTTGTCATCCTCAGTTTCGTTTCTTGAAGAAAGATTCTATTGTTCTCGTGTATCAAGTATTTCCTCAATTCTCCAAAGGTGGGGGCATTTCAGTAGATCCACTTCAATTTAGTGTAATACAGTGATAGGACACAAGATGGAGACAAACACCAGCAGATACTAACATTGTCCTAAAATAAGTTTCAATCTGAATACTATCATTTAAGGGAAACTTCGTGTTTACAAAATACATATACACACTATAAATATAAAAGTATAGTAGAAAATTATATTTTACCTTGACAATCCCCCTAAACACTAAGTTTTTCCCTTAATTTATGCGGCCTTCGAGACTGTCCATGTGTGGGGACAGGGGTAGTGGATTTCTTCGCTTGGTCATTTTAGAAGCTAGCCCCTTATGGACTGCCCCCAAACAACCAAGTCCCTACCAAACCTGCACATGGAGTTCTCCCACTATCCCTAAACTAAATCTCTTATTTCCATTTGTATTTTGTTATAGGGGGTTTTATCAGGTTTATCCTGCGGAGTATATTTCTCCATATCACCATTATCAGTGTCATCATATAGCAGGGACACAACTTCCTGATGAAGGAAAGTACCTGAGGAGGCGGCTGCATTGGTCACAGCTTTCCTATACATAGATATCACACAACATAGAATTATCAATCCTAGCACCAAAAGCCCTGTTACCACTAAGCAGGCTTGTTGGAGAAATTCTTTAAGTCCTTCAAGCCATCTTAAGAAGAAAGAGGTATCTACTTCTGCATTGGCTTTTATTTCCTGAGCCAGATTTTTAATCTCTGTAAGGGCCACTATAGTTTTACCATTGACTCCAGAATTCTGAGGAATATAAGTACAACATTCTTCCCCTATCATCCCACAGACTTCATCTTTTTCAACTAGAATCATGTCAATGGCCAGTCTATTTTGAAGAGTCAGTCTTTTGTTTTGGGCCCAGTTTCTCAACTATACCCTGGAAAGCATCTTGACTAAAATTGATATTGATAAATCTTTGCTTGGTGTAGTATATATATTTTATCCAATCTACATTGTAATTGATCTGCACAGTTGGGATGAGAGAACGGAAACCCGCCAGGATCTGATTCTGAGCTTTGTATTCGTCTGGGACCCCCCTAGGAACACCTATGGGATCCATATAAACTTTGGGATCCTCAGCATAACCGGTGTGCAGCTGACCCAGACTCCTTCTTTTTCTGGATATCAGTGGAGCTATATTCTCGGATCCAGACTCTTTCCCACGTGTCTTTTAATGACTACCTAGTCTCCAGGCTGCAGGCTGTGACTCCCAGGATCCTGGTTCGGATCTGGAAGAGAACTGAAAACATTATCATATACTTTCTTGAGTCTTTTATACAAATCCCTTACATATGAGCTTAATACATGGTTACTTATTTCCAATGCTTGGGAAAAGAAACATCCTAAACTAAGCACTTTGCCAAATAGTACTTTATACGGAGAAAGTCCAGTTTTCCTACTTGGAGTGTACCTTACTGAGTATAGGGCTAATGGTAAACATTCAGGCCAAGATTTCCCTGTTTCAGCCATGGCCTTTTGGATTTTTAACTTCAATGTCCCATTTAGTCTTTCTACTTTTCCACTGCTTTGTGGTAATATGGGGTGTGGAAAACTTGTTGAATTCCCAGCGCTGTCAAGACTTCATTCATTATTTCACCTGTGAAATGTGTACCTCTGTCACTTTCGATCACCTTTGGTACTCCATACCTGCACACCACCTCCACAAGCAGCTTCTTTGCGGTTGCCGCAGCCGTAGCCTTGGCAATCGGGAAAGCCTCCAGCCAACCTGAGAATAAATCAAAACACACCAACACGTACTCCCATGAACCTGATTTTGGCAACTGAATATAATCAATCTGCAGTCTCTGGAAAGGATAGAAGGGCCGAGGGTGTGTTTGGGTGGTGTCTTGACTACCCTTCTCTGATTATGTGTAACACATACCATGCATCCCTGGATCAAACCTTCTATACAGGTGGGAAAGCCTGGTGCCACCCAATGCTTCTGCATCACGCTCATTACAGCAGTTTTGGACTGGTGGGTTGGCCCATGTAACATCTGGGCGACCGCAGGGTACAACGCTCTTGGAAGGCATCGGCGCATCCCTCTTCCCATACCCCAGTTGCTGCATTCAGACATGCACCTTCTTTTTCCCACTTTTCTACTTCCTCCTGGCGCACCTGAGCCTGCATCTGGGCTAAGGTATCCTCCGACACAAAGGGATTTTTGGGAGCGCTTACCTGGTGCATCGTTACCCCTTGGAGTGGTCTACTGGCTGCTGTTTTTGCTGCTGCATCGGCCATTGCGTTTCCTTTACTCACCTGATCAGTGCGTCTGGTATGTGCTTTAACTTTTATGACAGCTACTTCTTTTGGTAATTGTAATGTATCAATTAACTGCTGGACTGCGTCAGCATTTTTAATGGGATGTCCTGCTGCCATCAGGAATCCTCTAGACTTCCAAATTGGACCCAAATCATGAGCTATACCGAATGCGTATCTAGAATCTGTGTAGGTGTTAACAATTCTACCTTCAGCTATCTTACAGGCCTCGGTCAGAGCCTTAAGTTCAGCCTCCTGGGCCTACTGATATGGGAGCATTGGTTCTGCTTTGATTACTGCATTCAGGGAGACAATGGCATACCTGGTGTGGAAGGTACCTGAGTCATCTTGGTAGCGAGTTCTACAAAAGATTTAAAGTCAACATTATGTCTTTCAGTTTCAAACACTGTGGGTAGGCCTGCTGTTTCCTGTGCCATAAGCTGAACATAATCATAAGGAATCTCCTCTCTTGGATCTTCTTTGTACAATACCGTACAATACCTGACCTCCCCCCTAGATCCGAGAGAGGTAACAATGTGGCAGGATTAAGTGTGGTACATCTCTGCAAAGAAACATTTGGAGGCATTAAAAGTGCACATTGCAATTGAAGATGACGTGCAGCTGAAAGGTGTGCCGGCTGCACCTGGTTCAGTATGGTGTATACATCATGAGGTGTAAGTGCTGTCAGTGGATAATCAAGAACGATATCTGATGATTTGTGGAGCAATAGTCCTACAGCATGTACCGCCCGTACACAGGACGGGGTACCCCTAGCCACTGCATCTAGTCTTTCACTGAAACAGGCCACTGGCCTTTGATTGTCACCATGTAACTGAGTCAATACTCCTGCCGCGTGTCCCCGCTGTTCATAAAGATACAGGATGAATGGTAGTTCATAGTTGGGGGTTCCTAGCGCTGGAGCTGCCACAATCCTGTTTTTGAGAGAAAAATAAAAACCGTCTATACCTTCAGGAGTTAGTTTAAAAAGCACAATGGTAATACAGTCATAGAGAGGCTGCATGAGGATTGATACAGCACGAATCCACTGCCTGCAGTAGAAAATCAGTCTAAGAAATATCCTAAGAGCGGCAACATTAACAGGAATAGGAAAATTCTGTACAGCTTCTTTGCGAGCGCTGGTCAGATGTCGTTCCCCCCGGTGTAATGCAATGTCCCAAAAAGATAACTGAAGATTTACAAAATTGCAGTTTATCCTTCAACGCTTTACAACCTGCTTGGTACAAAAACAACATGAGTAATATTGTTGCAATACGACACTGTTTCCTGGAGGAACACAAATCAGTAAATCATCAACATATTATAAAAATAACATTGGCAAAATCAATAACTGTAAACTAAGCAGCATCCTGAGATATCTGGAACAAAAGTGTATATATATATATTAGACACCACTGGAGTTTCCAGATCAGTAGCTGCATTAACTGCCCATAATTTTTGTACCAACCCGTACACAGGGTTAAGTTGAAGGGGGGCTGGAGTTTGCTATGTGGGCACTGATAAGAACTGTCCTTGGACCTGCAGCTGCCTGCTTGCAAAATGATTGTTCGGAGTGGACAGGGAAAACATACAGGATTACATTCTGGACAGCTTCAGTAAGTAATTGTTGGGACCTAGGCATATTAGTAGAAGTATATCGTGATTTCATTGCATATATTGCATATTGACACGGCAGCTGTCCTGCTCTGGTTGCTGGGACCTGTCCTATTTCTACCTGACCACACGTTTGTATATACGAATTAGATTCGTCCTGTATCATGGGTCCTCCTTTCTGTGAAATTGTTGCGGCCAGTCCTCCAGCATAGTGGAGTTGATTATTTGCAGCATCTACTATGACCCCAACATGTTGTTTCGTAAAATCCCCTGTCCTTATCCTAAAGAGTACATCATGACAGTGGGGTCCAGGATTAACATTGGAATATATTTCCTGAAAATCTTCTCTTTCCTCTGTGTACTAGCAACGTCTAGCGACATGATTTTACAAAGAGTGCTCTGCTTCAATCCTGGTGTCATAGTGACAGTTCCATCAAGATGATACTCAATACGTGCTTGCAATTGTGACAACACATCACTTCCTAAAAGATTACATTGACCCCGTGGTGATACCATTAACTGTGTGTGTACAGTGGTTCCTTGAATTTGCAGGGGAATCTTTTTAGTGACGGGGAGCAGGATAGATGGAGAGTTATAAGGAGTCGCTATAACATGGTGGGAGAAATCACTTTTCCCAAATGGCCAGTCCTCTTCTGTAATTACTGAATTGTCTGCCCCCGTGTCCACTTGGAACTCAACCTCATGTCCCCTGGTAGGTTCACCTGTACTGTGCAATTAGGAGTGGGGGGGTTAGGAGACAAGGGGGTTCATGTGCAAGCTACCTCTTTTTGCCTGCACTAAATCATGTTGTGCCCCCCGTGCTATTCTGGCTAGATCCTCTGCTTTAACTGATCTCTAATCCGGTCTACTTACTTTCAGTTTTTCCTTGTCACTTTTTTTTTTTTTTTTTTTATGCCATTCATATAAACCTTGCTAGAACTTTCTCACTAGTCTTGTTTTCTTTGACAAAACCCATTTCCACCCAAGTTTTCCTTAGAGTCCAGAAATAATCCTTTGGCTCTTTCCTGAACTCTGTCTTCTAGTGTAACTTCCTTTCTCTGCCTGTCTATTTGCTTCTCACATACTCTGACCTTCTATTCTTACGTACTGTGTCTATTCCAAAAACCTATTCAACAAAATCTGAAAACTGTTGCACTCTTGCTCTGCGTCTCTATGCTGAATGCCTGATGGGAGGGGTAAGTCGGGTCGCTGCGCAGTCTGTCAGTGTGCTCTCCCTCAGCCTTCAGCTTCCTTATCTGTAGAATGACCTTGGTGTACAGCAAAATACCATCTCGCTGCTACCAGCACTTCCTCCCTCCCTTATACCTTTGCTTGCTGTCACTGACTTCTGCATTCTTAGATCCGTTCCTACAAATATAATACTTGTATATCTCATTTATCAATCTATTGTATCTAGCTTCATCTGCCAATTTTCCCTTTTTCTGTTTTCTATCCCACATCTAACCAATCATAACAGTTTTCATTCCCTGGGCGGGTGACATAGAGATAAAATATCCCTTTTCCCCTGAGTCTGGTGCGTTGATCCCTTGAAATCATTCCTATCACAGTTGAATATTTGATAGAAATCGAACTTAAAGATAACCACAGGGGTTGTAGTATTAACCCAGAAGGTGGGCATACTGGCACTACTGGAGATCAGGATATAGCTCAAAAGGATATGTAGATCAGAAACTTCATGACTGCTGATTAATCTTGTCCTTCTTGCAATGGGAGGCGTGAATCCAGGTGCTCTTGCCCTCGAGCTTCGGGCAGTAGGGGTGGACAGGATCACAGAGTAGGGACCCTCAAATCTGGGCTGGAGACAGTCTCTTCCCATAAATTTTTATATATATAAGGTCATCAGGCGAGAAATCATGCACCGTGTCACCTGTAAATTCTGGGAGAGAAGCAGACACTGCAGAGTGGGTGTTAGTTAACTCTTTAGACAAAGCAATCACAAATTTACTACTTTATCATTGGTTTCAAATAATTCCTGGTGCCTAATGTCTTCTGTTTTTAACATACCAGCATGATGGAGTATTGAATGTATGGTGGCCCGAAGGGTGGCCCGTGACTCATTTGAATTTAGAGGATCATGGACTGGACCTGCTGCATGGATGATGATATCAGCGGGAAGGTCCCCTGCATGGGTTGTCAGAGTCTGTCCAGGTGGCAAAGGGTCATGAGTGTGTATATGAGCCATACATTCTGCAGTGACGATGGGACCACCAGCTTGGGCTATTAATAGAGCCAGACCCCCTTTATTGGAGCAGTTGGAGTTGGCAGGACTAACTATAGCACCAACCCGATGAGTCAGGATATCACCGTACCCTATGGATAATGTCACTGGATTTCCGTTGCGGTCTGTGTAATGCTGTGAATGGCAGGGATACCAGTTTTCAAGTACACCGGGAGCTGGGGGCCTGACCGGGGTTTCCGTGAATCTTACAGAACGACTGTCCTCTCTGAGGATTTGTGAAGGAGAGGAAGGTGCCTTATCTCTGAAGTAGGGGTGGAATAGGCCCTAGGACCAGGGGTTAACAATGGTGGTGGGGGAATGGAGGAGGGAAGAAAAGATACTGGTGCTGCTGGGGATAGTGGTGGCTGTTAAGGGGCCCACCCCTCTTCTCTCTCCTGATCCTCCTCCCCTTCGTTAGATCCCATAATATCATGGCGGCGGCTTCTGATCATTGTTTGAAAAACTGAAGATTCATGCATTGCAGCAATGGCCGGGTTGGGGTGTGTGAAAGGGAACAATGGTGTTGCATCTGGTGCCATATTGGGAGCTGTGGCCTGCACAGGTGCGGGCGGGGGCTGGTAGTAGGCCCTGGTTGGTATCAGCAAGGGATATAGGCCTGACTGGGTGTGCTTGGGTGTCCCAAGATGGCCGCCGGAGGAGATGGGGTGTTGGCCATTTCCGGGTGTATTAAGATGGCCACTGGGTTTACCAAAATGGCCGCTGGGTGTGGGAGGGGCGATGGACTGGGCATTACACCAGGAGCGACCCGCCCCACAAACACGGCAGGTCTCCGCCCAGGGCGGATTCTGTTCACCACACACATGACAGGTCCAACCTCCCTTTGTTCTAAGATCGGCACCATTATAGGGCGGTGGCCGAGGGCTTGGAGCGGCCATTTTAGTTACATCAACAAGATCATATGCAGAGCATTTTACATATCCGAACAAAGGCTCAGCACTTTCCGAACCTCCTTATTCCATCTACCTCTTTCCAACCCTCAACTTTCAAATCATTTACTACTCTCAAATGTGCTTAGGCTTGATACAAGAGCCCCTGATCTCTCAACTTTCCCTCATTCTGTGCGACAAAGTCTTTCCACACTGAAGGCTGAAATCTGCTCATACTCGGTAAGCTCACTTTCTTAACAGCCTTCTTGCCTCCACGTGATTCCATCAATTCAACCACTCCCAAAGCACCACCCTCTAACTTATGGAGTTTTTCAGATTTAAACAGACACATCATGATTTAACAGAGTGAAATGATCTGTCGCGACTCAGACCACCGGTGCCACTTGCAGGTCACCACCCGTCAATACAGAGTCCCCGCTCCATGTGTTGACAAGACAAAAAGTCCCTGCTCAATTTGTCCCTTCCCTAACTGTGGGTGATAACTTTACAGCACAGTCCACCGTAACACTCTACACAGTACAGAGTCCCCGCTCCATGCACTGACACTGGGGCTTCTCCTAATGAGACTCCCGTGTTGGACAAAGAGCCCCTGCTCCATTTGTCACTTCTCAGACGAAGAGCCCCGGCTCCATTCGTCACTGATTAGACTATCATGTGCGTCTTCTACCCCACTCAACACTTCAAGAATCTAAAATTTGTCCCAACTTTATTCTAACAGTCACGGGAGGCAATTATCTACATAAAGGTACAGTGACCGGAGGAGGAGGAACGGGGGTGTTTTGACTCAAGCACGTGCAGGCAATGCAACGTCACTCGGTCACACTTGCTGGTTCGTGGCGTGGGATTGCCCTTGGTCTCACCACTCAACCAGTCACCCATCCAGACCCAAAAAGACAATACAGCTTAAGCACACAATGACTGACACACAGGCAAGTGGGACGCATATAAAATATATGATCCCAACTTACCGTGTTCAACGGAGGCTGCAGTCCTCGCATTCAGTCACCGCGGGCAACACCGCAAAGTCCTCGGGACGGGTCCGGACGGGCGGCAATCCACGGCCCCACGTGTCAGGCGCCAATTGTCGGGTTCAAAATGACAAACCACTCATCCTCCAGTCACTCCAAAATAGACTAAGAGCACGGGTCGACCGAGAATGAATCAGGCAATACGCTGGTTCAGACTTCAGAACGTGCCCTAAAGAAAATGGTGCTATTAGGCGGCCATCTCCAGTAAGCACTGAACTCTTTATTCACGTACATAAGATTACATACACAGAATATTGGGGTGGAGTAAAGGCGGGATTGAGGAGAAAGAGATAAACTGAGTCATCCTAATTGGTCCTTAGATCTTCTTCTAAGTCCTCCTTGATGTGTTGTCATCCTCAGTTTCGTTTCTTGAAGAAAGATTCTATTGTTCTCGTGTATCAAGTATTTCCTCAATTCTCCAAAGGTGGGGGCATTTCAGTAGATCCACTTCAATTTAGTGTAATACAGTGATAGGACACAAGATGGAGACAAACACCAGCAGATACTAACATTGTCCTAAAATAAGTTTCAATCTGAATACTATCATTTAAGGGAAACTTCGTGTTTACAAAATACATATACACACTATAAATATAAAAGTATAGTAGAAAATTATATTTTACCTTGACACTTTCAGCCCAGATTCAGCCAAATGCTGCAAACTTGATTGGACGGCGCTTCATAGTACAGATGGATAATGACCCCAAGCATACAGCCAAAGCTACACAGGAGTTCATGAGTGCAAAAAAGTGGAACATTCTTCAATGGCCAAGTCAATCACCAGATCTTAACCCAATTGAGCATGCATTTCACTTGCTCAAATCCAGACTTAAGAGGGAAAGACCCACAAACAAGCAAGACCTGAAGGCTGCGGCTGTAAAGGCCTGGCAAAGCATTAAGAAGGAGGAAACCCAGCGTTTGGTGATGTCCATGGGTTCCAGACTTAAGGCAGTGATTGCCTCCAAAGGATTCGCCACAAAATTTTGAAAATAAAAATATTTTGTTTGGGTTATGTTTATTTGTCCAATTACTTTTGACCTCCTAAAATGTGGAGTGTTTGTAAAGAAATGTGTACAATTCCTACATTTTCTAACACATATTTTTGTTCAACCCTTCAAATTAAACGTTACAATCTGCACTTGAATTCTGTTGTAGAGGTTTCATTTCAAATCCAATGTGGTGGCATGCAGAGCCCAACTCGCGAAAATTGTGTCACTGTCCAAATATTTCTGGCCCTGACTGTATCTCACTAACATGTTTCTATCATCTGTCTATATATAAAATTGTTTTATTAGTTAGAAAGCTAGATTGAAATGACAGAATTACTGTATGTAAAAGCTGATGTTAAAAACGGATTGTATACGCATGTCATACGGATGCTAGGGGAGGAAAAAACGTATACTTGCATGTCATACGAATGCGAGGTGAGGAAAAAAAAACGCATGAAACTTTCCAGCTTTTCTGGCTGAGAATCTCGGCTACTTTATGAACGCAGATGTGAGCGAACCCTTAGACCAGTGATGGCTAACCTTGGCACTCCAAGTGTTGTAAAACTACAACTCCCAGCATGCCCTTGCAACCTGCAGCAGTTGAGGCATGCTGGGAGTTGTAGCTCTCCAACAGCTGGAGTGCCAAGGTTCGCCATCACTGCCTTAGACTATTCCAACAAGGGATGACATGGAATGTTACGTTTCACGTCTAGAGAATTGTTACAAACGAACTATCATCCCATAGAAATGAGGTACAACAGCTTGCCGAGGAATGTAAATCGCTAGAAGCTGAGTATATTAACAATCCTTCTGATAGCTGTTTACGTAAATGGCTCGGGAAAGGGAGGGAATGTCTGATTAATTTACAAGAAAAAGAGCAGAAAAAACTTTTTTTCTCTACACAGACTTATTTTGGACTAGGTAACCAATCAAGTAAATTTTTGGCATATATAGTCCAACAAAATCAAATGTCCCCATCAATTTTGGCCATAAATACAAGAGAGGGAACTCCGTTACTTAAATCAGATCAAATTGATGGCAGATTTGAAGAATACTTTAGAGAGCTGTATAGTTCCCAACTGAACCACACCATAGAAGAAATTGAATATTTGGGCCAGACTGAATTTCCCAAATCTTCTTGTGAAGACCGGACGTTCTTGGATAGGGATATCACCTTGGAAGAAATACGGGAAGCAGTTATGTCTCTCTGTAATGAGAAGGCTCCGGGGCCTGATGGCATGCCCACAGTTATACAAACGATATATATAGATCACATAGGCCCGGTTCTCCTGCAAACCCTTTCTGAAGCACTTACAATGTACTCGCTTCCCCAATCCTTTTATGATGCCACTATAGTGTTAATTCCAAAGCCAGATAAACCAGTTGAGGAGTGTGGTTCTTATCGCCCAATATCCTTACTTAATACGTATTTCAAAATACTTGCGAAACTTATAGCTAACAGATTAAAAACAGAAATATTAAGCATTATACATGAGGATCAATCCGGCTTCATGCCAGGAAGGTCCACCTCCTCTAATATTAGAATAGTTCAGGTGCTAACACATAGGTCACAAATATGGGGAGCCTTGGGCGATAGCTTCTTTAGACACGTCAAAGGCTTTCGCTTCCTTGGAGTGGAGATTTTTGCAATGTGTGCTTCTGAAATTTTGTAATTGGATTAAGCTACTTTACTGTATGCCAAAAGCTAATATCCTTGTAAATGGAATACTGTTTCTAAATAAAGTGGAGCAATCCCTCCCGAGAGAAGTTGACCTCATTAACTATTTTGGGGAATTGTAGGGTCTCAAAATTAATTGGAGCAAATCTGTGGTCATGCCACTTATGGAATATATGGCTGACCCTGTGATGTTTGGATTGCAAGTAGTACAAAAGTTTAAATACTTAGGCATTACACTCCCTGACAGAAGTTATGTCGCTTATCCATGTTATGTAAATAAAAGCTTATAACGTGTTGTTAAATTCATCCATTTGTTGTATAAATTATTCTTTTGAAAGCTGAAACCCTCAGAAATGTGGTTTAGGTTAAGAAAATAAATTGGCATCAATGCAGAAATATTGATCATTTAATGGACACAGAATGGTCAGATTTTGGCAAGACAAAAGTTTTATCGCCCACAGAAAGTAATATGATATTCAAACAAATAATTAACTTAAAATACAAATATATGTTGCATAACATTGGTGAATGAAGTTGTGGTGCTATTAGTCATATTTAATATTTTGTGTGACTTGCATGAGCTTGAAGGACTGCATCCATGCGGTTCAACAATGATTCATACAATTTATTAATGAAGTCATCAGGAATAGCAAAGAATGCAGTCTTACATGCCTCCCAGAGTTCATCTAGATTCTTTGGTTTTGTCTTCCAAGCTTTCCTCTTTCATCCTACCCCAAACATGCTCAATGATGTCATGTCTGGTGACTGGGCTGGCCAGTCATTGAGCACCTTGATCTTTTTTTCCTGGAGGAATTTTGTTGTAGGGATGGATGAGATGAAGCACCATCCTGCTGCAGAATTTGACCCCTTTTATGATTTGGAATATAAGTGGTAGCTAATACTTGATATTTTAGGCTATTAATATTGCCTTCCACCTTGCAAATGTTTCGCACACCTCCATACTGAATGTAACCCCAGTCCATGATCTTTCTGGGTGTATTTTGGATCTATACGGGCTCCAGTAGGTCTCCTGCAGTATTTGCGGTGGCTGTGGTGTAATTCTACTGAAGAATCATCAAAGAAATCCACCTGCCACTTTTCCAGCGTCCATCTGTTTAGCAGGCTGTGGGAATTTGGAAATGCCACATGGTTTTTTATTTGCTTTTTATTTAGTTCTGGCTTCTGGGCACTGATTCGACCATGGAGGCCATTTCGATACAGAATCCTACAAACTGTCCTAGTTGACACAGGGACTTGAGGTGACCAGGCCTGTTGGAGCTCTGCTGCAGTGGAAGAGGGGCTTGCTTTTGATTTTCTAACCAACAAACCTTCCTCCTGAGCAGTTGTCTTGTGGGGTTTGCCAGACCTGGGCTTGTCAAACATCTCCAGTCTCTTCAAATCTTTTTTTAATTCTTTGTACTTGACGCTGAGACACATTAAAAGGTGCCAGCCACCTCTGCAGTGGATCTGGTCTTCAGCCTCTTGATAATCCAGGGTGGATTTTTGGCATGTTGTCAGAGCTCAAGTTGCAGTTCAAGTGAAGGTCTGGGGTGCTGGGTTTCTTTTTATACACACCCACTAATTAACCGATCATTTACTGAGCACAGGTGAGGATGCAAACTAGGCGAATCCGCCTAACACAATTTTGGTGGTGAAAATGTAAATTATTCTTTCTTCACTGTCCAATGGTATAAAATACTGTGACACACCTGTGGTGTCAATATAATCACTGCACCCCTAGATGAATTCATTGAGAGGTTTAGTTTGTAAAATGGGGTCACTTATGGGGGTTCTGCTGTTCTGGCACTTCAGGGGCTCTGCCAATGTGACATGGCACCCTCAAACCAGTGCACCAAAATCTGCACTGTAATATGGCGCTTCTTCTCTTCTGAGCTTTGCACTGTGCCTCAAAAGTGGTTTTTGACCACATATGGGCTATCGGTGAACTCAGGAGAAATTGCAAAACAATTTTTGGGATCCATTTTCTCCTGTTACCTGTGTGAAAATACAAAATTTGGAGCTCAAAAAGATTTTTGCGTGAAAATGTGATTTTTTTTATTTTCACGGCTTAACGTTATAAATTCCTGTGAAGCACCTGGGGGCTCATGGTGTTCAATACACATCTAGATAAGTTCCCAAAGGGGTCAAGTTTCCAAAATGGTGTCACTTTTGGGGGGTTTCCACTGTTTAGGCACATCAGAGGCTCTCCAAACGCGACATGGCATACAATAATTATTTCAGAAAATTTTACAATTAAAAAAGTCAAATGGCGCTCCTTCCCTTCTGAGCCCTGCCGTGCGCTCAGTTTTTTCCTCCACATATTGGGTATCTGCACACTCACGAGTAATTGCACAACAAATTGTATGGAGCAATTTCTCCTTTTACCTTATGAAAATGCAAAGTTTGGAGCTAAAAAAGATTTATCTGGGAAAAATGTGATTTTTATTTTTTTATTTTCACAGCTCTAAGTACCTGTGGGTTTAAGATGCCCAATACACATCTAGATAAGTTCCCTGAGGGGTCTAGTTTCCTAAATGGTGTCACCTGTTGGAGGTTTCCACCGGTGTATACTTGCCGCACCCAGGCATTGTTATACTCCACCGCAGTTGATTTGTTCTTCCATTACCAATGTTTTGGAGTCTCCCAAAATTTAAAAAAAAAAAAAAACTTATGCAGAATACATCCAGAACGTAACACTGTCTTTCACTGGAGTCGGAAAGACAAACCACCGACTCAGACTTCCAACTACACCGGACTGCCTCACTACTGCATGAACATAGTTAGCACAGATTCAGGTCAAGTAGATGCCTAAATCCTTACATCAGGAACAGAACATCTATAGTAAATTTTATAACTTTCCCAAATTATTATTAAAACATTTATAGCACATCCTGCACTGAACTACTGAACCCAGTAATATATTTTAGGAGTCAATTTTAGATCAACTCTGACTCCACCGCCCTGGTTGTGATGGCTGTGTAAGCCTAAAAAAGCCTGTTTAGAGCATCGAAACTCCGAACACTAAAACAGACTTCTGGGACAAGTCAGAGTTCAGCAGTGTATAGAGAAAATGTGTTAAATGGAACTTGTCAGCAAGTTTTTGCACAGTAACTTACAATCATGGCCAAAAGTTTTGAGAATGACACAAATATTATATTTTCACATGATCTGCTGCCCTCTGGTTTTTATGTGTGTTTGACAGATGTTTTTATCACAGACAGAAATATAATTGCAAACATATGAGTAACAAAAGCTTATATTAACAGTTAGAATGAGTTAATGCAGCAAGTCAATATTTGCAGTGTTGACCCTTCTTCTTCAGGACCTCTGCAATTCTCCCTGGCATGCTCTCAATCAACTTCTGGACCAAATCCTGACTGATAGCAGTCCATTCTTTAAATCAATGCTTTCATTTTGTCAGAATTTTTAGGTTTTTGTTTGTCCACCCGTCTCTTGATGATTGACCACAAGTTCTCAATAGAATTAAGATCTGGGGAGTTTCCAGGCCATGGACCCAAAATCTCTATGCTTTGTTCCCTGAGCCATTTAGTTATCACCTTTGCTTTATGGCAAGGTGCTCCATCATGCTGGAAAAGGCATTGTTGATCGCCAAACTGCTCTTGGAGGGTTGGGAGAAGTTGCTCTTGGAGGAAATTCTGGTACCATTCTTTATTCATGGCTGTGTTTTTAGGCAAGACTGTGAGAGAGCCGATTCCCTTGGCTGAGAAGCAACCCCACACATGAATGGTTTCAGGATGCTTAACAGTTGGCATGAGACAAGACTGGTGGTAGCGCTCACCTTGTCTTCTCCGAATGAGGCGTTTTCCTGATGTCCCAAACAATCGAAAAGGGGATTCATCAGAGAAAATAACTTTACCCCAGTCCTCAGCAGTCCACTGCCTGTACCTTTTGCAGAATATCAGTCTGTCCATGATGTTTTTTTCTGGAGAGAAGTGGCTTCTTTGCTGCCCTCCTTGAGACCAGGCCTTGCTCCAAGAGTCTCCGCCTCACAGTGCGTGCAGATGCACTCACACCTGCCTGCTGCCATTCCTGAGCAAGCTCTGCACTGCTGGTAGCCCGATCCCGCAGCTGAAACACTTTTAAGAGACGGTCCTGGCGCTTGCTGGTCTTTCTTGGGCGCCCTGGAGCCTTTTTGGCAACAATGGAACCTCTCTCCTTGAAGTTCTTGATGATGCGCTAGATTGTTGACTGAGGTGCAATCTTTCTAGCTGCGATACTCTTCCCTGTTAGGTCATTTTTGTGCATTGCAATGATGACTGCACGTGTTTCTTTAGAGATAACCATGGTTAACAGAAGAGAAACAATGATGCCAAGCACCAGCCTCCTTTTAAAGTGTCCAGTGGTGTCATTCTTACTTAATCATGACAGATTGATCTCCAGCCATGTCCTCATCAATACCCACACCTGTGTTAATGGAGCAATCACTGAAAAGAGGTTAGCTAGTCCTTTTAAGGCAGGGCTGCAATGATGTTGAAATGTGTTTTGGGGGATAAAGTTCATTTTCTAGCCAAATATTGACTTTGCAAGTAATTGCTGTTAAGCTGATCACTCTTTATAACATTCTGGAGTATATGCAAATTGACATTAGAAAAAGTGAAGCAGTAGACTTTGTAAAAATTAATATTTGTGTCATTCTCAAAACTTTTGGCCATGACTGTATATATACATACATATATTCACACACATATATATATATATATATATATATATATATATATATATACATACACACACACACACCTTGCCAAACGAGCAGCTGCCTGCCCTTAGCTATGCTGATTATGCGTAGGACCTACCTCTGCTCTGGGTAGTACCTACCTGTCCGCCTTCATGAGCAGACTGCAGATGTCTGTCTCTGCACAGCTATGTACAGGCTAAGGGCTCATTACCTCACCAAGGGCCCATTGTGACACGTGCAAGGGTATGTTTCCACGATAAGGAAACACTCCGGATTTGCTGCGTGTTTGGCGCTGTGCCTTGGTGCAGCGCCAAACACGCAGCGTCCAGATGTTACAGCATAGTGGAAGGGATTTCAAGAAATCCCGTCTCCACTATGCGTAAAAATACGCAGGCGGAAGACCTGCGTTTCCGGACATGCTGCGCGTCTTTTCAGACCGCAGCATGTCCTAGCGTCTTGCGGCGACGCTGCGTCGCCGCAACGGAATTAACACAGGGCTATGTAGCCCTGCGTTCTTTCTGGAGGTGTTCTGGAGGTGTCCTGAACACCTCCGGAAAGAGCGCGCGTCAAGAAGGGGGCGGGGCTTTGGGCGGTGCGGAATTTCCGCTCCGTCCAAAGCGCTGTGGTTCCGGACCGTGGAACCACAGCCCAAGTGTTCCATGGCACACATTCCGTCTACTGCAGGCAGCATTGGACGCACAAAAAACATGGCTGCCACCAACCAATAGAATACACAGACAGGTGAATGGTAGGCAGCACATGCAAAGATCTTGCCAGACCAAACTTTTTGCGTTTATTTAATACACATATACAAAATTTAAAAGTTGGTGGTCCATAAGAGGGAGACAATGTTTTGCAAAAGAGATCATTGCATCAAGAATGTGAACAGTGTGCAATAGCTACATTTGGGATACTTAAATTTTTTTCCTTTTTTTGGTCCACAAGAGGGAGACAATGTAAAAACATATCTAAAATGTGCACCTTTGAACATGAAAACAGCAGTATACAGCAAAAAGGAGGGAAAAAAAGCATTCAAATAATGCATAGTGCAATGCTCCCATAAATACTGCAATACCGGGTCAATGCGTGGAGTAGACAGAGCAAGCTCTGTTCTAAAAATCCATTTAATATATGGTCCCCTGATAGGGGACGTATCAGATATTAAACTTATAAGAACAGATACTACACTTGATCTTAGCCAAAAGGCCAAGAAGCGATAACCTGAATTGCCTTGGCACTTGGGATGCCCCATGGCCTAACACAGACATCCATCCCTTGTGGAAATGGAGATAAAGAATGCCCAGGTGAAGGCACTGTAACCAACTCTGGACACATTCAAAAAGAGCGTTCGGATGCTTGTTTTCACTGGACTCCACGCGTTTTGAATCAGCATGACTTCGTCTATTTTAACACAAACACACCCTCCCTCATCCTGTTGTGCCAACACGCTTTAGGCTGTTAAGGAGTGGGACAGGAACATTCAACAAATGAGCAGCTGCCTGCCCTTAGCTATGCTGATTATGCGTAGGACCTACCTCTGTTCTGGGTAGTACCTACCTGTCCGCCTTCATGAACGAATCATCCCTAACAAGATTCAAAGAAATTGAGTGTGGATCTGTTTTACTTCAGGAGAAACATGAAAACATGTTATAACTTAATCAGGCCCAATGGCACCAATGAATGGGGAACCACTATATCAAACGAATGGCCATATCTTTTGTTTGGATTGTTCAAAGTTGAAATTTTTGCCTTTTTCCTGCTCCTCTTATCATCCCTAACAAGATTCAAAGAGATTGAGTGTGGATCTGTCTTACTTCAGGAGAAACATGAAAACATGTTATTACCTAATCAGGCCTAATTGCACCAATGAATGGAGAACCACTATATCAAACGAATGGCCATATCTTTTGTTAGGATTGTTCAAAGTTGAAATTTTTGTCTTTTTCCTGCTCCTCTAATCATCCCTAACAAGATTCAAAGAGGTTGAGTGTGGATCTGTCTTACTTCAGGAGAAACATGAAAACATGTTATAACTAATCAGACCCAATGGCACCAATGAATGGGGAACCACTATATCAAACGAATGATTGGGTGCATTATATGACCAGGCGACAAAACTTTTCTCTTGCCAAACTCTGACCATTCTGTGTTCATTAACCCCTTCCCGACCCACGACGCCTACGTCGGCGTCATGAAAACTGGTGGCATCCCGACCCTTGACGCCGATGTAGGCGTCATGGTGAAAATCGCATTCCTGCGGGTCCGGGTGACCAGGGTCACTTAATTGTCACCCGACCTGCAGATACAGGACTACCTGCAGATAACCCCAGGGGGGTGGCTTTGCCCCTCCGAGGTTACGATCGCTGTGATTGGCTGTTGAAAGCGAAACAGCCAATCACAGCGATTGTACTGTTTCACCAATGGTGGTGGTTAAATATTTGCATTCCAGCAATGGCTGATGCTGCAATAGCATCAGCCATTGGCTGGAACTTGGTGACCGCTGTGTCACCCCTTCCAGATCTGATTGGAGTTAGCGTCCACGTGACGCTATCCCTCCAATCAGATGTGGGGGGTGGTGTCAGGTAAGGCTGCCCTCGCTCTTCAGCCTCATCCCGTCCGTGGAAGGTGAAGAGCGAGGTGCTGCCTGCTGCCCTGACATCTGACAGGTCCCTGCCTGCTGCTACCGCCGCCGATAGCCACCTGCTGCGCCGATCTCCCCTCTGCTGCCTAATTTCACACCCCCTGCCTTAGTAATCACCACCCGGCCCCTGTGATCACCCCCCCCTCCACTGTGATCACACCCCCGGCCCTGTGATCACGCCCTGCCCCAGCAACCACCCCCCTGACCCAGTAATCACCCCCCTGCCCCAGTAAACCCCCCACTGCCCCAGTAATCACCCCCCCATCCCTGTGATCACCCCCAGCTGCTGCTGCCGATCACCGCCTGCTGCTGACTATCACCGCAGCTTCCGCCGATCGCCGCAGCTGCCGCCCATCGCCGCTGCTATCGCTGATCGCCGCAGCTGCCGCTGATCGCCGCCGCTGATCACCGCCGCTGGTCTCCGCTGATGCCGCTGGTCGCCGCCGCTGGTCTTCGCTGCTGCTGATCGCCCGCCGCTGGTCTCCGCTGGTACCACTGGTCTCCGGTGCTGGTCTCGCTGCTGCCGCTGGTCTCCGCCGCTGCTGCCGCTCGTTTCGCTGCTGCCGCTGGTCTCCGCTGCTGCATCTGGTCGCCGCCGCTGCTGCCGCTTGTCTCCGCTGGTCACCGCCCGCTGCCCCCGGATTGTTACTGCTTCCGCTGATCGCAGCTGCTGTCGCTGATCACACAGCCTGCTGCCACCAATCTCCCTTTTCTACTGTCCTCTGCTGCCTGATTTCACCCGCTGCACCTGTGATCACCCATTCCCCAGTTAATCTCCCCCTGCTGCTGCTGCCGGCTCCTGCCCCCCCAGCGCCTGACAGCCCCCTCCTGCCGCCCAGCACCTGACAGCCCCCTCCTGCACCCCAACGCCTGACAGCCCCCTCCTGCTCCCCCACACCTGACACCCCCCACTCTGACAGCCCCCTCCTGCAGTAACTTTTCCCACCAACCACTAGCCCCTTACACACGCACGCACACTATAATAAAGTTTATCTTTTTTTACACACGCACACACACACCATGCCCCATTCATCCCAGTCTCAAAAGATGTACTCGGCTGAGGAGGCATATGCTTTTTTTGCCTCCGAAGTGATAGTGAGGGAGAGGACCCCACTTTTCTGTATTCCTCCCCCTCTTCCTCCTCCAGTGACACAGACGTACCACACCAAGATGTTCGCAGGACAAGAAGTCGTCCAGAGCCCAGGGAGGAAGAGCGGAGGCCGGGGAAGAAGACCCACAGCCAAATGGGGAGTAACCCCCAACTAGTGTAGTCACGCCAAACCTGCACTAGTGCCCCCTCCTGGACCCTTGTCCCTGAAAATTTTGCTCCACGGATTCTTGATTTTCCCAATCAGGAATCCTGTTCGAGACTGCCAAAATTCAGGGAAATAGACTTTTTCAAAATCTATTTCCGGAAATCAATTGTCGTCTTATGGTGGAGCAATCAAACTTGTACGCCAGCAATTTTTGGTTTGAAAACCTAATTCTTCATTTTCTACTTGGAGTCCGTTTTTACTCTGTAGAAATGTGAAATATTGGGGACTGGTCCTTCACATGGGGGTTGTAAGAAACGTAAATCGCCCTAGGAGTACTGATATTTTTTATCAAAAACAGTTTTGGATGGTTAGACCGCAAAAATTTTGAGGGATTTTTAAATTTCTTCATTTCAGGGAAAAAACA
>JARQOD010000003.1:272913607-273021596 GCA_033576555.1 Oophaga sylvatica | reverse complement strand
AAGGCAGAAAGAGGAAAGCTATCTGCTCCGAAGCAGATCCCCAAAGAGAATAGGAAGCCCCCAAACATGTAATGGCGGTTAGACAAGAAGAAGCACGGACACAGACAGAAAAAGAATGAGCAAATGCTGGGGCCCAATCTGTCTAGACAGAAAAGTACAGGAAAGGATTCTCACTGCAATCCAAAAAAACCCTAAAAAATACCAACTCTTCTGATTGCAAAAAACCTGAGATCACACGATCTCTACCACCTAAAATCAGATCTCTGGTGTAAGAAAACTAAGCCGCAGCCACTGAAAAAAAACAGGAAAAAGCAAATGAACAAATAACAGTGGCTTCAGATAAAATGAGAGGAGCACAAGCCCCAGGAGGGGACCAGGCTGACCTCCACAGAAGTGCAGGGAACTCTGCAAAAAGCAAGCACAAAAATAAAAGCAGAAAATATCTTATCTGAAAGCAGAAGATGCAGGCAAGACTCAGCAAACTTCCAAATGAACCAGGAACCACAATTGAGACAAGAACAATTGATCACCGGCAACCATCATGGGAGGGAACCTCCCTTATATCAGACCAGTCAGCGATCCCAGATTGCCATTCCTCACTGAAAGGTTCAGTACTGTCTGTAACCATCAGAGGGAGCCTCTGCTCAGAAACCATCTTTAGCACATTCATAACAGGCTGCATTATAGTCTGTGGAGTCTCTGCATTATGCTCTATTGGGTGATTGCATTATACTATATGTGGGCTGCATTATACTGTATCGAGGACTATGGGACATTATACAATATGAAGAACTATGGGGTGCATTATACTATGGGAAGTGAATTGTACTACATGGATGAGTATGGCGGTGCATTATACTATGAGGAGTGTATTATACTATATGGAGGACTATGGGGCATATTATATTATATGGAGGACTATGGGTTGTGCATTTTACAATATGGAGTACTGTGGTGCACATTATAATATATGGAGGACTATGGGGTGTATTATACTAAACAAGCAAAATACTGCATATTCATCAAGTGATTGAATTGTTTATGCTGGAACAAAAATCATTGTTCTCAGCAGCACATCGCCGGTGTAAACTGTAGATGTGCTGCTGATAACATGATACTGTGTGGGAATCTGTTAGTGATCTATTAGTGATCATTCTGTACCCATCATTGTTCCTCAGACGGTGGAAAGAGGCCTGGAAACAAGTATTGAACGACTTAAATATTGTCGATCACACTCATTTAGCGGCCTCAACTCAGCGCATGTAATACAACCAAAATGCTTCTATGTGATGTGCAAATGTGGCACCCCAGGAGTTTGGCTGCCACAGTGACCTTGCATTCCTCCAGGGGAGGGTGATGTCATGCCTGAAAGCATAGAAGGATCCCTTAGCAGGTAACACAGCATGCAACACCTTTCTGACTCCAGACCAGAAGGGGGAGCTCAAACACCTGATTTGAGGGGAACTTCCCTGGAATATTCTGGCTGGGGGAGGAGTTAGGCAGTGTAGCTGGAAGGACGAGAGAGAGAGGACAGACGTGTGGAGACAAGCAGGGGGACTGAAGCGATAGCAGGGCTCACCCCCAGATCTGAGCGCCATAAACCGGACCCCTGGAGTCCGAGACTGAGAGGGTGAAGTAAAGTCCCAGCAGCAGAATCCAGAGGGCAGAGGACAGCAGGTTCTCTGTCCCAATTAAGACTCTTCTTCAAAGCAGCAGCATATGTGAGCGGAGACTCCAGAAGTGAGTGATTCCTGAAACAGGCTACAGCTTCATGTAATGAGAGTGAAGTTCAACTTAAATGAGAGAGAGAGAATCCGAGGATTTGGACGGAGCTTATAGCAGCCAATGCCTCACAGAACAGCGCTAGAAAGGAGACCTCACATCCCACCTGTAATAAGGGGATCTGTTATGTTTCGGTAGCTGAGGAGAGCAGGCAAAAAGGCAATACACCAGAGCAGTTGGAATCTATGAGATTGCAGTAACCCTGACTAACCACCACAACTAGAGGCAGCCGTGGAGCGTTCCTACGTTGGTCCTAGACGCCTCGTCACAGCCTGAGAAACTAACTACACCTAAAGATAGAAATAGGAAAGCTATCTGCCCCAGAGCAGAACCCAAAGATAATAGAAAGCCCCCAACAAGTAATGGCGGTTAGACAAGAGGAAATACTGACACAGAAAGAAAATAGTATGAGCAAACGTTGGGGCCCAAACTAACTAAATAGAAAAGGATAGGAAGGGTACTTACTGCAATCCCAGAAAACCCTGAAAAGCACCAACTCTACTAATTTCAAAATCACCTGAGATCACACGACCTCTACCACCTAAATTAGTTCTCTGGTGTAACAAAATCAAAACAGCAGCCACTGAAAAAACTGAAAAAAGCAAAAGAACAAAACTCAGTGGCTGAACTAAACTGAGAGGGCAGAAGCCCCCGGAGGGGACCCTGAAGGCCCCCAAAGAAGTGCAGGACAAAATGCAAAAATATAGCAAAAACACAAAAGAAGCAAAGTCTTATCTGTAAGCAGGAGATGCAGACACGACACAGCAGGCCACAAGGGAACTGGAATGAAGGATTCAGACCAGAACAATTGATCACCGGCAACCCTGATGGGAAAATGACTCCCTTATATAAGACCAGTCAGTAACACCTGATTCCCAGTCCTCACAATCTTCACTAGCACCGCTTGTAACCACCAGAGGGAGCCTCTGCTCAGAACTCATCTCAAACCCATTCACAACAGGGATCCTAAACTGCTTTCAGGCTGACCTACTCCAGTATGACCTGTATTCAATGCCCTGGATGCTTTGCCTGCAAAACTGCAAGTAAAGCTTTGGAAACTGCAACTCACTGACTGTTTCTCAGTTTCTTCCTGCATCACCATTGCACTCAGCTACATCTCCCAGCACCATTATTACGCTCACTACATCTACCTGCCCTGGGATTCCCATAGTCTCAACTGTGGGAGACTGTACCAACTCTGCTGCATCTCACCACCTATCCAGAGGATCTGCACCGCAGCGCTGTTCACCATTTACCAGATACCACAGGTGGCGTCACAAATACCGACACTACAAACTCTATTCACATCCCTTGTAAATAATCCCTTTCATTGAACGCCCAGGGCCACGGACCGGGTCACCGCCGCTGTGACACATCCCTTCAATACACCGGCCCGGTACCGAGTATCCCACTGCCCTGGCGGGCGATCCACAATATGTTAGCATTTGTGGCCCCATTTTAAACTTTGCCTAGGGCCCCACTTTATCTAAAACCGGCCCTGTATGCAGCGCAACAACACCACCACGGAGGGCTCTGCTTCCCAGCCTGCACCCCGCCGAATACCACGCATTGATACCTGCACCCCGCCGGGCCCTGTGCACTGATATCTGCAGCCAATACAGCCCGGGCTGATCTCTGACCGCATCACTGCTCCACCTGTCCGGCAGGTGCAGGAGGTGAGAGACCTGCATCGGAGAGGATGTGGCGCCGTGGCGGGCTGTGTGCGGTGCAAGCTGCGAAATGTAGCTGAGCTGGACGTGCGCGTGTCATTGGGGCTGCAATGTGTCAGTATAGTGATATGTCTCCGACCGCGTGATGGCACCAGAGATCTGTGTGTGTGCCTGTGTCTATATAATATGTGTGTGTACAGTCATGGCCAAAAGTTTTGAGAATGACACAAATATTATATTTTCACATGATCTGCTGCCCTCTGGTTTTTATGTGTGTTTGACAGATGTTTTTATCACAGACAGAAATATAATTGCAAACATATGAGTAACAAAAGCTTATATTGACAGTTAGAATGAGTTAATGCAGCAAGTCAATATTTGCAGTGTTGACCCTTCTTCTTCAGGACCTCTGCAATTCTCCCTGGCATGCTCTCAATCAACTTCTGGACCAAATCCTGACTGATAGCAGTCCATTCTTGCACAATCAGTGCTTTCATTTTGTCAGAATTTTTAGGTTTTTGTTTGTCCACCCGTCTCTTGATGATTGACCACAAGTTCTCAATGGGATTAAGATCTGGGGAGTTTCCAGGCCATGGACCCAAAATCTCTATGTTTTGTTCCCTGAGCCATTTAGTTATCACCTTTGCTTTATGGCAAGGTGCTCCATCATGCTGGAAAAGGTATTGTTGATGGCCAAACTGCTCTTGGAGGGTTGGGAGAAGTTGCTCTTGGAGGACATTCTGGTACCATTCTTTATTCATGGCTGTGTTTTTAGGCAGGACTGTGAGAGAGACAATTCCCTTGGCTGAGAAGCAACCCCACACATGAATGGTTTCAGGATGCTTAACAGTTGGCATGAGACAAGACTGGTGGTAGCGCTCACCTTGTCTTCTCCGAATGAGGCGTTTTCCTGATGTCCCAAATAATCGAAAAGGGGATTCATCAGAGAAAATAACTTTACCCCAGTCCTCAGCAGTCCACTGCCTGTACCTTTTGCAGAATATCAGTCTGTCCATGATGTTTTTTTCTGGAGAGAAGTGGCTTCTTTGCTGCCCTCCTCGAGACCAGGCCTTGCTCCAACAGTCTCCGCCTCACCGTGCGTTCAGATGCACTCACACCTGCCTGCTACCATTCCTGAGCAAGCTCTGCACTGCTGGTAGCCCGATCCCGCAGCTGAAACACTTTTAAGAGATGGTCCTGGCACTTGCTGGTCTTTCTTGGGCGCCCTGGAGCCTTTTTGGCAACAATGGAACCTCTCTCTTTGAAGTTCTTGATGATGCGATAGATTGTTGACTGAGGTGCAATCTTTCTAGCTGCGATACTCTTCCCTGTTAGGCCATTTTTGTGCATTGCAATGATGACTGCACGTGTTTCTTTAGAGATAACCATGGTTAACAGAAAAGAAACAATGATGTCAAGCACCAGCCTCCTTTTAAAGTGTCCAGTGGTGTCATTCTTACTTAATCATGACAGATTGATCTCCAGCCATGTCCTCATCAACACCCACACCTGTGTTAATGGAGCAATCACTGAAAAGAGGTTAGCTTGTCCTTTTAAGGCAGGTGTCATGGGTGCATCGCCACGAAGATCGTCGCGATTGCACTTTCTGACTTCTCGCAGCTGAGTTGCTGTTACTTTGTGTTTGGTGGTGAGGGAGTTAATTTTACCTAGCTCTTTGCTAAGACTAGGTCCAGCCTCGCCCGGCTGCTTTTGATTATGTTCTAATTAGCTTCCTTTATATACCTGCCAGTCTGCTGGTTAGATGCCGGTGAAAGCATTCATACAGACTGCAGATAGGATCGGTTCTGAGAAGACTTAAGCTGAGAGCTCCTTTGTTGTTTCTCCTCTCCTTGCTTATAGTTTATCTCCTAGACCTTTGGTGTTCCCTCTGTGTTTATATGTTGTATGAAAGACAGTATTTACTTTATCCCCTGTCTGTCTCGTTTGTCTATACTGTTTGTTAACCTTTACCTGTCCATTCCCTATGGTGGTAATCAGGGTCCTTCTAAGGACTAGATTACAGTGGTCAGGGATTTATAGGAGACAGGGTTTACGCTGGTGGCCTGGACCTCTGTACCATTAACAGTACCTCCAGGTAGAGGGACTAGTCAGGACCCCAGTTTAGGGTCAGCATAGACCCCGGTCCACCTCTAGCCAGAGACAGCGTGAAAAGGATTCAGTTTTGACCCACAGGATATTATGTCAGGTAATACTATGCTATATATACATGTTAATGTTACCTATTTATATGTTATATAGAATGTTGTCCCACTTGATAGATTACTGACATTATTTATTTATATATCTGCTAGACAGCGTGACATTTTCACCGGCCAAAACTATAGATTCTCCCCAGCTACCATGGATCCAGTAGCCCAGCTTGCCCTGCAGTTGCAGAAGTTGTCCATGGAGTTTACGGACATTAAGTCCAAGGTTTTGTCCCCCCGGAGCAAACCAGATCTGAGCCTAAGGTTGCTCTCCCGGACAGGTTCACTGGTGGGCGGGACAAATTTTTTACCTTCCGGGAGGCATGTAAATTGTACTTTCGGCTACGGCCTCGGTCATCGGGGAGTGAGGAGCAGAGGGTGGGAATTGTCATCTCGCTCTTACAAGGGGACCCTCAATCCTGGGCGTTCTCTCTTCCTCCGGGCTCCCCGGCCCTCCAGTCAGTAGATCGATTTTTTGCTGCCCTGGGGCTGGTGTATGATGACCCGGATCGGGTCTCCCTTGCTGAAACGAAGTTACGTAGGATACAGCAGGGAGATCGTCCGGCGGAGGAATTTTCTTCTGAGTTCCGTAGATGGGCCACAGATACTCAGTGGAATGACCCAGCTCTTAGGAGCCAGTTTTGTCAAGGGTTATCTGACAAATTAAAAGATGTTTTGGCTCAGTATGATTCTCCTCCGTCACTGGAGGCTGCTATGGCCCTTGCTATTCGTATTGATAGACGGCTTCGGGGGAGGTGCGAGGTAACTCCGCCCCCTGTTATGACTCCACCCACTACTAAAGTCCCTTATATGGAGGTTCCCCTGGTCTGTTCTGAGGAACCTATGCAGTTGGGTGGGACATCATTTTGTAGGAGGGAATCGGCGGTGCGCCGCAAGACAAGAAGGTGTTTCTTCTGCGGGAGAGAGGGACATTTTGTTGGGGGGTGTCCCTCCCGTGCCTCATTGAGCAAAAAAGTCACCGAAAAACTGTTAATCCCAGGTTGTGTGGTGGACGACAACCTGGGAGTAGGTATTTCGTCCCCAGGTCCGTCTCAATTTCTCGTGCCTGCGGAGGTGGTGGTTGGTGCGAGAGTTGAGAGGATTTCTGTTCTTCTTGATAGTGGGTCTGGGGCTAATATGGTGGACGCTCGGTTTGCCCAGGTGCAAGGTATGCAACTGAGTGTATTGGCCAAACCGATCCCTATACTTTCTATTGACGCCAGACCTCTCGGTCAAGGTAGCTTTGTACAAGCTGTTCATAACATAGACCTTCGAGTAGGGGCAATACATAAAGAACAGTTGTCTTGTTATGTGTTGGAGGGTCTTCCTACTCCTATTGTGTTGGGACTTCCTTGGTTGGCTAAACATAACCCAGTGATTGATTGGCAATCCAGAAAGATAAGCCAGTGGGGTGAATTTTGCAAGAATAACTGCATGAACACGGTCATCGGTGCGGTCGTGCCTAGGACTTTGCCTCCTTTTCTGGAGGACTTTGGGGAGATGTTCTCAGAGGAGGGGTGTCAAAAGTTACCTCCTCATCGCACGTATGACTGCTCAATAAAATTGCTTCCTGATGCCTTATCTCGTTGTTTCCCAGGGGCCGGAAAGACGGATGGCCCGGTTCCTATCCTTCAGGAGGGAGTGGTGGTGTCGGCTGTGTGCTCTGAGCTTGAGGAGGAGGTGTTGGAGGCTCAGGGGGGCGCCCCTGTAGGACCTCCAGGGAAACTGTTTGTTCCTAATCAGTTAAGACAAAAAGTTATCGAGGCACATCATAGTTCTGCTTTAGTAGGACATCCAGGGAGTAAAGCAACTGTGGATCTCCTTTCTCGCCGGTTTTGGTGGCCTAACTTAAATAAAGAGGTAATCACTTTTGTCGCGTCCTGTGGAGTTTGTGCTCGCTCTAAGACCCCACATACCCGTCCATCTGGGGTTCCTGAGGAGGAACGATTCTCGTCGTCACTTGCTTCAGTTTGGAGAGGAGTGCTGAATGGTCTGAGTGCTATGGGGAACCGTTTCAAGCGGAGGTCTGATAGGAGGAGAGTGTCTGGTCCGGACCTAGGTGTGAACGATCTGGTGTGGTTGTCTACCAAGAATATAAAACTCAAAGTTCCCTCCTGGAAACTGGGTCCCAGGTTCATCGGTCCATACAGGATCAGTTCTATAATTAATCCTGTGGCATTTCGTCTGGACCTCCCTCCTACGTTTAAAATCCATAATGTATTCCACAAATCGTTGCTTAAGAGGTACGTGGCGCCAGTTAGACTTTCACTTCTACCTCCTCCTCCAGTGGTGGTCAATGGTAACTTAGAATTTCAAGTGTTGAAGATCATTGACTCACGTCTGAATCGCCGGTCCCTTCAGTATTTGGTTCATTGGAAGGGATATGGTCCTGAGGAGAGGACGTGGGTTCCTGCGTCTGAGATTAACGCAGATCGATTGGTTCGGACCTTCCACACGACTTACCCGGACAGACCTGGCCCTGAGGGTCCGGAGGCCCCTCGTAGAAGGGGGGGTACTGTCATGGGTGCATCGCCACAAAGATCGTCGCGATTGCACATTCTGACTTCTCGCAGCTGAGTTGCTGTTACTTTGTGTTTGGTGGTGAGGGAGTTAATTTTACGTAGCTCTTTGCTAAGACTAGGTCCAGCCTCGCCCGGCTGCTTTTGATTATGTTCTAATTAGCTTCCTTTATATACCTGCCAGTCTGCTGGTTAGATGCCGGTGAAAGCATTCATACAGACTGCAGATAGGATCGGTTCTGAGAAGACTTAAGCTAAGAGCTCCTTTGTTGTTTCTCCTCTCCTTGCTTATAGTTTATCTCCTAGACCTTTGGTGTTCCCTCTGTGTTTATATGTTGTATGAAAGACAGTATTTACTTTATCCCCTGTCTGTCTCGTTTGTCTATACTGTTTGTTAACCTTTACCTGTCCATTCCCTATGGTGGTAATCAGGGTCCTTCTAAGGACTAGATTACAGTGGTCAGGGATTTATAGGAGACAGGGTTTACGCTGGTGGCCTGGACCTCTGTACCATTAACAGTACCTCCAGGTAGAGGGACTAGTCAGGACCCCAGTTTAGGGTCAGCATAGACCCCGGTCCATCTCTAGCCAGAGACAGCGTGAAAAGGATTCAGTATTGACCCACAGGATATTATGTCAGGTAATACTATGCTATGTATACATGTTAATGTTACCTATTTATATGTTATATAGAATGTTGTCCCACTTGATAGATTACTGACATTATTTATTTATATATCTGCTAGACAGCGTGACAGCAGGGCTGCAATGATGTTGAAATGTGTTTTGGGGGATAAAGTTCATTTTCTAGCCAAATATTGACTTTGCAAGTAATTGCTGTTAAGCTGATCACTCTTTATAACATTCTGGAGTATATGCAAATTGCCATTAGAAAAAGTGAAGCAGTAGACTTTGTAAAAATTAATATTTGTCATTCTCAAAACTTTTGTCCATGACTGTACAACTAAAGGCAGAAAGATGAAAGCTATCTGCCCCAGAGCAGATCCCCAAAGAAAATAAGAAGCCCCCAAACATGTAATGGCGGTTAGACAAGAAGAAAGCACGGACACAGACAGAAAATAGAATGAGCAAATGCTGGGGCCCAATCTGTCTAGACAGAAAAGTGCAGGAAAGAATTCTGACTGCAATCCAACAAAAACCCTAAAAAATACCAACACTTCTGATTGCCAAAAAACCTGAGATCACACGACCTCTTCCACCTAAATCAGATCTCTGGTGTAACAAAACGCTATTCAGCAAATTAAAAGTAACAAAAGAGCAAAGCAAAAGTGCAGACACAAACGGAGCACAATTGCAGCGCCAGACCCCCAAAAGGGGACAGGCTGCAGTCCACTGCAGGCAGCAAACCAGCAGAGAAAATTAAACAGAGAAAAAAAAAACAGCAAACACTTATCTGAAGGAGAGCAGGAAACTAGCAGAGCTTCAAGCAAGACCAGAAGAACAATTGATAACCGGCAAGGCTATGGGAACTCAGGCCACTTATATCCTACCATTCAGCGCCAGCTGAAGGCCATTCATTAATCAGTTCATTACCCTCAGCAACCACTGGAGGGAGCCCCAGCTCAGAAGCCGCCTCCAGCATATTCACAACACATCCCACTGCGACCTTTCTAGCACAGTACTTCCACTGTCTCGGGTAGGCCTTGGGGGACCTAGTCTGTGCGCCTGTTCTATCCTCATCGGGCCTTTACCAAGGTCCAACTGGAGGGCAGCAATGGTACCAATAAAAACGTTGACTCCTCACACAAAAAACAATCCCTGTCACATGACTCTTGTCAGCAGAAATATAGAAAAAACTATAGCTCTCAAAATATGGAAACCCCAATGTAAGTGCTCAGCACAGGATAAATGTGATCCAAAATGTTTTGTACCCCAAAATTCAACCAATAAAAGCTTCTACTTAACCCACAAAAAAAACAAGTTCACAATCAAGTTCCTCATCTGTTAACAGAAATACAGGTCTTTCTCAAAAAATTAGCATATAGTGCTAAATTTCATTATTTTCCATAATGTAATGATTACAATTAAACTTTCATATATTTTAGATTCATTACACACCAACTGAAATTTGTCAGGTCTTTTGTTGTTTTAATACTGATGATTTTGGCATACAACTCCTGATAACCCAAAAAAACTGTCTCAAAAAATTAACATATTTCAACCATCCAATAAAATAAAAGTGTTTTTTAAAAACAAACAAAAAAACCATCAAATAATAAAGTTCAGTTATGCACTCAATACTTGGTCGGGAATCCTTTTGCAGAAATGACTGCTTCAATGCGGCGTGGCATGGAGGCAATCAGCCTGTGACACTGCTGAGGTGTTATGGAGGCCCAGGATGCTTCGATAGCGGCCTTAAGCTCATCCAGAGTGTTGGGTCTTGCGTCTCTCAACTTTCTCTTCACAATATCCCACAGATTCTCTATGGGGTTCAGGTCAGGAGAGTTGGCAGGCCAATTGAGCACAGTAATACCATGGTCAGTAAACCATTTACCAGTGGTTTTGGCACTGTGAGCAGGTGCCAGGTCGTGCTGAAAAATGAAATCTTCATCTCCATAAAGCATTTCAGCCGATGGAAGCATGAAGTGCTCCAAAATCTCCTGATAGCTAGCTGCATTGACCCTGCCCTTGATGAAACACAGTGGACCAACACCAGCAGCTGACATGGCACCCCACACCATCACTGACTGTGGGTACTTGACACTGGACTTCAGGCATTTTGGCATTTCCTTCTCCCCAGTCTTCCTCCAGACTCTGGCACCTTGATTTCCGAATGACATGCAAAATTTGCTTTCATCAGAAAAAAGTACTTGGGACCACTTAGCAACAGTCCAGTGCTGCTTCTCTGTAGCCCAAGTCAGGCGCTTCTGCCGCTGTTTATGGTTCAAAAGTGGCTTTACCTGGGAAATGCGGCACCTGTAGCCCATTTCCTGCACACGCCTGTGCACGGTGGCTCTGGATGTTTCTACACCAGACTCAGTCCACTGCTTCCTCAGGTCCCCCAAGGTCTGGAATCGGTCCTTCTCCACAATCTTCCTCAGGGTCTGGTCACCTCTTCTCGTTGTACAGCGTTTTCTGCCACATTGTTTCCTTCCAACAGACTTCCCATTGAGGGGCCTTGATACAGCACTCTGGGAACAGCCTATTTGTTGAGAAATTTCTTTCTGGGTCTTACCCTCTTGCTTGAGGGTGTCAATGATGGCCTTCTTGACATCAGTCAGGTCGCTAGTCTTACCCATGATGGGGGTTTTGAGTAATGAACCAGGCAGGGAGTTTTTAAAAGCCTCAGGAATCTTTTGCATTTGTTCAGAGTTAATTAGTTGATTCAGAAGATTAGGGTAATAGGTCGTTTAGAGAACCTTTTCTTGATATGCTAATTTTTTGAGACAGTTTTTTTGGGTTATCAGGAGTTGTATGCCAAAATCATCAGTATTAAAACAATAAAAGACCTGACAAATTTCAGTTGGTGTGTAATGAATCTAAAATATATGAAAGTTTAATTGTAATCATTACATTATGGAAAATAATGACATTTAGCACTATATGCTAATTTTTTGAGAAGGACCTGTATAGGGGGTGTCCAAATTACTGGAAAAGTGCAGTGGCTCCCAGCAAAAGAAATCCAGCAAAATCTGCACTTCCAAATGCCTCCCTTCCTCCTGAGCCCCCCTCACCATTATAAACTTCTGTGAAGCACCTGGGAGGTTCAAGGTATTCACCTCCATCTAGATACATTCCTTGACATCTGCTCTTGATTCCAGTCATTTTTGCATTCAAACTGTGGTCTTTCCCTTCCGAACCCTTTCATGCACCCAAACAGTAGTTTTCCCCCAACATATGGCAGGGGTGGGATTCAAATTTTTAACAACAGGTTCTGTGTTTGTGCGTCGGTAAACCACACCCATTTTTAAGCCACACCCTTTTAAGCCACACCCATTTTTGAAGCCACACCCCTTAAGCCTGCGGAATGGGATTCCCTCAAGAGGTTCTGCAGCAGCTGGGTTGTGATTCATACATATATGTTCCCTCCGCAGCTGCAGAACCTCTTTTTAAAGAAGGGGGGAGGTATAGCTAGTCAGAGGCTGAAGGATTACATCACTGCTCCCCACGTTCTGCTGGGACTTGTAGTCCTGGAGGAACTGCAGGATCCAGGTGTGATTAATTTTTTCCACATAAAAGGTTTTAGGCAAAAACAGGTTCTGCAGAAGCAAGGCAGCCCCTCATAGCTTCACAAAAACCACTCCACTCTCCTTCCCTTCCCTCTTTAAAATGAGGTTCTGCAGCAGCTAAGGAGACGCAGGCAAGAAGGAAGGGCTCCTGGCACTGAATGTGCCTAAATAATACAGTGCCCAAATAATACAGTCACAGAGTGCCCAAACAATACCGTCACATAATGCTCAAACAATACAGTGCCCAAATAATATCATCACATAGTGCTCATATAATACCTCATACAGTGCCCAAATAATACAGTGACATACTGCCCAAATAGCACATACTGCCCAAATAGTCTCCAGGCCAGGCCAGCCCCAGGCAGCGCCGCAGCTCAGGCAGCTGTTCACACTGTCATACAGTGCTGAGGGCCCACTGCCCAGACCCAAATAATACAGTGACATACTACACTCACTGCCCAAATAGAACTTGGCACATACTGCCCAAATAGTCTCCAGGCCAGGCCAGCCCCAGGTAGCGCCGCAGCTCAGGCAGCTGCTCACACACACAGTACCTCAGAGACTCTGCAGCTCTGCCTCGCAGCCTCTGCTCTCTCCTCTCTCTTCAGCTCCTCCTCGTGACCGAAGATGGCCGCGGCGTGCCGCTACCCAATCGCCGCACTGCAGAGATCAGTCCGCTGGGGCTGGCGGTGTGTTGCGGCCAGAGGCGTATCTAGGCTTTCTGGCACCCGGGGCAAGAATTCGTTTTGGCGCCCCCCCCACCGCACACATGCGATTTGCACACTTAGTCATGTACCCACGAGCTGCTCTCTCTAATGCTCTCAATGTTCAGTGAAAAACTGAGAGAAGCAGGAGGAGAAGCTCGTTGTCACAGACCATAAGTATGAAAATGGCATGAGTGAAGTGTCCATGTGATGACTGCTGGAACCTGCAGAGCTGAATCCTGACATTGCAGCTTCTGAATTCTCACAACTAATGCTCTGCACACTTTTAGGATTCTCCCTTACCGGTGGCGAGAGTACACGGTCATGTCAGCACAAGCATGTGATTTATATACTTCTGGCCACATTCCGACTAGAGGTGCCCGGCCTCGCTCCGTTCATTTTCATTGAGTGAGGCCACACATGTCTAGTCAGCATGTGACCGCATGTATGTAAATCACCGGCACGAGAAAATCCTAACAGCGTGCAATGCGCACTGTGAGAATTCAGAAATTGACTAATTCTCATGTTTTTATTTATGATAGGAGCATAAAGGGTTGTCAGGTTTGTACTGAGTCCTCACAATCAAGTGACACAGACCTGGAAACCACTTTAATGCTCCTAACACAATAAAGACTCTATATTCAGTCCAATTCACAAATAATATACATCCGGTACCATCAGTGCGCTGTCTCTGCGTATCCTCCCTTAATACTCCCATCTTGTCCAATCCCCAAGATAGAGTTTTCCCTCATCCACACTCCTATCTCGACCTCCATCTCTCCCATCATCTGCACCACTCATCCCACCATGCCCTAAAGACAGAAATCATATAATCCCCCTAATAAACAAATAAATACTTCCCCATCATCACTATTACCCTCCCTCCTAAAGTACTCCCCACATCTCCCTTTCCAATCGTCTCCTCAATATTTACTCCCCCCTCACTAACTCCCCACAAATACCCCTGCTTCCCATACCTAATCCACATAAAATACCTCACCCATACTTCCACCTCCCTAATACCCCCATACAATACATACTCCCTCATACCCTCCAAATCCCCCCACAATATAAATACCCCCATCCCCACTCCAAATCCCCCCACACATAAATACCCCCCATCACCCACTCCAAATCCCCCCACACATAAAATAGCCCCCTCATCCCCACTCCAAATCCCCCACAATAATATCCCCCCATCTCCACTCCAAATCCCCCCACAATAAAGTCCCCCATCATCCCACTCCTAATCCCCCCACAAAAAATTTCTCCCCCCATCATTCACTCCTAATCCCCCCACAAAAAGTACTCCCCTATCATTCCCATTCCTAATCCCCCACAATAAAGTACTCCCCCCATCATTCCCACTCCTAATCCCCCCACAAAAAGTATTCCCCCCATCATTCCCACTCCTAATCCCCCCACAATAAAGTACTCCCCCCCATCATTCCCACTCCTAATCCCCCCACAAAAAGTATTCCCCCATCATTCCCACTCCTAATCCCCCCACAATAAAGTACTCCCCCCATCATTCCCACTCCTAATCCCCCCACAAAAATTAATCCCCCATCATTCCACTCCTAAACCCCCACAATAAAGTATTCCCCCATCATTCCCACTCTAATCCCCCCACAATAAAGTACTCCCCCCATCATTCCCACTCCTAATCCCCCCACAATAAAGTACTCCCCCATCATTCCCACTCCTAATCCCCCCACAAAAAGTATCCCCCATCATTCCCACTCCTAATCCCCCCACAAAAAGTATTCCCCCATCATTCCCACTCCTAATCCCCCCACAATAAAGTACTCCCCCCATCATTCCCACTCCTAATCCCCCCACAATAAAGTACTCCCCCCATCATTCCCACTCCTAATCCCCCCACAATAAAGTACTCCCCCCATCATTCCCACTCCTAATCCCCCCACAATAAAGTACTCCCCCCATCATTCCCACTCCTAATCCCCCCACAATAAAGTACTCCCCCATCATTCCCACTCCTAATCCCCCACAATAAAGTACTCCCTCCATCATTCCCACTCCTAATCCCCCCAACAATAAAGTACTCCCCCCATCATTCCCACTCCTAATCCCCCCACAATAAAGTACTCCCCCATCATTCCCACTCCTAATCCCCCCACAATAAAGTACTCCCCCCATCATTCCCACTCCTAATCCCCCCACAATAAAGTACTCCCCCATCATTCCCACTCCTAATCCCCCCACAATAAAGTACTCCCCCCATCATTCCACTCCTAATCCCCCCGCAATAAAGTACTCCCCCCATCATTCCCACTCCTAATCCCCCACAATAAAGTACTCCCCCATCATTCCCACTCCTAATCCCCCCACAATAAAGTACTCCCCCCATCATTCCCACTCCTAATCCCCCCGCAATAAAGTACTCCCCCCATCATTCCCACTCCTAATCCCCCCACAATAAAGTACTCCCCCATCATTCCCACTCCTAATCCCCCCACAATAAAGTACTCCCCCCATCATTCCCACTCCTAATCCCCCCACAATAAAGTACTCCCCCATCATTCCACTCCTAATTCCCCACTCCTTAATAAAGTACCCCTCATTCCCACTCCTAATCCCCCCACAATAAAGTACTCCCCCCATATCCACTCTATCCCCCCCAATAAAGTATCCCCCCATCATTCCACTCCTAATCCCCCCACAATAAAGTACTCCCCCCATCATTCCCACTCCTAATCCCCCCACAATAAGTATCCCCCATCATTCCCACTCCTAATCCCCCCACAATAAGTACTCCCCCCATCATATCCCACTCCTCAATCCCCCCCACAATAAAGTACTCCCCCATCATTCCCACTCCTAATCCCCCCACAAAATAATAGTACTCCCCCCATCATTCCCACTCCTAATCCCCCCAATAAAGTACTCCCCCCATCATTCCCACTCCTAATCCCCCCACAATAAAGTACTCCCCCATCATTCCCACTCCTAATCCCCCCCAATAAAGGTACTCCCCCCATCATTCCCCCTCCTAATCCCCCCACAAAAAGTACTCCCCCTCATTCCCACTCCTAATCCCCTAATCCCCGACATCCAATCTATCCCCACAAGTCATCATTCCCACTCTAATCCCCCCAATAAAGTACTCCCCCTCATTGCCACTACCCACATTAAAGTACCCCCGACCTCATCAGTCCCGTTCTTCCTGTTCAGCTCCTCTGAGCACACTTCACCACCAGAGCGTCCCCCTTCTGCGCCGCCGGCGATGACGTCACAGCGTGATCACATGACCTATCACGCTGCTGGCGTCGTCTGACCCCAGTCAGAGCTTCAATTGTACTGGCGTCTATATAGACCCAGTGCAATTGATCCCTGGGAGCCGGCACGCTGCAGCTCTCTGCGCCGCTGTCAGCTTGACAGCCGGCACAGGAACCGCCGACTCTCAGTGCAAAATGTTCCGGATCGCCGCTCTCATTCTCCCTGGTTCGGGGAACCGGCTGCTTTTTGAACAACCGTTCCATCGAACCGGGAGAACCGGCTGAATCCCACCCCTGCATGTGGGGTATCGCAGACTCAGGAAAAAAATGGACCATAAAATTTGATGTTCAATTTCTCCTGTTACCTGTGAAAATAAAAAAAAAGTGGACTAAAGTAAACTAAAGTTTGGTTCCAAGCTAAATTTTTGTGAAAAAAGTAAATGCTCATTTTTTCCTTCCACATTGCTTTAGTTCTCGTGAAGCACCTGAAGGGTTAATGAACTTCTTGAATGTGGTTTTGCGCACCTTGAGGGTGTAGTTTTTAGAATGGTGTCACTTTTGGTATTTTCTTTCATATAGAACCCTCAAAGTGACTTCGAGTGTGATGTGGTCCCTAAAAAAAAAAAAAAAAAAAAAGTTTTGTAAATTTTTTTGGGGAAAATTGAGAAATCACTGGTCAAACTCTTGTCCCTCATAACTTCCTAACAAAAAAAATTATATTTCAAGAATTGTGCTGTTTTAAAGTAGACATGTGGGAAATGTTATTTATTAACTGTTTTGTGTCATAATTCTCTGATATACGGCCATAAAAATTAAAAACTATGAAATTTTCACCAAATTTCCGACATTTCCACAAATAAACCCAAGTCGTACCAAACAATTTTAACCACTATCATGAAGTACAAAATGACCTGAAAAAACAACCTCAGAATCAGTGGGATATTTAGAAGTGTTCCAGAGTTATCACCTCATAAAGTGACAGTGGTCAGATTTAAAAATTAAATGTGTATTCACCTAGAAAAATCATGTGGCCAAAAAGCGCAGCACAAAGATATTAATTGTAGTTTATCCGCTTGTGGATTTGAATGCAGCTTTTGATGCCAGTTTGGCTGTCAGAAAGTCTTTTTCATGAAGTCATATTCATAGGAGTCCCGTATATGCCTTTTATATCTTATCTTTATCCATCACTTTTAGTTGTAATTGTTTTTGCCAACTTAAATTTTCCTTTATGTAAATCGCCACGAAAGATCCGGCCTTCATACGTGATTTTTTTCCATATCCGTATCTTCCTTCTGAGCATGCTCAGTTCAAACAGCTGTTTAACTGCCATCAGCATGCTCTACTGGTGTGCTCGTCTCCTGAGCATGCTCTCTGGGGTGTTCTCAGCCTGTGGCTACTGAGCATGCACGAGATTTGGGTAATCTCACGAGACTTTGGGCGGGGGCTTAAGCAGCAGTACTGTAATGGCGTGCTTAGCTGGGCAGGAGAGCTTGCTTGTGGCAAAATGTAAGTGTATTTCCTGCTTATACTGCTGAATTGTGTCTCCTCCTTTGTGTTTTTGTTCATGCATTCTTTGCCAAGTGTGTGCTTTGTTATATATGTAAAGCATTGGGGTAGTGAAGAGGGGAGGAAGAGTAAATATAGAATGTCTTCAAATTGTGGGCAGCCATTACCTGATACATAGGAATCTAGTGTGTGTGTATTGTGCACTTCTGCTAAGGATGAATCCATTTTTTTTATTACATGGGTTAAATCGTAGAAACTGACGCATTCCAAGAGCTCATTCATTCCTGTAAAACCAGACGGGTTAATAAACCTTCTAACCCTGCTGCCAGCTCTGATTCATCTCCGAAGTCCATGAATCTGATGATTCAGACAATGATGCCGGATCTCCAAGCCACGATCATGGCCATGCGAGGTCTCCCTGAACACTCAGTTTTGAAAAGATTGTGTAGTGGGATTGTTGCAATCTTGTAAGGAAATCCGATTAGCCCATGAGATTTAGATTTCAATAAAGATTTCGGAGTTTTGTGAATCGCCCCCTAATTTTTAAACTTGCACTTGCTAAATTAGTAAAGAGGTTTGTTTTTCCCGCTAAAGATAAGATCATTGCTGGTTGGTAACTTTTTTTTTTTTTTTTACATGAAAACACTGATTCTGTACGATTCTGTACGATCCCAATCATATTTTTAGAAAGTTCCTTACCTGGTCTGAGGGATACCAGCGTTGTAGCAAATCAGAGAAAATTATTCCTCCTCTAATAATTGATGTTCCAGGTTAACATGACAATAGATGTTTTTACCATGTGCAACTAAAGCTTCATTTATGACCTGATCAGTAGAAAGGGCATGCTGATAATTTTCATTTCACAAGCCAGAAAGAAATGCAAACATGCAAAAATCATATATGAATCCAGTACAGATGAAACTCAGTCTGAGGCAGAATACACCATAAAAGTCAGTGCCTCACTGGTGGTGTCATCTGTGGTTAGAATCATGTTTTTTTTCTTCTTCTCCATCTGGTTTAGACCATCATAACTTCTTTCGGCTCTGTCTCACCTCTTCAGATTTCAGCTCTTCACATATCTTATATACAAGGAAAGGTCCACACACTGTGCCTCCTGTGATAGCACAAGCTGTTCCTTCTGCCGCATGCAGTTTGTTGCCTGAAATAAATATGAATCTACCACATCCCAAGAAATGAAAAATGCTCAGTAACCCCTAAAAAGAATTATACACTGTGCCTCAAAAGTAAATTACAATATGCACCATACCCCTAAAATTAATCATTTTCAGTGCCATATAACATGAATTAGGTTGCATGTAATGCCCCATTAATAAATAATATTCATTATAGCCCAGAAATGAACTATAATGTTCACTAAAATGACTAAGTACATACACTGTTTCCTCATCATAACGTCATAAATTGTAATACATACTGCTCCCCCAGCAAATGTTTGTAGTACACATGGAGCTTCTTAACCAAATATATAAAATATACAGTATTCCCAATAATGCATTATAATGCAGACTGTGCCCTCCCAGCAATTAGTTATATACACTTATGACCCCCTTAGAAATTACTTGCCATAATCACATAGATCACAGCAATTATTTGCAACATATTTCACCCCCCCAAAATTATTTATATAGTATGTGACCACCTCTCCAAGCAATTGAACAGAATATATGCTGTGTCACCAGCCGTCTTAATACTCCTCAATCCATGGGACACCCGACACTAGTGCTGCAAACAGCAATAGACCCCTCTGACCTATAGCAAAAAGCACAGCGTTTCTGTTGTGATTCTCATAGTAATCATGGTAAAATCATAGACATTGTTCGGGGGCAGTGGGGACAACATGCAGTTATTTGGTGATTAAAAACCACTAAAAATCTAGGGCTAAATTCGGCATAAAGGGTGTTTACCAAAACTGCATGGGTCCTAACAGAGCTCAGACTGAAGGACATTCATATAGCACTGTATCTGAACTACTGGTTCATGAAAGATACTCCGAAGATCTGCTCCCATCTGGAGATATCCTTGATATTTCTAGAGAACCATGGGTTCTTAGTGAACAAAGAAAAATCTCCTTCTGCAAACAACATAGGTTTCATGATCTCAGTATCTACCTTATGCTGTTCTTAGATTAAGGCCGGGGTCACACTTGCGAGAAACTCGCACCTCAATACTCGGCACTCGGACCGGAGCATTCAGCTGCATAGAAATACATGCACACTCCGGTCCTCAGTGCCTGTGTGTCGACCCGCCACCACAATTGTGGATTACCAGGGCAATGGGGTACTCAGAGCCGAGCCCATGGAAGTCTATGGGGTTTGTCACAGGTAGCGGTGGCTCGGTCTGTGGCCCTGGCGGTCTGGCGTATGTTGGGGGAATATTTACAGGGGATAGATTTATATACAGTTCGTGACGCCACCTGTAGTCTCTGGTAATTTGTACCAGCGCTGCTGTAGATCTCTGAGGGGATGGTGAGGCAGCTAGATGTCGGGTCCCCTACAGGTGGGACTCTTCCCTCAGGTCGATGGTTATGGTGGGGTTGTGCAGGCATGCAATTAAATAACTCAGTCTCACACCGTCAGCGTCTTTCCATACCTTTTACTTGTAAGATGGTAAGGCAGGTCCCAGGGAGGCTGATGGGGTTGATGGAGGATGAGTTTTGAGGCAACGGCTGAGCAAGGCAGGGGCCTCCTTTACTTTCCAATGATGATGAGTCCAACCAGCATAAAGCGTAGTTCACTCCTGAAACTTCAGCTATTTCAAAGCTGTACTGCCCGGTCAGTTTTGTGGTGGAGCCTTCCAGTGATGAAACTAGGTTCTTCTATGCTTGGCCTAGCTCAAAGTTCCTATTCCACCTGACCCCTGTTACGTACTGACACTTCAAGGGCTGCTTTCTGTTACCTAAGGTCCAGTAAGCCTCTGGTTCTTTTACCACTATGCGTGAAGCTATAGTGATGCTTCGGTCTCCAGTGACCGGTGACAATGTGCAGGATACTTTAATCCTAAAGCACTTCTGATTTCCTTCCACTGTGCCTTTCGACTTGCTCAAACTCTCAATAGCTGTCTCAGTCCGTCTGCCAGTGGGGCACAGCTCTGACCAGGCTGAGGTGATCTGGCTCCCCTTTACTGGCCTCCACTTCTCTGAACTGCACACAGGTGGGATGACTCAGTACTGAGCCACCCGAGCTAGACTCTGCTCCTTCCTCCTCACAGGTCCAGGCTAGACTGCTAAATCACTAACTGAATCTGAACACTCCCTGTGGGTGTGTCTAAGTGTATGTGATGTCATGAAGAGCCCTTAACCTTTACCTCTCCACTCATCCTCCTGGTATTGTGTACCTTAAATACCAGGGCTACACATTCCCCCATGGTAAACGACAGCACTCCCGGGCTGTGAAATACAAAGAGACAATTTTGTTTATGCATTAAACATTAACATTAACTCGTCCCATCCGGGAGGTAAGGATTTCTTGAACGTTGCAAACAAAACATTAAACATAGAAAAATACAAAATATTAAATAGACATGTTCATATAAATAAACGACAATATTCTTGTGAAGGACCCGCACCAAACCTTCAACGTGGGTCCTGGGTGGGCTGCAGGACATATGAATGCAGACCTCACTCAGTGCCACACAACACGGGTTTTATGTTCAGAGGTAAGTCAAGGCTTCGTGTGAAACCATTATAAGGCACCTTAGTGCAACTATTTACAAGATACAGTTTTTGGGCTGGCTCAGTCCTCAGCCTCTGAGTCCATTATAAGACACAATAAGGAAAAGACACATATATATATACTTTTTACAATATTCACATTAATTTGTTATAATTACTGCTGGTATCGAATGGGTATCTTCCCTTTTGTGATTCGCTCTGATCTACGTGGAGTAGCTTCAGGTATATTAAGTTGTGATCTGTCTGCACTGCGTAACGGCAAACTATAGAACTGCCTCAATCTTTCTATGGATCTGGCAAGCGTACTGATGGCTGGGCGGTGTGAGTCAGCTTCACCAGGGGATCCCATAGTATGGGGCGCTGCTTCTGATGATCCTTCTTGAGATTCCGTAGGTTGAGGTGTTGCTGGAATGGGTAACTCCTGAACGGACTCAACTGGCACCACGGGCACAACTGGAGGTAGAACTTCTCTTGTGGCTGATAAAACTGCAACACCGGAACTATTACAGCATCTCCCAGTCTAGGCCAATCCGCAGGAAAATCTCCCAGATCCGTGTGTATGACCTCTTCTTTTCTTTCTTCTTGATTGATGACAGGGTTCTTTTCACAACGCTTTAAGGGTTCTGGACACAATTTCAAATGGTCTCTGGACACAGTGGTTATTGTTCTTCCTCCGTCCTTATTGATGATACAAACTTTTCTGTTGTCATATTTAGAATCTTGTACAACGTAGGGTTCTTGTTCCCACTGGTTATCCAATTTGTGCATTTTCCTTTTTCTTTTCAATACCACTTCTCCAGGCATCAAAGGCTTGGCAGGAGCATTTCTGTTGTAAATATCTTCCTGTTTCTCCCGTGCCTTGTTGAGACCTTCTTCTACACAGATTTGCACTCGTCTGTACTGCTCTTGCCGATTGATGTCCCAGTTTTCAACGGCGTCGTCTGCCTCCGGTTCTACCACTCCAAGTTCTAAATCCATTGGTAGTCTTCCGGGCCTTGCTCTCATAAGATAGGCTGGAGTGCAGTTAGTGGAACTTACAGGTATATGGTTATACAAATCAACCAAATCAGGTAGTAAATCCGGCCATCGATTCCTGTCTTCCAACGGTATGGATCTCAACAAATCAAGGACGATATGGTTCATTTTCTCGCAAAGACCGTTGGTTTGAGGGTGGTATGGTGTTGTTCTAATTTTCTTACACCCATACATGTGACAGAATTCCTTGAATAGATCAGCTTCGAAAGCAGGTCCCTGATCGGTTAATACTTGCTCCGGATACCCATGCGGTCTGCAGAAGCTTGCTTGAAAGGTCTTCGCTGCCGTCACTGCGGTCTGGTCCTTAACTGGAACAACCACCAGAAATCTGGAGTAATGGTCCACCATGGTCAGGGCGTATGAGTATCCAGATCTACTTGGCGACAGTTTGACGTGGTCCAGGGCCACAATCTCCAGGGGACGAGTCGTCCGGATAGGTTGCAGGGGTGCCTTCTGACTACCGTAGTCCTTTCTTCTGAGACCACAGGGTCCACAGTTCCGACACCACCTCTCAATGGAGCTGCGCATCCCTACCCAGTAGAACCGGCATCTCAACAGGGTCTCCAGCTTTCTCCAGCCAAAGTGTCCTGCTTGATCGTGGTATGCTTCCAACACCATTTGGACGTCTGCCTTGGGGACCACTATTTGCCAGACCATCTCGTGGGTCCTGGGGTTGACGTATCTCCTGCACAACTTCTCACGGTATAGGAACAACCTGCTTTTCTCGTTCCACAGGAGCTTGGCTGACATAGGTGCATCCTTTTCCAAAGAGGAACCTTCCTGTCTTAACAACTCCTTGATGCGGCTGACCACTGGATCACTGTCCTGAGTCTCTTTCCAGCTGTGATGGGGTAAAGGATTTAATGTTGCACCATACTGCTTTCTGTTGACTCGATGCTCGTGGACTACCCCATTTCGATGGAACGCAGGTAGCTCAATTTCTTCCAGGTCGTCCGATTCTTCTTCCGTGTCAGAGTCATGCGGCATTCGGGACAATGCGTCAGCATTAGCATTCTTTCGACCTGCCCGGTACTTGATAGTAAACTGGTAATTGGACAACCGAGCCATCCATCGCTGCTCCATGGCACCCAGCTTGGCGGTTTCCAGGTGCGTTAAGCGGTTGTTATCTGTAAACGCAGTGAACCGATTGGAGGCCAGATAATGCTTAAATCTTTCAGTAATGGCCCAGACCAGCGCCAGAAACTCCAGCTTGAAGCTGCTATAATTTTCCGGATTCCTCTCAGTTGGCCTGAGTTTTCTGCTGGCATATGCGATGACTTTTTCTTGGCCATTCTGCTTCTGACTGAGAACTGCTCCCAAACCTTCATTACTGGCGTCGGTGTACAACAGGAACGGTTGGCTGTAATCAGGATAGGTTAAGATCTCTTCACCTGTAAGGATCTCTTTCATCTTTTGGAATGCTTCAGCCTGTTCCTTACCCCAATTAAAGGGAGGGTTTCTGCTCTTTAGGGATTGTCCTACTAGGAGGTCCTGTAAAGGAGCTGCCTTCTTCGTGTAATCTTTCACGAATCTCCTGTAGTAACCCGTTAGTCCCAGGAACTGTCGCACTTCCTTAAGGTTCTTCGGCTCCGGCCACTTCTGGATGGCAGTGACTTTCTCTGGGTCCGGCGCTACTCCTTCCGAACTGACGATGTGCCCCAAGTATTGTACCTTCTGTTTGAGTAGATGGCATTTTGAGGGTTTTAATTTCATCCCGTACCTGGACAGAGACTTGAATACTTCTGCCAGGTGCTTCAGATGATCCTCATAAGTCTTGGAATACACGATGACGTCGTCTAGGTATAGCAGCACGGTTTCAAAATTGAGATGTCCCAGGCAGTTCTCCATCACTCTCTGAAATGTTCCTGGGGCACTGCTGAGCCCAAACGGCATTCTGTCGAACTCACAGAGCCCCATTGGGGTGGTGAAAGCCGTTTTCTCACGATCCTCCTCAGCCACAGCCACTTGCCAGTAACCACTAGTCAGATCAAGGGTAGAAAAGTAGTTAGCCGTTTTCAGAGCAGCTAATGATTCCTCTATACGTGGTAACGGGTATGCATCCTTGTGTGTTATGCGGTTCACCTGCCTGTAATCCACACACATTCTCATACTACCATCTTTCTTTTTAACCAGAACTAGAGGTGCTGCTCAGGGACTACAACTATCCCTTATCACCCCGGCTTTCTTCATATCATGCAACATTTCTTTAGCCTTCTGATAATGGGCTGGGGGTATAGGCCTATACCGCTCCTTGATGGGAGGATGACTGCCTGTAGGGATATGATGTTGGACTCCCTTAATTACCCCAAAATCAAGTGGGTGCTTGCTAAACACTTGGGCGTACTCTTGCACCACCCGTAATACCCCTTGCTTCTGGTGAGCCGGGAGTGGGGTCCGTCCCAACATGGAGTTGCTGACACCATTCCGCCACCTGAGTTGCTGGGTCATTGTCCTCCGCTATTTGACAGGAGTCTAAGGACTCAGCCGGGAGAATAGAATTATTGTCGACAGCATGAAGTTTAGCAATGGTTGCATAACGGGGTAAATTTACCTCATCATCTCCCCAATTGAGAAGCCGTACCGGTACTCTTCCATTCACCACTTCTACTACTCCTCTAGCAGTCATAAGTGTAGGTCTATGTTCTGAATGGTGGGGTTCTACTACAGCTTGGTAATTCTGTCCCCTCAGACCTATGGCTGCCCTGCACCAGATAATCATTTCACTCATTGGGGGTATCACAATAGGATCCGAGTCAGTGACCCGTACATTACCAATTTCGCCGTCTGTAAGCTTCGCTTGCTGCTGACACACCAGGGCCCGGATCTCTCTTTGGATTACTCCTTTCTGCCTTGGTCGGGCAATCTCAGCGAGCTGTTGGAGCAAGAACACAACTTCTCCCAAACAATTACCGATAATGTTAGTGCCCAAAATTATATTTAAACCGTTCTCCTCATTTACAGTCTTTACTACCAGAAGCCCCTGATCTTTCAACTCCTCTCTGCCCACCTTTACATCTACACATTTTGTCCCGAGTACTTCTACAGGAAGACCATTAGAAGCATACACGGTAAAGTCAGGGCTCGGGGGTTTAAGACTGTCCATTGACCAGAACTTAGTATATAGGGCATCAGGTATTAGGGTCACCTGGGACCCAGTGTCTAACAATGCCGGAACTGCAATACCATCTAGGATGATAGACAGGTAGGGTCGCCCACCCACATACCTGCGGTTCCAGTCTAGGGGGCCTGACGGGTATTCTCCTGGGTGTTGGCCCTTGGACCCAGGTTCTGCCCGTTTAAAGGACACTGTGGAGACATATGACCTTTCCGGTTGCATCGGTAACAGATGATCTCTCGACGAGGAGGGTGTTGATCAGAGGTCGCTCCTGGGGGTGGCGTTGTCCTCCTCCGGGGGGGCGACGTCTTCTTTCTTCTCCGGTGCATCCACGGGACGTCTTCTGGGCAGTCAGCTAACAAGATCTTCCCTTCCTCCTCTTTCCGCAGCTGCAGGGCACTCATCACAGCAGCCAGATTTTTAGTCAGCTGGCGCACCTCTAAGCGCAGACAATCCAATTCACTAGGGGGTGTCGCCTGCGTTTTGGTTTCTGCCACTAGCGGGGAAAAGGGGGGTACTGCCGGTTCCAGAGTGACTTCACCCTGATGATGTTGGGTTGCCACTTCAGGTTTGCCCAGGGGCCGCAGCCCTTTTATTGCCATGTCTTTTAGGGCATCAAAGGTAGCATCCGGATGATCTAAGGACCACCAATTTACAGTTCTGCGTTCCTCTTGGGATCTCAATCCCTGTATACATTGTTCTTTCAGCATTTTATTCTCATCGATAGCATTTAAATTATTAACCTGCTTAAGAGCTCTCAGGGCTCCTTGTAGTCGGCAAGCGTAGTCCCGGATGCTGTCACCTGGCTGTTGTGAACAGTGATAGAAGGCCATCCGGAGATCCGTTTCTGTGTGGTCTTCAAATATGGCATGCAGCTTAAGGAAGATCGCAGGTACCGACTCCTGATCAACGGTATCCCAAGTCTCCACTTCCCTCTCAGCAGCGCCAGTTAGCTGCCCTATCAGCACAGCAGCTTTTTGTCTCTCAGGCATGGAGTACATTTCTAGGATGCTGCATAACTTCCGCTTGAAGCCTGCTAATGTGCCTGGCTCACCGCTGTACTGGGGAAGCCATTTCGCCCCAGGCATATATGGGAGCGTTAGTGGCATGATCGGGACTACCGGACTGGGTGCTGGACCTGCACCCCCATCTGGCGCTACAATACCAGGCGGTGCGGGATTGGGGCCTCCGGCTGGGGCCGCACTGTCAGCCGGTTGTTGTGACATCTTAGCGCCCCCTTGGTTAAACGGAGCCTACCGGTTTCAGACGCTGCTATTTCACAGGCACAGCAGTGGGAACAGGACCTTCGTCGCAGGCGCTCTGATGTCAGAGCGTTCACTTCCTGTTGCAGGACCTGCCGCTGAGTCAGAGCCGGGGGCGTGTCCAAGACTTTGCGCGCTCTTTCAGGTACGCCCACCTTCTTCTCCAGCGCCTTAGGGCGCGAATCTGGCGGCAAATATGGCGGTATTTGGCGCCAAACAACAGCAACAGTCTTTTTCACCAAAACACTCCACAGGCACACAGGGCTCGCAATGCTGCAAGTTTCGTATCCTGTTCGTGACGCCAAAGTTTTGTGTCGACCCGCCACCACAATTGTGGATTACCAGGGCAATGGGGTACTCAGAGCCGAGCCCATGGAAGTCTATGGGGTTTGTCACAGGTAGCGGTGGCTCGGTCTGTGGCCCTGGCGGTCTGGCGTATGTTGGGGGAATATTTACAGGGGATAGATTTATATACAGTTCGTGACGCCACCTGTAGTCTCTGGTAATTTGTACCAGCGCTGCTGTAGATCTCTTGGGGATGGTGAGGCAGCTAGATGTCGGGTCCCCTACAGGTGGGACTCTTCCCTCAGGTCGATGGTTATGGTGGGGTTGTGCAGGCATGCAATTAAATAACTCAGTCTCACACCGTCAGCGTCTTTCCATACCTTTTACTTGTAAGATGGTAAGGCAGGTCCCAGGGAGCTGATGGGGTTGATGGAGGATGAGTTTTGAGGCAACGGCTGAGCAAGGCAGGGGCCTCCTTTACTTTCCAATGATGATGAGTCCAACCAGCATAAAGCGTAGTTCACTCCTGAAACTTCAGCTATTTCAAAGCTGTACTGCCCGGTCAGTTTTGTGGTGGAGCCTTCCAGTGATGAAACTAGGTTCTTCTATGCTTGGCCTAGCTCAAAGTTCCTATTCCACCTGACCCCTGTTACGTACTGACACTTCAAGGGCTGCTTTCTGTTACCTAAGGTCCAGTAAGCCTCTGGTTCTTTTACCACTATGCGTGAAGCTATAGTGATGCTTCGGTCTCCAGTGACCGGTGACAATGTGCAGGATACTTTAATCCTAAAGCACTTCTGATTTCCTTCCACTGTGCCTTTCGACTTGCTCAAACTCTCAATAGCTGTCTCAGTCCGTCTGCCAGTGGGGCACAGCTCTGACCAGGCTGAGGTGATCTGGCTCCCCTTTACTGGCCTCCACTTCTCTGAACTGCACACAGGTGGGATGACTCAGTACTGAGCCACCCAAGCTAGACTCTGCTCCTTCCTCCTCACAGGTCCAGGCTAGACTGCTGAATCACTAACTGAATCTGAACACTCCCTGTGGGTGTGTCTAAGTGTATGTGATGTCATGAAGAGCCCTTAACCTTTACCTCTCCACTCATCCTCCTGGTATTGTGTACCTTAAATACCAGGGCTACACACCTGCGGCAGTGCCGGGTATTGAGGTGCGAGACTCGTGCGAGTTTCTCACAAGTGTGACCCCGGCCTAAGGAGTAAAAACTTGTTGACAGAACAATGAGATGGTTCCAGTGGTCTGTTACCGCAGCAAAATGGATCACCTTCATGGAGTAGGTGCTCTCAATTTCTATTGGAGAAGATATTCCATGATTTAGGAACAAAGCCCTTTGAGGCCAAAATAGTACAACATCTATAGCCACTGGATTCTACTTAATTTTCTGTAACACTTAAGGAATTAAAGAATTATTCCCATCCCTGCCTTTCATGGCTAAGTCGGGATTACTGCTTCTAGGTTATGTCCACCAACAGAGGCAGGGTTACAAAAACAACCCAGTGCAGCTGTGATTCGCTGTTTGCATAACTCCCATGGATATTAATGGGAGGTACATAATTTGCAAAACTCAGTGAGCTACAGTGTTTCTGCAAATCAGAAGTTACACAAACAATGTAGCTTCCTTTGCTACACTGTTTCTTGAACTTCCTTTAACTTCTATTGCAATTATACAACAGTATCAAGCAGCTTTGCTTGGCTGTTTTCATAACAAAAGGTCAAGCAAGAGAATTCAGTGGTTATAGCCAGGATAATATTTTGGTTTGAAGGACTTGGTTCCTACTGTTATAGACATTTTCAAAAGGAGAATGCTGCCACTCAGGAAGAACCTGTTATCTCAGAACAGATTTGTTCACTCAAACTTGTAATAACTTCACTTTTTATGGCCCTGAAGCTACATGGGGTAGCTTTGGAAAACCATGATTCTTTGATGAGGTGATTTACACCCTGTTGGCAGCCCAGAGGTCCAACACAATTAATATCTATAACTGGGTCTGGAAAACCTTTACAGAAAGGTATTGATTTAAAAATCGTGTTCCCACTTAAGTACATGTTCTCTTATATTTCCTTCAGAAAGGTCTACAGTTTAAGAGCTTAAAAGACTACTTTTAGACATGAAAAATATTTAGACTTGAGAGTCCTCAGTGGTTGATACCTTTTAATGGCTAACTGAAAAGATGGTAACAAATTGCAAGCTTTCGAGACTACTCAGGTCTCTTCATCAGGCATAGACTAATACAACATCTGAAGAATCACATATTTATACACAAAATAGCACAGAAAAAATGCAATAGGTAGGACAAGTGACATGAAGCAGAACTGTCATTATGGCAGAGGGATTAACATAAATATGACTAGTTCATAGATAAGGAGTGAAGGTTTTATTACCCTCTGATTGGGGTCTGGTATTGTGTTGTGATGACCCTAAAAGGTCAGGGAGGCAGATTCCTTAATTGTTGTAGAACGACATAAAACTCTGGGATATATTCATCCCAGCACTAAGAGTGTCAAAGGTCATCATAAGTTTATATTCCCAGACTTTTCTATCCTTCTCAGATTTGAAGTTAGATTTTAATACAAGTAATTCCATATCTGTCATGCTATGACCGGGCATACAAAAGTGTTTGGCCACAGGTAAATCCATTCTTTTTTCTCTTATCGTGTGGCGATGAGAATTCATCCTTGTTCTCAGTTTTTGCCCGGTCTCCCCCACATACAGACCCCCAGTTGGACATTTAGTACATATAATTAGGTACACCACATTAGATGTGATGCAGCTGAAAGTACCTGGTATCTTGTAGTCCTGATGGGAGTTGGGGATCTTTATCCTGTCCGTGGTCATTATAGATGTACAGGTCTTGCATTTCTTTTGTCTGCAAGGAAAGGTTCCTGCAGCTGTTGGGGAGGACAGGGAGCTTCTGACAATGATGCTTCTTAGATTTGGGGGCTGCCTAAAACATAGTAGTGGGGGGTCTGGAAATATGGATTGTAATCGGGCATCTTTTTGTAGTAAAGGTTGTAGTTTCCGTGCAGCTCCCCTTAGCATCTCCAGACTTGGATTGTAGGTGACCACTAGAGGCACCCGGTTATTTTCTTCTTTAGCTTTGTAATGTAGCAGGTGATTCCTTGATATTCTGGTGGCTCTTGTAATTTGGTTTTCAATTGTTCTTGGATGGTAGCCCTGGTTCAAAAAAGTCTTTCTGAGGCGACCAAGGTGTTCATCTCTATCCATGGGGTTGGAACATATACGGTTGTATCTGATGGCTTGGCTGTAGACAATAGAGTTTTTTATGTGTTTAGGATGGAAACTGTCCCATTTAAGATATGTTGGACGGTCGATTGGCTTCTGATACAGGGATGTCTCTATTTCATTGTTCTTTAGCTTAATGGTGGTGTCTAAAAAGTTAATTTCAGTGCTGGAGTAGTTAAGTGTTAAGTTGATGGTGGGATGAAATTGATTGAACTGTTCATGGAACGTCTTTAGCTGTTGTTCAGACTCCGTCCAGATGATTAAAATGTCATCAATGTAGCGGTAGTAGGCCCGAGGCCTGATGGGGCAGGAGGACAAAAATTCGCTTTCAAGCTTGGCCATGAAAAGATTTGCATACTGTGGAGCCATTTTACTTCCCATAGCTGTGCCAGTCTCCTGAAGATAGATCTTGTAGACATCACATTCATGCTGCATCTCCTTCTATGGATCTTTCTTTGGTTCTCGAATATCCCCATCTAGAATCTCAATTTGAGGCCCTGCAAGATATTAACCTTCAGTATCTGTCTACTTCCCTCCCCATCAAATTTGCAAGATCCAAACCTATTTTTGTAGGGAGCCATATTCCAGGGTCTTTTCTTCTTGCCTAGCCCTCAAAACTAGGATTTCTTCTCAAAGTGGCTTCCTAATTTGTTACAGATCAAGAAATCTTTTATAATACTCTTTGTGAGACTCCTTTGGTGTCAGCATATCTGTTTTATGATATCTAGATATAATCAAAGATTTCAGAAGTTCTGAGCTTTGTCTCCAACAACAACGTTGTATGAAGCACCTTGGTTCACGGGATCAGGAACATAATTTCCAAGCGTTACCAACTGGAAGGTCTGGATTCTTCACTGCAAATTGAAATTTATTCTACCAGGCCCATCTCCACCTCTCGAGCTCACATTTCAGTTAATCAAATATGCAAAGCTGTAGTATGGTCATGACCCGATATGTCTATATGACAGTACATTAAACTTCATCTGTGCAAAATAAGTTCCGAGCCTTAAAGAGGATGTCCACCCCAGAAATCCAGATTTTTTTTTTAAAGCTAATCTGTGCTGTATTGCAATATACAACACCCCTGTCCATTTTGTTTCTGCCTTTCCTTCCTCCTGAATTTCACTCCATTCCCTGCACCCACTTTGTTTACCTGCGGCTCTACCAAATGTGATAGCTCCCTGTGCTTTATTATCTAACCTCACAGCCAGAGCTGGCACCGCCCGGCCTCAGTGTCCAGCAGCAGCCTCTGCCCGCCCACAGTGGTGACAGAGCGACACATGTCCCCACATCACATCCACAGTGGTGACAGAGTGTCACATGTCTCCACATCACATCCACAGTGGTAATAGAGTGTCACATGTCTCCACATTACATCCACAGTGGTGATAGAGCGTCACATGTCCCCACATCACATCCACAGTGGTGATAAAGCATCACATGTCCCCACATCAGATCCACAGTGGTAATAGAGAGTCACATGTCCCCACATCACATCCACAGTGGTAATAGAGCGTCACATGTCCCCACATCACATCCACAGTGTTGATAGAGTGTCACATGTCTCCACATCACATCCACAGTGGTAATAGAGCGTCACATGTCTCCACATCACATCCACAGTGGTGATAGAGCGTCACATGTCCCCACATCACATCCACAGTGGTGATAGAGTGTCACATGTCTCCACATTACATCCACAGTGGTGATAGAGCGTCACATGTCCCCACATCACATCCACAGTGGTGATAAAGCATCACATGTCCCCACATCAGATCCACAGTGGTAATAGAGAGTCACATGTCCCCACATCACATCCACAGTGGTGATAGAGTGTCACATGTCTCCACATCACATCCACAGTGGTGATAGAGTGTCACATGTCTCCACATTACATCCACAGTGGTGATAGAGCGTCACATGTCCCCACATCACATCCACAGTGGTGATAAAGCATCACATGTCCCCACATCAGATCCACAGTGGTAATAGAGAGTCACATGTCCCCACATCACATCCACAGTGGTAATAGAGCGTCACATGTCCCCACATCACATCCACAGTGGTGATAAAGCATCACATGTCCCCACATCAGATCCACAGTGGTAATAGAGAGTCACATGTCCCCACATCACATCCACAGTGGTGATAGAGTGTCACATGTCTCCACATCACATCCACAGTGGTGATAGAGCGTCACATGTCCCACATCACATCCACAGTGGTGATACAGCGTCAGATGTCCCCACATCACATCCACAGTAGTGATAGAGCGTCACATCTCCGCACATCACATCCACAGTGGTGATAGAGCGTCACATGTCTCCACATCACATCCACAGTGGTGATACAGCGTCACATGTCCCCACATCACATCCACAGTGGTGATAGAGCGTCACATGTCCCCACATCACATCCACAGTGGTGATACAGCGTCACATGTCCCCACATCACATCCACAGTGGTGTAGAGCGTCACATGTCTCCACATCACATCCACAGTGGTGATAGAGCGTCACATGTCCCCACATCACATCCACAGTGGTAATAGAGCGTCACATGTCCCCACATCACATCCACAGTGGTGATAGAGCGTCACATGTCCCCACATCACATCCACAGTGGTGATAGAGCGTCACATGTCCCCATATCACATCCACAGTGGTGATACAGCGTCACATGTCCCCACCACATCCACAGTGGTGATAAGCATCACATGTCCCCACATCAGATCCACAGTGGTAATAGAGAGTCACATGTCCCCACATCACATCCACAGTGGTAATAGAGCGTCACATGTCCCCACATCACATCCACAGTGGTGATAAAGCATCACATGTCCCCACATCAGATCCACAGTGGTAATAGAGAGTCACATGTCCCCACATCACATCCACAGTGGTGATAGAGTGTCACATGTCTCCACATCACATCCACAGTGGTGATATGTCACATGTCTCCACATCACATCCACAGTGGTGATAGAGCGTCACATGTCCCACATCACATCCACAGTGGTGATACAGCGTCAGATGTCCCCACATCACATCCACAGTAGTGATAGAGCGTCACATTCTCCGCACATCACATCCACAGTGGTGATAGAGCGTCACATGTCTCCACATCACATCCACAGTGGTGATACAGCGTCACATGTCCCCACATCACATCCACAGTGGTGATAGAGCATCACATGTCTCCACATCACATCCACAGTGGTGATACAGCGTCACATGTCCCCACATCACATCCACAATGGTGATAGAGCGTCACATGTCCCCACATCACATCCACAGTGGTGATAAAGCATCACATGTCCCCAAACCCACATCCACATCACATCCACAGTGGTGATAGAGCGTCACATGTCCCCACATCACATCCACAGTGGTGATAGAGCGTCACATGTCCCCACATCACATCCACAGTGGTATAGAGCGTCACATGTCCCCACATCACATCCACAGTGGTGATAGAGCGTCACATGTCCCCACATCACATCCACAGTGGTGATACAGCGTCACATGTCCCCACATCACATCCACAGTGGTGATAAAGCGTCACATGTCCCCACATCAGATCCACAGTGGTGATAGAGCATCACATGGCTCCACATCACATTCACAGTGGTGATAGTGTCACATGTTCCCACATCACATCCACAGTGGTGATAGTGTCACATGTTCCCACATTACATCCACAGTGGTGATAAAGCTTCACATGTCCCTACATCACATCCACAGTGGTAATAGAGAGTCACATGTCCCCACATCAGATCCACAGTGGTAATAGAGAGTCACATGTCCCCACATCACATCCACAGTGGTAATAGAGCGTCACATGTCCCCACATCACATCCACAGTGGTGATACAGCGTCACATGTCCCCACATCACATCCACAGTGGTGATAAAGCGTCACATGTCTCCACATCACATCCACAGTGGTGATAAAGCGTCACATGTCCCCACATCACATCCACAGTGGTGATAAAGGGTCACATGTTCCCACATCACATCCACAGTGGTGATAGAGCGTCACATGTCCCCACATCACATCCACAGTGGTAATAGAGCGTCACATGTCCCCACATCACATCCACAGTGGTGATAAAGCGCCACATGTCCCCACATCAAATCCACAGTGGTGATACAGCGTCACATGTCTCCACATCACATCCACAGTGGTGATAGAGCGTCACATGTCCCCACATCACATCCACAGTGGTGATAAAGGGTCACATGTTCCCACATCACATCCACAGTGGTGATAGAGCGTCACATGTCCCCACATCACATCCACAGTGGTAATAGAGTCACATGTCCCCACATCACATCCACAGTGGTGATACAGCGTCACATGTCCCCATATCACATCCACAGTGGTGATACAGCGTCACATGTCCCCACATCAGATCCACAGTGGTAATAGAGAGTCACATGTCCCCACATCACATCCACAGTGGTAATAGAGCGTCACATGTCCCCACATCACATCCACAGTGGTGATACAGCGTCACATGTCCCCACATCACATCCACAGTGGTGATAAAGCGTCACATGTCTCCACATCACATCCACAGTGGTGATAAAGCGTCACATGTCCCCACATCACATCCACAGTGGTGATAAAGGGTCACATGTTCCCACATCACATCCACAGTGGTGATAGAGCGTCACATGTCCCCACATCACATCCACAGTGGTATAGAGCATCACATGTCCCCACATCACATCCACAGTGGTGATAAAGCGCCACATGTCCCCACATCAAATCCAAAGTGGTGATACAGCGTCACATGTCTCCACATCACATCCACAGTGGTGATAGAGCGTCACATGTCCCCACATCACATCCACAGTGGTGATAAAGGGTCACATGTTCCCACATCACATCCACAGTGGTGATAGAGCGTCACATGTCCCCACATCACATCCACAGTGGTAATAGAGCGTCACATGTCCCCACATCACATCCACAGTGGTGATAAAGCGCCCATGTCCCCACATCAAATCCACAGTGGTGATAGAGCATCACATGTCCCCACATCACATCCACTTTCCTGATGTTAGATGTACTATCCCGTCCATGGGACCTGGGCCCGTATGACAATAGACGGGATAGTACGTCATACGCGATCAGCCGATCGCGGGCGGGGTGTCAGCTGATTCACACAGAATGGAACGCTCCCGGCACACTGCGATGAAACATGATCGCAGCGTTTCGGTGGCATAGAGAAGCATTGGGCAGGGAAGGGGCGTTGTTCCGAGAGCCTCCTCCCTGCAGGCCTCTGGATCCAAGATAGCCACGGGGTCCTTCTGGGTCCTGCAGGGAGGTGGCTTGTCAGTGCCTGCTGAGAGCAGGTACCGGCAAACGTCCTGCACTGCCTGTCAGATTGCTGATCTGACACAGTGCTCTGCAAAGTTGTCAGATCAGCAATCTGACATTTTAGAGTAATGTCCCACCCTGGTACAATGTAAAAAAAAAAATTATACTGTGTAAAAATATTAAAAAAAATCCCTAAATAAAAAAAAATAAACTTCTCCAATAAATACATTATGTAAATAAAAAAAAAAACAATAAAAGTACACATATTTACTATTGCCGCGTCCGTAACGACCCGCCCTATAAAACTGGCCAACTAGTTAACCCCTTTAGTGAACCCCTTAAAAAAAGGGCAAAAAACCAATACTTTATCATCATATCGCAAAACAAAAAGTGGAATAACACGCGATCAAAAAGACGCGATCAAATAAACATGGTACCGCTGAAAACGTCATCTTGCCCTGCAAAAAACGAGCCATCATACAGCGTCATCAGCGAAAAAATAAAAAAGTTGTAGCTCTCAGAATAAAGTGATGTAAAAATAATTATTTTTTATATAGTTTTTATTGTATAAAAGCTTCAAAACATAAAAAAAAAGATATAAATAAGGTATCGCTGTAATCATACTAACCCAAAGAATAAAACTGCTTTATCAATTTTACCACACACGGAACGGTATAAATGCCCCCCCCCCAAAAAGAAATTCACGAATTGCTGGTTTTTGTTCATTCTGCCTCCCAAAAATCATAATAAAAACCGATGAAAAAAATGTTGTGCCCAAAAATGGTACCAATAAAAACGTCAACTCGTCCCGCAAAAAATAAGACCTCACATGAATCTGTGGGCCAAAATATGGAAAAATTATAGCTCTCAAAATGTGGTGATGCAAAAACTATTTTTTGCAATAAAAGCGTCTTTTAGCGTGTGGCAGCTGCCAATCATAAAAACTCGCTATAAATAGTAAATAAACCCCCCTTTATAAACCCCTTAGTTAGGGAAAAATAATAAAATTTAAAAAATGTATTTATTTCCATTTTCCCGTTAGGCTTAGGGTTGGAGCTAGGGTTAGGGTTGTGGCTAAAGTTATGGTTGGGGCTAAAGTTAGGGTTAGAGATGGGACTAGGGTTGTTGGAGTTAGAATTTAGGGGTTTCCATTGTTTAGGCACATCAGGGCTCTCCAAACGTGACATGGCGTCTGATTTCAATTCCAGCCAATTCTGCGTTGAAAAAGTCAAACGTCGCTCCTTCCTTTCTGAGCTCTTCCAAGCGCCCTAACAGTGGTTTACCCCCACATATGGGGTATCAGCGTGCTCAGGACAAATTGCACAATAACTTTTGGGGTCTTGTTAACCTTGGGAAAATAAAAATTGGGGGTGAAAAGATCATTTTTGTGGAAAAAATGATTTTTATAATTTTATGGCTCTACGTTATAAACTTCTGTGAAGCCCTTTGGGGGTCAAAGTGCTCACCATACATCTAGAGAAGTTCCTTGAGGGATCTAGTTTCCAAAATGGTGTTGTTTGTGAGGGGATTCCACTGTTCAGGCACATCAGGGGCTCTGCAAACGGAACATGATGCCCATCAAAGTCTGCATTCCAAAACGTCATTACTTCCCTTCCAAGCCCTGCCGTGCGCCCAAACTGTTTCCCCCCCACCGATTCGGTATCGGCGTACTCAAGACAAATTGGACAGCAATTTTTGGGGTACAATTTCTCCTGTTACCCTTGGAAACATAAAAAATTGCTGATTAAATGATCCTTTTTGTGGGAAAAAAAATAGGATTTTTTTTTCACGCACAGGCATTATAAACTTTTGTGAAACACTTGGGGGTTCAAAGTGCTCACCACAGATCTAGATAAGTTCCTTAGGGCCTTAGGGGGTCTAGTTTCCAAAATGGTGACACTTGTGGGGGTTTCCACTGTTTAGGCACATCAGGGGCTCTCCAAATACAACATGGCGTCCAACCTCAATTCCAGCCAATTTTGGTTTGAAAAAGTCAAATGGCGCTCGTGCGCCCAGTGGTTTTCCCCCACATATGGGGTATCGGTGTACTCAGGAGAAATTGCACAACTTTATTTGTCCATTTTCTCCTTTTACCCTTGTGAAAACAAAAAAAAAGTTTGTAAAATATAATTTTTGTAAATAAAAGTTAAATATTATTTTTTTTCCTTCCACATTGCTTCAGCTCCTGTGAAGCACCTGAAGGGTTAATAAACTTCTTGAATGTGGTTTTGAGTACCTTGAGGGGTTCAGTTTTTAGAATGGTGTCACTTTTGGGTATTTTCCGCCAAATAGACCCCTCAAAGTGACTTCAAATGTGAGGTGATCCCTAAAACAAATTGTTTTGTAAATTTTGTTGTAAAAATGAGAAATTGCTGGTCAACTTTTAACCCTTATAACTTCCCAACAAAAAAAAAAAATTTGGTTCCAAAATTGTGCTTATGTAAAGTAGACATGTGGGAAATGTTATTTAGTCACTATTTTGTGACATATTTCTCTTAAGGGAATAAAAATTCAAAGGTTGAAAATTGCAAAATTTGCCATATTTCTGTTTTTTTTCATAAATAAACGCAAGTTATATCGAATAAATTTTACCACTAACATGAAGTACAATATGTCACGAGAAAACAATCTCAGAATCGCGAAGATCCGTTGAAGCGTTCCAGAGTTATAAGCACATAAAGTGACAGTGGTCAGAATTGTATAAATTGGCCCGGTCATTAACGTGCAAACCACCCTCGGGGTAAAGGGGTTAAAGTAGTGAAAATATGCTTGCTTTGCTGTAGGGGTAACATATGTTGTCTATCTTCTAGTAGATTATACTATAAAGCTTATTGTAACCTGTATTCTTACCTGTATATACATCTAATTAAAACCGTATTTTCTAAAACAATAAAATATTGAGCTGAATTCAGTTCAGCCGATTGGTTTGGCCCTCCACAAGTGTCCCAGTTCCTCATGTGGCCCCTTGGGGAAATTAATTGCCCACCCCTGGTCTGTAGCGATATGTTTATCTGTGTGTGTGTGTCGTATAGCTACATTTATACCACATAAAACACCTCAGAACTTCAGACTACAATAATGTGTGTGTGGATGGAGAGGAGTGATGGATCTGTGTGGATAGATGGGTGTATGGGTGTGGATGGAGGGATGCACACAGCACATTATACTCTCCTATGTAGAAGCCTTTTCCTTCCTGGTTGGGCCAATCAGCGCAGTCATTCCCCTGTTGCCCTACACTGGGGGGCTGGAGCAGGAGGGGGAGGGTCTGGCAGGGCCTTGTCACCACCAGTCTATGTCAGACAGGAAACTCTGTGAGTGACCACCTCCACCAGAATCAGGACTTGAGACAGCTGCTCTCATGACTAGATGTGCTATCTAGGACACCATGCACAATGCTGACATGTATCCTAGGCACACACTCCTTTAATTGTTGCTTTGGAAAGCCCTTCTGTGCTGCCTGAGGATGACCTGGGAAATAAACATGTACTCTCCTAAACTCTTCCTGTAGTCCGCAGGTAGCACGCTATATCTTTCCCAATACATTGTTTTGCTGTAAGAAGAACGTATGCTTATTGTCTCAAGGGTTTTGTACAGGGGAGTCAGCCATATAAAGCTGCTAATTAATCTTATATTCTTCTGTTCAATAGGAGTCATATGAAATATAACCCTTCTGTGCTGCCTTAAGACTACAGGAAACAACAATATTGGTGAGTAAATTTCCATTATATATATACACCAAATCTACCTTTCTGTATACCCTTAGAACGATGTGAGATCCCATATTCTGCTCTGTATATGGGTTTTAAGACATATCATTTTATATACCTCCCCATATACATAGTAACATAGTTAGCAAGGCCGAAAAAATACATTTATCCATCCAGTTCAGCCTATATTCCATCAGAATAAATCCCCAGATCTACGTCCTTCTAAAGAATCTAATAACTGTAATATACCATATTGTTACGCTCCAGGCAGACATCCAGGCCTCTCTTGAACCCCTGGACTGAGTTCACCATCACCACCTCCTCAGGCAAGGAATCCCGGATTCTCACTGCCCTAACAGTAAAGAATCCTCTTCTATGTAGGTGGAAAAACCTTCTCTCCTCCAGACGCAGAGAATGCCCCCTTGTGACCGTCACCTTTCTTGGTATAAACAGATCCTCAGAAAGATATTTGTATTGTCCCCTTATATACTTATTCATACTTATTAGATCGCCCCTCAGTCGTCTTTTTCTAGACTAAATAATCCTAATTTTGCTAATCTCTCTGGGTATTGTAGTTCCTCCATCCCCTTTATTAATTTAGTTGCCCTCCTTTGTACTCGCTCTAGTTCCATTATATCCTTCCTGAGCAACGGTGCCCAAAACTGTGCGGTCTAACCAGGGATTTGTAAAGAGGCAGTATAACGGTATGTGCACACGTTGCGGATTGGGCTGTGGAATTTCCTGAGGGGATTCTGCCTCTCTTGGCAGAAAACGTATGTCAAAATCCGCGCTTCTTTAATGCAGATTTTTTTGTGAATTGCCATGCGTTTTTTGCCCTGAGGATTTCACTAATTCAATGGGTGTAGGAACGCAGCAGATCCGGAATAAGAATTGACATGCTGCAGAAAATAAACCTCTGCGGAATCAGTGCGGAATTTTCCGCTGCATGTGCACAGCCATTTTTTTTTCCAATTGATTAACATTGCTTGCTCACACACCTGCGGATCTGCTGCATTTCCACACGGAAATTCCACTGCGGATCTGCAACAAATCCACAATGTGTGTACATACCCTAATGTTCTCATCATGTGTATCCAGACCTCTTTTAATGCACCCCATGATCCTGTTTGCCTTGGCAGCCGCTGCCTGGCACTGGCTGCTCCAGGTAAGTTTATCATTAACTAGGATCCTCAAGTCCTTCTCCATGTCAGATTTACCCAGTGGTTTCCCATTCAGTGTGTAATGGTGATATTGATTCCTTCTTCCCATGTGTATAACCTTATATTTATCATTGTTAAACCCCATCTGCCACCTTTTGGCCCAAATTTCCAACTTATCCAGATCCATCTGTAGCAGAATACTATCTTCTCTTGTACTGACAGCTTTACATATTTTGTATCATCTGCAAATATTGATATTTTACTGTGTAAACCTGCTACCAGATCGTTAATAAATATGTTGAAGAGAATAGGTCCCAACATTGACCCCTGCGGTACCCCACTGGTCACAGTGGCCCAGTTAGAGAATATACCATTTATAACCACCATCTGCTTTCTATCACAGAGCCAGTTACTTACCCATTTACACACATTTTCCCCCAGACCCAGCATTCTCACTTTGTGTACCAACCTCTTGTGTGGCACGGTATCAAACGCTTTGGAAAAACCAAGATATACCACGTCCAGTGACTCACCTTGGTCCAGTGTATAGCTTACCTCTTCATAAAAACTGATTAGATTGGTTTGACAGGAGCGATTCCTCATAAACCCATGCTGATATGGAGTTAAACAGTTATTCTCATTGAGATCAGGGTGGATAAAAATCATGATTTTTTTAAAAAAAAACAAAAAAATCGGATTTTTTTGATTTAAATCGGATTTTTTTTGATTTAAAATCGGATTTTTTTGATTTAAATAGGATTTTTTAATCAAGTTGTACACAAGCAAAACTTTGTCTTTTTGCAAATCAAATTATTTTACACAAATAAAAATATTAAAACAGTTGATGATTATGAAACCTAATAATTTTTATTTGCACTATTAAACAATCAGAATTGAACTACAGAGAGTAAGTACTTTTTAACAATAGCCTATCTCTAACGTTTGAGATATCAAATCTACTTGGTGGTTTGTAGCCTGGTCTTATTCCTTCGATCATTTGTACAAACAATGGGTGTTCAGCTAGTCGGAAAGAAGAATTGGTTGCAAATATGAATTTAGCAATTAATTCATCAAAATGTTCTTTCTGGCTCGTCGTAGTCTTTAAGAGGAATTTTTCTACACTTTGCACGCAAAGTTTTTTGTTGGGCTGCTTTGTTGAAGTTGTACCCAGATATTGATTGTCACGTGCAGCACAAGCCATATTTGACCCTGAAAGCACAGTAATTAAAAATATAATTCGACTGCGTATTTGAAGAAATATAACGAAAATATTTTGAAACAAACTTTTTGAACAATGTAATGGTCCTCGTCCTATAAGAGCTGTCTCAAAAGTTATGCTACTCAAGTTTCCGGTGAAGTTGCTGTAATACTAGTAATATCAGAGCAACTGAAAAAAATTATGTCACAAAAGTTTTAAAAATGTTTTTTTAAAAAAATGGTCAATTTGGCAGACTTCAAAAGTGAATTGTAGCCTACAATAAAAAAAAAATAGGCGTATACACACTTTTATTTTTACTTAACGTTAATCTTCTGTGAAATATTGCCTTAACATAAATTTAAATTCTATACTCCAGAACTAGTGCTAGAAATTTTTCTTTTCATATACTTTAACCATCCAGTAAAATGTCTGTTAAAATAGGTTGTAATTGCCAGACTTACCAGTAGTGCTAGGGTCCTGGTGCATAAGAAGCTGTGGGGGTTCATTGACATTAGTTGTATCACTATCAACATCTTCACTTCCCTTCTGGTTGCAGTTTTCATAATGTGATTTCAAACGGCAAACAAGTCCTTGGATATCCTTTTGACAGTATTTGCACTTTGCTCTCCCACCTTTCTTTCCAAGCTCTGCTGGCATCTCAACAAAATGAACCCAAATAGGGTCTCTCTTACGACCTGCCATGGCTCACGCAGATCACTTCTGAAGTTTGATTGTTACTACAGCCAAGTACTGCTGACTGACTATCCAACAAGTTTGGGCATGTCAACTGAATGGAAAAAGAAACTGAAACCAAGCTACAGAAAGTGAAACCAAGCTAGAAGTGTGGAGTTAATTGAACAATGATTGAAAGTTTTAGATTTTAATCGTGATTTATATTAAAAAATCTTTTGATTTAAATCAGTGATTTAAATCATGATTAAAATCACGATTTAAATCGATCTGATTTAAATAGAAAAAAATCATTTGATTTAAATCATGATTTAAATCGGCGTGATTTAAATCAATCCACCCTGATTGAGATAATCCAGAATAACATCCCTCAGAAACCCTTCAAATATTTTACCAACAATAGAGGTTAGTCTTACTGGCCTATAGTTTTCAGGTTCACTTTTAGAGCCCTTTTTGAATATTGGTACCACATTTGCTATGCCCCAGTCCTGTGGAACAGACCCCGTCGCTAGAGAGTTCCTAAATATAAGAAATAATGGTTTGTCTATTACATTACTTAGTTTTCTTAGTACTCGTTGGTGTATGCCATCTGGACCCGGAGATTTATCTACCGTATATACTCGAGTATAAGCTGACCCGAGTATAAGCCGAGGCCCCTAATTTTGCCACGGAAAACTGGGTAAGCTTATTGACTCGAGTATAAGCCGGGTGTACATTGTCCCCTCATCCCTGCTCTGTGTGGCTCTCCCCCCTCCCAGTATGCATGGCTTGGCTCCCCGTCCCATTCTTCTATGTATGGCTCAGCTCCTTGTCCTCCTCCGTGCTCCCCCGTCCTCCTCTGTGCTCCCCCGTCCTCCTCTGTGCTCCCCCGTCCTCCTCTGTGCTCCCCCGTCCTCCTCTGTGCTCCCCCGTCCTCCTCTGTGCTCCCCCGTCCTCCTCTGTGCTCCCCCGTCCTCCTCTGTGCTCCCCCGTCCTCCTCTGTGCTCCCCGTCCTCCTCTGTGCTCCCCCGTCCTCCTCTGTGCTCCCCGTCCTCCTCTGTGCTCCCCCGTCCTCCTCTGTGCTCCCCCGTCCTCCTCTGTGCTCCCCCGTCCTCCTCTGTGCTCCCCGTCCTCCTCTGTGCTCCCCCGTCCTCCTCCGTGCTCCCCGTCCTCCTCCGTGCTCCCCCGTCCTCCTCCGTGCTCCCTGTCCTCCTCTGTGCTTCCCGCGTCCTGCTTCATCCTGCTCTGTGCTTCCCCGTCCTGCTCTGTGCTTCCCCCGTCCTGCTCTGTGCTTCCCCCGTCCTGCTCTGTGCTTCCCCCGTCCTGCTCTGTGCTTCCCCCGTCCTGCTCTGTGCTTCCCCCGTCCTGCTCTGTGCTTCCCCCGTCCTGCTCTGTGCTTCCCCCGTCCTGCTCTGTGCTTCCCCCGTCCTGCTCTGTGCTTCCCCCGTCCTGCTCTGTGCTTCCCCGTCCTGCTCTGTGCTTCCCCCGTCCTCGTTTGTGCTCCCCCCTGTCCTGCTCTGTGCTCCCCCATCCGTTCCCCGTCCTCCTCTGTGCTCTCCCATCCTGCTCCGTGCTTCAGTGCTTCCCCCTCCTCCTCCATGGTCCCCCCATCATACTCGCCCTCCTGTGCAATCGCTGAACGTCCCCTGCAATCCTCCATTGTCCCGGCTTCCTGCAGCTCCATTGTCCCGGCTTCCTGCAGCTCTCCTGTGCTGAGCGGTCATGTGGTACCGCTCATTAAGGCCATGAATATGGACACCACGCCTATTGGAGTGGAGTTGCGTCCATATTTCATGACCTTAATGAGCCGTACTATGTGACTGCTCAGCACAGGAGAGCTGCAGGAAGCCGGGACAACGGAGGATTGCAGAGGACGTTCAGCGATTGCACAGGAGGGTATGATGTCCCAGCCACCGGCTCCTGCCGCCACAACCCCTCCCCTCTGGTTTCTGCACAATGACTCATGTATAAGCCGAGGAAGCATTTTCAGCACAAAAAAATGTGCTGAAAATCTCGGCTTATACACGAGTATATACTGTATTTTAATCTTATTTAGCCGGTTTCGCACCTCTTCTTGGGGTAGATTGGTGACCCTTAATATAGGGTTTTCTATGTCTCTCTGCATTTCACCTAGCATTTCATTTTCCACCGTGAATACTGTTGAGAAGAAGGTGTTTAATATATTAGCTTTTTCCTCGTCATCTACAACCATTCTTTCCTCACAATTTAAGTGGGTCTACACTTTCACTTGTGATTCTTTTACTATTGATATAGTTGAAGAACAGTTTGGGATTAGTTTTACTCTCCTTAGCAATGTGCTTCTCTGTTTCCTTTTTGGCAGCTTTAATTAGTTTTTTAGATAAAGTATTTTTCTCCCTATAGTTTTTTAGAGCTTCAACGGTGCCATCCTGCTTTAGAAGTTTAAATGCTTTCTTTTTACTGTTAATTGCCCCTCTTCTTTATTTAGCCACATTGGGTTTTTCCTATTTCTTGTCCTTTTATTCCCACAAGGTATAAACCGCTTACAGTGCCTGTTTAGGATGTTCTTAAACATTTCCCATTTATTATCTGTATTCTTATTTCTGAGGACATTGCCCCAGTCAACCAGATTAAGCTGGTCAAACTTTGCCTTCCTAAAGTTCAGTGTTTTTGTGACTCCCAGACAAGTCCCCCTAGCGAAAGACAAGTGAAACTGTACAATATTGTGGTTGTTATTTCCTAGATGCCCGACGACCTGCAGAATTGTTATTTTATCAGGTCTATTACTATTATCTAGCAAAATACTACTCTGTGACTGTCTTCTATAACATTTCATATGTTTCTTTTTATGGTTCAATACATTTTTATTTATCAGATAACAATCATCAACAGATAAGCAAGCCACATGGAAAACATCAACATTTGCATAGTAGAATGTAATAATATAATTACTTTCCTAGTCTACTTTACCCCATAGTGACAGAGCCATTTTGCAGCTTAATGACCAGGCCAATTTTTACAGTTCTGACCACTGTCACTTTATGAGGTTATAACTCTGGAACACTCTAACGAATCCCGCTGCTTCTCAGATTGTTTTTTCGTGACATGTTGTACTTCACGTTAGTGGTAAATGTTTTTTTTTTTTTTTTTATGACTTGCATTTATTTATGAAAAAAAAGGAAATATGGTGAAAATTTTGAAAATTTAGCAATTTTCAAACTTTAAATTTTTATGCCCTTAAATCAGAGAGATATGTCACACAAATTTCTTAATAAATAACATTTCCCACATATCTACTTTACATCAGCACAATTTTGGAAACAAATTTTTTTTTTGTTAGGAAGTGTTAAAAGTTGACCAGCGATTTCTCATTTTTACAACACCATTTTTGTTTTTAGGGACCACATCACATTTGAAGTCACTTTCAGGGTGTATATGAAAGAATATACCCAAAAGTGACACCATTTTAAAAACTGCACCCCTCAAGGTGCTCAAAACCACATTCAAAGAGTTTATTAACCCTTCTGGTGCTTCACAGGAACTGAAGCAATGTGGAAGGAAAAAATTAACATTTAACTTTTTTTCCAAAATTTTTTCGTCAGAACCAATTTTTCTTATTTTCACAAGTGTTAAAAGAGAAAATAAATCACAAAATTTGTTGTCCAATTTCTCCTCAATACGCTGATACCCCATATGTGGGGGTAAACCACTTTTTGGGCGCATGGCAGAGGTCACAAGGGAAGAAGCGCTGTTTGACTTTTTCAACGCAAAATTGGCTGGACGCCAGGGTGGATAAAAATCATGATTTTTTAAAAAAAAATCAAAAAAATCGGATTTTTTTGATTTAAATCGGATTTTTTTTATTTAAATCGGATTTTTTTGATTTAAATAGGATTTTTTAATCAAGTTGTACACAAGCAAAACTTTGTCTTTTTGCAAATCAAATTATTTTACACAAATAAAAATATTAAAACAGTTGATGATTATGAAACCTAATAATTTTTATTTGCACTATTAAACAATCAGAATTGAACTACAGAGAGTAAGTACTTTTTAACAATAGCCTATCTCTAACGTTTGAAGTAAGCAAACATCTTCAGTGAATACATCAGTCCTTTAAGCCTACTGTTTATTTAGGACTTTTAATAGGAAAACTAGTTGTCCTGCTTTAGCAGTTCCTAAGCGGTTTCGGACTGTTGTGTGCACAAAACCAAATGAAGAAAACAATCTCTCTACTCCTGCCGATGAAGCCGATGCAGTCAGTAGCTGAGTAGCTACATTTATTATCTTCGCTGGAAGAACAAGTGATTGCGACTTCCACCAGTCCAGTGGTTTTAGTTCATTAACGACGTTATCTGCAAACATGTATTTTTGAAATGGTGCAGATTCACACTTCAATTTCAGCACAGTTGCCACAATGTCATGGTTAGTATTGGCGAGCCACTCCATTGCAGAGTTGATTTCCGCCTCAGATAGTTTTTTCCCTCTGTAGATGGGATGCAAGATATTGGCTAAATAGTGTTCTTCTTTTAATGCTTGGTCCTTGCGGTGGTGTATTGCAACCTTTACATTGTTTGAGAGGTTCAAGAGATCTAGCGAACCTTCTAAATCTTTCCAAACTTCTGTGGCATCAGCTATGGTTGCAGTATCTTTCTGCATTTTATCCAACGCAATAGATATTGGCTTTAACCTTTCCAAAAGGTCCTTGGCATTTCTCTTCAGTGTCTTCACACCAAGATTTAATACTTTGCTTCGTATATTAGCATCAATTTTATCCCGATGTGTTTCGCAAATGGACACTAATTTTGACCAGTTGTTAATAAACAGTTCCAAGCATTCAGCCAAGGTATTCCATCTAACATCTTGTGGTAGAACCAACTTCAGTCCTCCCATTTCCTTGGAAGGTTGCATGTGCAAAATGATTATTGCGGAAATATTTAACAATTTCTACAACATGTTCCTTGACACCCGAAATATGCAGGTCTTTTGCCAAAAGATGCAACAAATGGGCAGAACAACCGTATGTAATGACATTTGTGTTATCCTCATGTGCCAGTTCCGCTCGCATTTTTGCCACATTGCTTGCGTTATCAGTAACTAAGCTCCTTACTTTACATCCAAACTGTTCTTGGCATTGGTGAATTGAGTTCTTAGCAATTTCAAGTAAATATTCAGCAGTATGTGAATTTCCAGATGTGTCGATTGTGTCTGTAAGGTAAGTTTCACCATCTTCTGTTGTGACACAAGTGCAAATTATGGGGTCGTTGTGGATGTTGCTCCAACCATCCAAGCTCATGTTAACAACTTTGTCTTTCAAATATTTTGTACAAGCCGCTCTTTCTTTGTCGTATACAGCCTGAAGATGTTTTCCTGAGATATCAAATCTACTTGGTGGTTTGTAGCCTGGTCTTATTCCTTCGATCATTTGTACAAACAATGGGTGTTCAACTAGTCGGAAAGAAGAATTGGTTGCAAATATGAATTTAGCAATTAATTCATCAAAATGTTCTTTCTGGCTCGTCGTAGTCTTTAAGAGGAATTTTTCTACACTTTGCACGCAAAGTTTTTTGTTGGGTTGCTTTGTTGAAGTTGTACCCAGATATTGATTGTCACGTGCAGCACAAGTCATATTTGACCCTGAAAGCACAGTAATTAAAAATATAATTCGACTGCGTATTTGAAGAAATATAACGAAAATATTTTGAAACAAACTTTTTGAACAATGTAATGGTCCTCGTCCTATAAGGGCTGTCTCAAAAGTTATGCTACTCAAGTTTCCGGTGAAGTTGCTGTAATACTAGTAATATCAGAGCAACTGAAAAAAATTATGTCACAAAAGTTTTAAAAATGTTTTTTTAAAAAAATGGTCAATTTGGCAGACTTCAAAAGTGAATTGTAGCCTACAATAAAAAAAAAAAAATAGGCGTATACACACTCTTTTATTTTTACTTAACGTTAATCTGTGAAATATTGCCTTAACATAAATTTAAATTCTATACTCCGGAACTAGTGCTAGAAATTTTTCTTTTCATAGACTTTAACCATCCCAGTAAAACGTCTGTTAAAATAGGTTGTAATTGCCAGACTTACCACTAGTGCTAGGGTCCTGGTGCATAAGAAGCTGTGGGGGTTCATTGACATTAGTTGTATCACTATCAACATCTTCATTTCCCTTCTGGTTGCAGTTTTCATAATGTGATTTCAAACGGCAAACAAGTCCTTGGATATCCTTTTGACAGTATTTGCACTTTGCTCTCCCACCTTTCTTTCCAAGCTCTGCTGGCATCTCAACAAAATGAACCCAAATAGGGTCTCTCTTACGACCTGCCATGGCTCACGCAGATCACTTCTGAAGTTTGATTGTTACTACAGCCAAGTACTGCTGACTGACTATCCAACAAGTTTGGGCATGTCAATTGAATGGAAAAAGAAACTGAAACCAAGCTACAGAAAGTGAAACCAAGCTAGAAGTGTGGAGTTAATTGAACAATGATTGAAAGTTTTAGATTTTAATCGTGATTTATATTAAAAAAATCTTTTGATTTAAATCAGTGATTTAAATCATGATTAAAATCACGATTTAAATCGATCTGATTTAAATAGAAAAAATAATTTGATTTAAATCGTTGATTTAAATCGGCGTGATTTAAATCAATCCACCCTGCTGGACGCCATGTCGCATTTGGAGAGCCCCTCATGTGCCTAAACAGTGGAAACCCACAACAAGTGACCCCATTTTGGAAATTAGACCGATTAAGGAACTTATCTAGATGTGTGGTGAGCACTTTGAACCTCCAAGTGCTTCACAAAAGTTTATAACGTAGAGCCATGAAAATAAAAAATCATTTTTTTCCTCAAAAATTATTTTTTAGCCCACTATTTTTTATTTTCCCAGGGGTAACAGGAGAAATTGGACCACGAAAGTTGTTGTGCAATTTTTCCTGAGTGTGCTGATACCCCATACGTGGGGGGAACCACTGTTTGGGCGCATGGGAGAGCTTGGAAGGGAAGGATCGCCATTTTGGAATGCAGACTTTGATGGAATGTTCTGCGGGCGTCATGTTGCGTTTGCAGAGCCCTCGATGTGCCTAAACAGTAGAAGCCCCCCACAAGTGAACCCATTTTGGAAACTAGACCCCCCCCAACGAGCTTATCTAGATGTGTGGTGAGCACTTTGAACCCTCAAGTGCTTCACAGAAGTTTATAAACGCAAAGCCGTGAACATAAAAAATCATTTTTTTCCTCAAAAATGATTTTTTTAGCCCGCTATTTTTTATTTTCCCAAGGGTAACAGGAGAAATTAGAACCCCAATATTGGTGTGCAATTTTTCCTGAGTACGCTGATGCCCCATATGTTGGGGTAAACCATTGTTTGGGCGCACAGCGGGGCTCAGAAGGGAGGGAGCACCATTTGACTTTTTAAATGCAAAATTGGCTGGAATCAATGGTGGCGCCATGTCATGTTTGGAGACCCCCTGATGTGCCTAAATAGTGGAAACCCTTCAATTCTAGGTCCAACCCTAACCCCAACACACCCCTAATTCCAACCCTAACTAATCAACCCTATTCTAACCCTAATAGGAAAAATGAAAATAAATATATTTTCTTAATTTCATTATATGTCCCTAACTAAGGGGGTGATAAAGGAGGGGGTTATTTACTATTTTTTTATTTTGATCACTGTGATAGGGTTTGTCACAGTGATCAAAATGTACCTTCAATGAATAAATGAATCTGCCGTCCGGTATGCGCCCGCCATTTTCTTCCCAGTCCAAGATGGCGGCGCCCACAGGAGGAGGCAGGAGGGTTCGGGGACACTATCACAGTGATCAAAAAAAAAAAAAAGTAAATCAAACCCCCCTGTTGTGAATGTGCTAGAAATGAATTCTGAGCAGAAGCTCCCTCTGGTGGTTACAAACAGTACTGAACTATTCAATGAAGATTGTGAAGATTGGCGATCAGGTGCTACTGACTGGTCTTGTATAAGGGAGGTTCCCTCCCATCAGGGTTGCCGGTGATCAATTGTTCTGGTCTCAACTGTGATTCCTTTTTCACTTTGAAGCTTGCTGTATCGTGCCTGCATCTTCTGCTAACAGATAAGACTTTTTCTTCCTTTGTTTTTTGTGCTTGCTTTTTGCATTTTGTCCTGCACTTCTGTGGGGCTCTGCCGGGTCCCCTCCGGGGGCTTGTGCCCCTCTCAGTTTAGTTCAGCCACTGTTATTTGTTCATTTGCCTTTTCCAGTTTTTTTTCAGTGGCTGCTGTTTGGTTTTGTTACACCAGAGAACTAATTTAGGTGGTAGAGGTCGTGTGATCTCAGGTGTTTTTGCAATTAGTGTGTTGGTATTTTTTTAGGGTTTTTTGGATTGCAATAAGTGACCTTCCTATCCTGTTCTTTCTAGGAAGTTTGGGCCCCAACGTTTGCTCATACTATTTTCTGTCTGTGTCTGTGTTTTCCTCTTGTCTAACCTCCATTACATGTTTGGGGGCTTCCTATGTTCTTTGGGGATCTGCTCCGGGGCAGATAGTTTTCCTCTTTCTATCTTTAGGTGTAGTTAGATTCTCAGGCTGTGACGAGGCGTCTAGGACCAACGTAGGTACGCTCCACGGCTGCCTTTAGTTGTGGTGGTTAGTCAGGGTACTGCAATCCAATAGATTCCAACCTCTCTGGTGTATTGCCTTTTTTGCCTGCTCTCCTCAGCTACCAAATCATAACAGTATCACTGGCCTGATAATTATATGGTACTCACAGAAAGGAAAAAGCCTTGTTGGCATTAAATCAGGGGCTTGAGGAAGCTGAGTTATACTGTCAGAGATTCCGAAGGTGGGCAGTCCTGACCAAATGGAATGACGATGCTTTGGCAGCCCATTTTTGGAAGGGTCTGTCAGAGAATGTAAAGGATGTTATGGTGGGATTCCCTGTCCCCTCTGGTCTCAATGATTCTATGTCATTAGCGATTCAAATTGACAGACTTTTGCGTGAGCGTAGAGGTATGCGTGGAATAGTGTTGCCTTGTGAACCAGCTTCTGAACCATGCAGTGTGATAGAGTGGATTCTGGGGCACAGCGTCATGAGTTTTGAAAACGCAATGGGTTATGTTTCTACTGTGGTGATGCCTCTCATGCTATTTCAGTCTGCCCTAAGCGGGGAAGACGTTTTGCACGTTCAGTTGTCTTGGGTAGTGTTCAGACTAAATTTTTGTTGACTGTTACCCTGATTTGCTCCCTGTCCACGTTTTCTGCTCAGGCTTTTGTTGATTCGGGAGCAGCTATTAACCTGATGGATTTTGATTTTGCTAAACGTTGTGGGTTTCCCTTGATACCCCTACGGAAGTCTATTCCCCTACTGGGAATCGATTCTACCCCTTTGGCTGAGAATAAACCCCAGTTCTCTACTCAGGTGATAATGAGGGTTGAACCTGATCATCAGGAGAGTTGCAAATTTTTGGTGCTATATAATCTGCATGACATTATTGTTCTGGGTTTCCCTTGGTTGCAGTCTCATAATCCTGTTTTGGATTGGAAATCTGTGTCTGTAACCAGTTGGGGCTGCCAATGTGTTAATGCCAACACTCCTGTTTTTTCTGCCTCTCCCCAGGCTCAGGATGTTCCTGACTTTTTGACTGATTTTTCTGATGTGTTTAGCGAAAGTAAATCTGCATCCTTGCCCCCCCATAGGAGCTATGACTGCGCTATTGAATTAGTGCCTGGTAGTAAATTCCCTAAAGGTCGCCTTTTTAACTTGTCTGTACCTGAACATGACGCTATGCGGTCTTATATCAAGGAGTCATTGGAGAAGGGTCATATCAGACCATCCTCTTCACCCTTGGGTGCCGGTTTTTTCTTTGTGGCCAAAAAGGATGGTTCATTAAGGCCGTGTATTGATTATCGTCTCTTGAACAAGATCACTGTGAAATATCAATATCCGTTACCCTTGATTTCTGACCTGTTTTCCAGGGTGAAAAGTGCTACTTGGTTTACCAAGCTTGACCTCAGGGGGGCATATAACCTTATTCGCATTAAGCACGGGGATGAATGGAAGACGGCATTTAATACCCCAGAGGGGCATTTTGAGTACCTAGTGATGCCCTTTGGGCTCACTAATGCTCCTTCCGTCTTCCAGTCCTTCATGAATGACATTTTCAGGGATTTTGTGGATAAATTTCTGATTGTTTATTTGGATGATATCTTGATTTTTTCCAATGATTGGGAGTCTCATGTGAAACATGTTCGGACTGTGTTCCAGATTTTGAGAGAGAATGCTCTGTATGTGAAGGGATCAAAGTGTCTATTTGGCGTACAGAGGATCTCATTTCTGGGATTAATTTTGTCCCCATCTGTTATTGAAATGGACCCAGTCAAGGTTCAGGCCATCTGTGATTGGTTCCAACCTACTTCATTAAAGGCTCTTAAGAGATTCTTGGGTTTTGCCAATTTTTATCGTAAATTTATTGGTAATTTCTCTGTTATTGTTAAACCATTGACTGATTTGACCAAGAAGGGTTCTGATGTGGTGAATTGGCCTCCTGAGGCAGTTTCTGCGTTTCAGGAACTTAAGCAGAGATTCACTTCTGCTCCTGTTCTACGGCAGCCTGATGTTTCTCTGCCATTTCAGGTGGAGGTTGATGCCTCTGAAATTGGGGCAGGTGCCGTTTTGTCCCAAAGAGATCCAGAGACCTCTAAAATTAACCCTTGTGCCTTTTTCTCTCGAAAATTTTCTCCAACTGAACGTAATTATGACGTGGGTAATCGGGAGTTATTGGCCATGAAGTGGGCTTTTGAAGAGTGGAGACATTGGCTGGAGGGAGCCAAACATCAGGTTGTGGTCCTCACGGACCATAAGAATCTGGTTTATCTGGAATCAGCCAAGCGACTTAATCCTAGACAGGCCAGGTGGGCCTTGTTTTTCACACGTTTTAATTTTGTGGTTTCCTTTCTTCCTGGCACTAAAAATGTTAAAGCGGATGCCCTCTCGAGGAGTTTCCTTGCTGACTCTCCTGAGTTATCTGATCCTGCTGTTATTTTGAAAAAGGGTGTAGTTCTTTCCGCCATCTCGCCCAATTTGAGACTGGCTCTGGAAGGGTGTCAGGAGGATAAACCCGAACTCTGCCCTATTGGGAAATTGTTTGTCCCAGACCGGTGGAAAAAGTGTGTGATGTCTGAGATTCATTGTCCCGCGTTGGCCGGTCATCCCGGAATTTTTGGTACCAGAGACTTGGTTAGTCAGTCCTTTTGGTGGCCTACTTTGTCTCGTGACGTCAGGGAATTTGTGCAGTCCTGCGGGACTTGCTCTCGCTCCAAGCCTTGCTCTCGCCCTAGTGGTTTGTTGATGCCATTGCCTGTGCCCAAGAGACCATGGACCCATATTTCTATGGATTTCATTTCCGACCTCCCTGTTTCTCAGAGAATGACCGTTATCTGGGTGATTTGTGATAGGTTTTCCAAAATGATACATCTTGTGCCATTACCTAAGTTGCCTTCCTCCTCCAAATTAGTGCCTTTGTTCCTTCAGCACGTGGTTCGGTTACACGGTATTCCTGAGAACATTGTGTCTGACAGAGGAGTCCAGTTTGTTTCCAGATTTTGGAGGACTTTTTGTTCTAAACTTGGTGTTCAATTGTCTTTCTCCTCGGCTTTTCACCTTCAGACCAATGGACAAACGGAGAGAACAAACCAGACATTGGAGACTTATCTGAGATGCTTTGTGTCTGCTGATCAGGATGACTGGGTCTCTTTTTTGCCTTTGGCTGAGTTTGCCCTTAATAATAGGGCTAGCTCTGCAACCTTGATGTCTCCATTTTTCTGCAATTTTGGGTTTCACCCTCGATTTTCTTCGGGACAGACGGAGGCTTCTGTCTGTCCGGGTGTTGACTCTGTTGTGGAGCGTATGCAGCAGATTTGGGACCGGGTGGTGGAGAGGTTGTCCCTCTCTCAGGAGAGGGCCCGGCGGTTTGCCAACCGGCATAGGACTGATGGTCCTCGGTTTGAAGTGGGGGACTTGGTCTGGTTGTCCTCAAGAAATATCCCTATGAGAGTTTAATCTCCTAAATTTAAGCCTAGGTTCATTGGACCTTATAAGATCATGAAGATTCTTAATCCTGTTTCCTTTCGTTTACTTCTTCCAGGGACATTTAAGATCCATAACGTGTTCCACAAGTCTTTATTGAAGAGGTTTGTCGAGCCGGTGGTTCCTATGGCGGTGCCTCCTGACCCTGTTTTGGTTGAGGGCAATCTGGAGTATGTGGTTGAGAAAATATTGGATTCTCTTTTTTCTAGACGGAAACTCCAGTATTTGGTTAAGTGGAGAGGTTATGGTCAGGAGGACAATTCTTGGGTGTTTGCTTCGGACATCCATGCTAGGAAACTCATCCCTGCGTATCACAGAGCTCATCCTGACCGACCTGGTTGCCCAAATGATGGTTCGGTGACCCCTCCTCAAGGGGGGGGGTACTGTTGTGAATGTGCTAGAAATGAATTCTGAGCAGAAGCTCCCTCTGGTGGTTACAAACAGTACTGAACTATTCAATGAAGATTGTGAAGATTGGCGATCAGGTGCTACTGACTGGTCTTATATAAGGGAGGTTCCCTCCCATCAGGGTTGCCGGTGATCAATTGTTCTGGTCTCAACTGTGATTCCTTTTTCACTTTGAAGCTTGCTGTATCATGCCTGCATCTTCTGCTAACAGATAAGACTTTTTCTTCCTTTGTTTTTTGTGCTTGCTTTTTGCATTTTGTCCTGCACTTCTGTGGGGGTCTGCCGGGTCCCCTCCGGGGGCTTGTGCCCCTCTGTTTAGTTCAGCCACTGTTATTTGTTCATTTGCCTTTTCCAGTTTTTTTTCAGTGGCTGCTGTTTGGTTTTGTTACACCAGAGAACTAATTTAGGTGGTAGAGGTCGTGTGATCTCAGGTGTTTTTGCAATTAGTGTGTTGGTATTTTTTTAGGGTTTTTTGGATTGCAGTAAGTGACCTTCCTATCCTGTTCTTTCTAGGAAGTTTGGGCCCCAACGTTTGCTCATACTATTTTCTGTCTGTGTCTGTGTTTTCCTCTTGTCTAACCTCCATTACATGTTTGGGGGCTTCCTATGTTCTTTGGGGATCTGCTCCGGGGCAGATAGTTTTCCTCTTTCTATCTTTAGGTGTAGTTAGCTTCTCAGGCTGTGACGAGGCGTCTAGGACCAACGTAGGTTCGCTCCACGGCTGCCTTTAGTTGTGGTGGTTAGTCAAGGTACTGCAATCCAATAGATTCCAACCTCTCTGGTGTATTGCCTTTTTTGCCTGCTCTCCTCAGCTACCAAATCATAACACCCCCCCTTTATCACACCTTAGTTAGGGAAAATTAATAAAATAAAAAAAGTATTTCCATTTTTCCATTAGGGTTGGGGCTGTTGTTATGGTTGGGGTTATAGCTAGGGCTGGGGTTGGGATTAGGGTTAGGGCTGTGTTGGGGTCGGAATTAGAATTGGGGGGGTTTCCACTGTTTAGGTACATCAGGGGGTCTCCAAACGCGACATGGCACCTGCCATTGATTCCAGCTAAAAAGTCAAAATAGTGTTCATGCTCCCAAACAGTGGCTTTTCCTACATACGGGGTATTGACGTATTCAGGAAAAATTGCACAACAAATTGTGGTCCATTTTCTACTGATACCCTTGTGAAAATAAAGTTTGGTTCCGAACTAAATTTTTTGTGAAAAAAGTAATATGTTCATTTTTTCCTTCCACATTGCTTTAGTACTTGTGAAGCACCTGAAGGGTTAATAAACTTCTTGAAGGTGGTTTTGAGCACCTTGAGGGGTGCAATTTTTAGAATGGTGTCACTTTTGGGTATTTTCTGTCATATAGACCCCTCAAAGTGACTTCAAATGTGAGGTGGCCCCTAAAAAATGGTTTTGTAAATTTTGTTGGAAAAATGAGAAATCACTGGTCAACTTTTTTTTTTTTTTTTGTATATTCTTTATTTATATGAATATGAACATGAGTACAGATAACATTGAGAGAATGTCCACTGGACAGAAATGTAACAACAATAACTGAATAACCAAAAATATCTCATAGTCCATGGTCCATCCCATTACATTACATAAACCGGGAACAAATGTATATGCAAAGAGAAGCAGTACAAGATTACAGTGGGAATACCTACATATATCTTAGAACCACTCCACTTGTACGGGAGGGATATAAATATCGGTCGGCAAACTGTACGGAGTTCTCAGTAAATATCTCTCGCACTGCATCATGAGGTAGCAAGCGAGTAAGGCGAACCTGGTCACCGGTAGGATGGGGGGGGGAACGGAAAAGGGGAGGAGAAGGAACGAGGTTAGAGTACACGGACTAGAGAAGAAGGGGAACAGCTCAACATTAAAATAGAAGAAAAGGGGGGAGGTGAAGGGGGGGAGGAAAGAGAGCCAACCAGCTATGTCTCGTGGACCAAGCTATCAGTAAACTAAGTAACCGTCTGCTTATAGTGAACCCATGGCGCCCAAAGCTTAGAAATACCGTCAAAGCGGTTCTCCACTCTCGCCGTCAGCTCCTCAAGCCTAAAAATGTCATCTACTTTAGCTAGCCACAAAGATTTACTAGGTGGAGTCTTGTCCATCCACCACGTGGGGATTACCAATTTAGCTGCCATCAGCAGTTGCGTGCTAAGTTTAGATTTCTTGGGCACATATGTGGGGGTCGATAACCACAACAATATTAGTGGGGCCGTCAATAAGAATGTAGGGTCACAAATGGATCTGATACTCGTCTCAACATCTGTCCAAAACGTTTTTATCAATGGGCAATCCCACCAAAGGTGTGAAAGCGTTCCCAGGTCTCCATCACATCTCCAACAACAGTAGGGCCGGAGTCTTATACCACCGGGTAAGTAATTTCAGTGAGTTCTCCTTCAGGCGGACACAGCGGGAGAAGCCGTGTGAACGGGCATAAATCTGGGACACCTCCTCATCTGTAAATGAGCAATGTAGTTCACGTTCCCACGCCTCCAGGTATGAGGTCTTTGGTATCTGTGGTTCCAGCACTCTTTCAGCGTACATGCGAGAGAGGGAGTTTCTTGGAGGGGTAGGCAACGAAAATTGTTGTTCGAAAGGTGTACAATCCCGAGACAAGGGGTGCGTTCGCAGGAATTGATGACAAATCAGCCTAAAATGTTCAAGTTGAATGAAGTTAAGTTTCTTAGGCAGCATCAGTTCCTCCAAGTTCGCCGCAGAAGGAACAAAGCCTTGGGGGAATCGGAAGGAAATTGGCATGTCCAATCTGTTCCATAAGGAAACCATAACTGGGTCTACCAATGGGATGCCCACCGCCTTAGGCAAAAAAGCGGTCGCATCAGCGGCGAGGGAAAGGGTGCCAGACGTGGGTCAGAGCTGCACCTCCACCATGTGGACAATGCGCTCCGGACCATGGGATTGTCCACCACACGATGAGGCATCAACGTCTTTGGGATCCAGAAGGAGGCCTTCTCCGCATATGACAGGGACTCCAGGTCAATCGCAGCCGAATCTGATTTGCCCTTCAGCCTGCAGTAGTCCAGCCACCGAAGCAGCTGGTTTGCTTCGTAATAAATCGACGGGTCCAGGAGGTTAATACCTCCCTGGGAGCGTGGTCTACGTAAGGTTTGATGTGAGATTCTGGGTCTCTTGTTATTCCACAGAAAATTCCTAAAAAGACGGTTAATTTGCCGGAAGTACGTTTGTGGAACACATATCGGAGCCGCCTGCAAAAGATACAGAAGCTTCGGTAAAACGTAGGAGGTTAGGTAAGCTTTCCTTCCCAGCCAAGCCATGCATGGCACCTTCAAAGAGATAAGTTGGGACTTAATGGAGGCCAACAATGGGGAATAATTCTGGTCGAAGATAGTACGTATCTCACCAGTTACCTTGATGCCTAAATAGGTAATCCCGGAGTCCGGCCAGCGGAAAGGGAAGAGATCCCGTAGTTCTCTCACCTTTGTCCCAGATAGGGTGACGTTCACTGCTTCCGATTTAGCGAAATTAATTTTAAAATTGGATATTGAGCCAAATACGGCAAATTTATCGAGGAGCAGGGGAAATGTTGTTAAGAGGATCGGATAGAAAAAACAAAAATCGTCGGCATAGGCCGCGATGAGGTGATGTCGGCCACCTGCCATAATACCATGCGTTTGTAGATCCTGACGGACAGATTGCAATAGGGTTTCTATACATAGGACAAACAACGACGGGGAGAGGGGGCAACCCTGCCTTGTTCCGTTGGCGATCCTGAACGACCGCGAGAAGGTCCCGTTAACTTTAACCGCAGCCGAGGGTATCGAGTATAGCGAAAAAATCGCAGAGACGAAACTTGGTGGAAAGCCAAACTTGAGGAGAACCGCGCGCATGAAGGCCCAATCAACATGGTCAAAGGCCTTCTCTGCGTCCGTACCCAGCATCACCAACGGAAGTGATCGGCGTCTCGCATAGTACGATAAACTAAGCACTCTATGGACATTGAACTTGCCTTCACGACCTGGGACAAACCCCGCCTGGTCGCGATGAATTAGGTTGGGGAGGAGGGCCTGCAATCGATTCGCCAATAGTTTTGCCCAAATCTTCAAATCTGCGTTAAGCAGTGATATGGGCCTATAGCTTCCGCAGGCTGTAGGGTCTTTCCCCGGTTTCGGTATGACCGAGATGTGAGCCATCAGGGCCTGTAAAGGAAGCTCTGACCCACAAGCTAGGGCATTGCACCATTTCTCCAGATAGGAGACCAAAATCTCGCTAAACTTTTTATAATATAGAATGGGGAGTCCATCAGGGCCTGGACATTTCCCGGTGGGAGTCGACTTAATGGCGTTCAAAATTTCCCCGCTGGAGAATGGCGCGGTTAGAGACAACTTGTCCGAAGCAGATAACGTCGGTAACGTTAAGGAGTCGAGGAAGGATTGGACCGCAGTATCATGAGCAGCTGATTGTACTGAATCTCTGTCAGGGGTTAAATTATACAATTTCTCGTAGAATAAACTAAATTGTTCACCAATCTGTTGTGCAGTGAGGACCAGAGCCCCAGAATCATCCTTCACCCCTGGATGGTACAATTATCCTGCGTCATTTTCGTATAAGATGACATCATACGTCCCCCTTTGTCACCGTATGCATAGAATTTCTGCTTGGTGTACAGCATTGATTTCGCGATTTTAATATTAAGAAAGCTTCGGAGAGCAGTCCGTGCTTCTATCAATTCATTCAGCGTCTGCCTGGCTCTTGTTTCCTTATGGGTCCGCTCCAGGGAAGTGATGCGCTGTAGGAGGGTACCAAGTTCCTGGAATCTTTTCTTCTTCATATAGGAGCCCAAGGCTATGAATTCGCCTCGGATAAAGGCCTTATGTGCCTCCATTAATGTTGGTAATGGCATATCGACATTATCATTCTCACTAAAAAAGGTACGTAGCTTCGCGGCCAAATTAGTTACCGTAATCTTGTCATCTAATAGCGACGTATTTAAACGCCAGTTGAAGCTGCAGCCCAGCTCCGCGGGTAGGGAAAGGGTCAGGTAAACTGGGGCGTGATCAGATACCGAGATACAGCCAATACGGGTTGCCGAGATGAAAGGTAGTGAATGCCGTGAAAGCAAGAAAACATCTATGCGGTGATAGGAGCCATGCACTGCCGAATAAAATGTATAATCTCTCTTGGCTGGGTGCACGACACGCCAAGTGTCTACCAGGGAAGCATCAGCTATGGACCGTTTGATTTTGGCCAATTTGGAGTACGACACCGAAGTACGCTGGTGGGATGTGTCCAGCAGAGGGTTCAGCGAGACATTGATGTCGCCCCCAAGGACCACAGTACCCTCATCAAAAGCAGACAGGTAGGTGAGTACTTGAGGAAGCCACAAGGCCTGATCTACATTGGGGGCATAAATGTTAGCAATCGTTAATTTCATCGCACCCAGCGCCACCTTCAGAAACAAAAACCTACCCTCGCTATCCATCTGGTGTGCAATCACCTTGAAAGGCAATCCTCTTTTAAAGCCAATGCTTACTCCCCTGGAAGCGTGGGAACCATTACAGCTATGATGCCAGGAGGTGTACCGGAATCTAGTGAGGTTGGGGATCGCTTGTTCCTTGAAGTGCGTTTCCTGAAGGAGAACCACATCAGGTTTCTCTTTTTGTAATAAGCGAAAGACCTGGGAACGCTTCTGTGCAACGTTTAGGCCCTTGACGTTGAAGGTACAAAATGTCACCTTATCTCTAGACGCCATCAGAACGGCCGGTTACTGAGCAAAACTGGTGAAACAGATCCGAAAAAACAAACTGGTGGCTCAGTGAGGAAGGAAAGTATGAAGGAAGAATAGGGAAGGGGAAGAGAAAGAGGAGTAACCAAAAAAACTCTGAACTTGAAAAAAGGAGCTCCTCAAAGATGGGATGCCAGAATGGGGAGCCCGCAAGCCCTGAAAAAATATCCAGAGCCCGAGGCATCTCCACTGAACATGCCTGAGGAGTGTCTGGATAGGTCTGATGCAGGCAATGGGCATCAGCCTAGTCAAACCGGGGGCGGTATAAAAAGAAAAACCACCCATAAGAGCCTAGTCGCACCGCACCGTCTGCCTGAAGCAGGGGGTGCTGAGACAGGCAAACAGACAAGCTATGTTAGCAAACAAAGGAAAAATGGAGGAAAGATGGACCCCAGCCAACACTTGTAACTGAAGGCAGTTCATCTTCCTCCCGTCTCCACAGGGAGCGCCTGCGCGAGAAGGGAGGGGGGGGAGGGAGGGGAGGTGCGCGAGGCCGTCCAGTAATCTAACAGAACTGGCCAAGAACACCAACCAAGGCACTGTAACACGGGAGGGGCCGCCGTCTGGAGATGCAACCTAATTAGGGAGATCACGTCACGGAGAGGAAGGGAACTCGCGCATAAATGCAACTGAAATACAGGGAATCAATGTGCGTGTGCAGTCATTAGTCACTCTAAACCAGTTCAAGCGGCTGGTAAAACGTGATCAGTTCACGCGCAAATAGCAATAGTAGGACCCTCAGTATCTATGAATGTGCCCAAACAAGTAACAAACAAGAAAATGTGAACTGTGGGCTGTGGCGCGCCCAAAGATAGCAAATGGTCTCGCGCGCAAATGAACACGTGGTTCACGTTATGCGCGTGTAAATGTGGCTCGCGCTATGCGCATGCAAATTAGGTGTAGCAATAGGCACACGGTAATGAACCATAACACTGTGACAGCAGTAAAACAACAGTGAATAGTTAACCCCTAAACTGTAAAACACATATTGCGCACTCAGTTAAACAGCAAACACCAAAAGAAAAATAACAGTAACAACCACTGGTAAGCAGCAGTACTAGCAGGAGGATAAAGTCCATGGCATAGATAGGAAGAACAGCAATGAATGTGTGTCACTCACCGGGCCACTGCGAGCAAGGCAAATAGACTTTGAGGAGCCCTGCAGCCCCAGTCAGGAGAAGCAGCAAGCAGCCAACTTCAGGCTGATGCAGAGGGTCCTCGCCTGCCGCCGGAGAATAAGAGGGACCTAAAAGAAAAACTCCCCTCCCTGAGTGTCCGGGTCGATGGGCCCATTGTGAGTGAGGCTCACCAAATAGAGAGCAGCACAGCAGACGGAACTAATGCCGGCAACCCTCACTCTATTTCAGCAGTGTCCCGTCGCCGACTTCTTGCAGACTTATTCTTCTTTTTGGGGGTGCTCCAAATGTCCACGGCAGGCAACTGTGGCAGGTCCTCTTCATCAGGAATCGGCAGCCAGGACGGAACTTTTACCGGAGGGATGTCAAGCTTAGTCCAGGCCTGTGCCAGATCATCAGGATGGCGAATTGAGACTTTAAGAGTTCCTTTAAGCACCAGAATCCCAAAGGGGAACTGCCATCTGTAAGGCAGGTTGTGGGTCCTAAGATGATCCAAAAGAGGTTTAACCAGACGCCTCTTTGCTAGTGTCGCCGGCGATAGATCAGGGTAAAAGTCCACGGTATATTCACCCAGAGTTGGGGAGCCCTTCTCCCGTGCAGCAGACAGGACTGCGGCGGTATCCACATAGCGTAGGAGTCCACATACTACATCCCTGGGAGGATTACCCTCAGCTGGTCGTGGTTTCAGGGCGCGATGGATCCGTTCTACTTCAATATTCTGCCCCCGTTCAGTGCCAAGCAGGGAGGAAAAGAGAACTTTGGCAGTGGATTCCAGGTCCTCACGCTGCACAGACTCAGGTAAGCCTTTCAGACGTAGATTAGATCGTCTGTTTCGGTTCTCCAAGTCCTCCAGCTGGAGGATTGCAGTATTCAAATGTCGATGCTGTGACTGTAGCTTAGTCTTAGAGACATGGCTGTAATGCAGGACGGCCGCATGGCCAGTTTCCAGGGCTTCCACTCTGTTACCCATCTTAAGTAATTCCTGCTTTATATCTTGCAAATCTGCACGGATCGGAGCATGTGTCTGAACGAGCAGCTTCTTTAAGTTACGCATCGTCAGTTGTTCTGAACCTGATGAACGGTTCTTCAGGGCTCTCCCATCATCAGTGGAGTCACCTTCACAGTCTGTGTCAGTGGCGGGAACCGACGCCATGTCTGGTAGCTGGGAGCCTGAGGTAGCTGAGCCTTTCAGCAGGAAAGCCTCCAATCCCCGCTGTGTTTTTGGGGTCTTAGTGTTCCTGGGGGTGCACCCAGTATTAATCTTGTCAGATTTGCCCATCACCAGCAGTTAGAAAGCAGATAGACGCTTAGGCAGGATACAGTGTGGAGAGGAGCTGTGGCTCAAGCCTCCTTCTCCATGCACGTCCAGGCTCCGCCCCACTGGTCAACTTTTAACCCTTATAACTGCCTAACAAAAAAAAATTGTTTCCAAAATTGTGCTGATGTAAAGTAGACATGTGGGAAATGTTATTTATTAACTATTTTGTGTGACATATCTCTCTGATATAAGGGTACAAAAAATAAAAGTTTGAAAATTGAAAATTTTCTAAATTTTCACCATATTTCTGTTTTTATCACAAATGAACACAAGTTATATTGAAGAAATTTTACCACTAACATGAAGTACAATATGTCACGAGAAAACAGAATAGCCAAGATCCGTTGAAGCATTTCAGAGTTATACCCTCATGAAGTGACAGTGGTCAGAATTGTAAAATTTGGCCTGGTCATTAAGTACCAAATTGGCTCTGTCACTAAGGGGTTAAATCTTCCATGTGTATTAAGAAGTACACAGATTCAACCTGTTGTAATTTAGAGGGGGGGTGGATGACCTTCAATCTCTAGGGATGACTTGACTTGTTGCTGTCAGAAATATTTGAGAGTCCTTTTTAGATAGATGAACTAGAAATAAGGAGAACAGAGAGTAAGGCTATGTGCACACGTTCAGGATTTTTCACGTTTTTTTCCGTGGCAAAAATGCCTAAAAAACGCATGCAGTAAGCTTCCTATTATTCAGAATGCATTCTACAATTTTTGTGCACATGGTGCGTTTTTTTTCCGTGCAAAAAACGCATTGCGGTAAAAAACGCAGCATATTCATTATTTTCGCAGTAATTCCCGCTATATTATTGGCCTAGAATGTTCAGGAAAAAAAATCGCTGTAAAAATGCGCAAAAACCGCAATAAAAACGTGCAAAAAAACGCAATAAAAATACATGAGTATTTCCTGGGAAAAAATCTGGTTTTTCTCAGGAAACTTCTGCAAAGATTCCTGAACGTGCGCACATAGCCTAATGCTGCTTTTTGGGAATTTTGTAGATTTGTACCAAAGAGTCTATTAAAAAGGTCAAAAATTGACCTCCAGAGTTTGTTGATAACAGGACATGCTGACCAAATATGAATCTTATTACGCACCTCCAACATTTATCAGAGGCATTGTATATCCTTCTTTTTAAACCTATTTATTAGGACAGCCTATACACCTTTCATATATTTTACTGCTCTATTGCCCGTTGTCATCTATACAAGATACTGCCCTATATGCCCCATATACTATTTTATGTATTGTTTGTGTAAAATGGCATATTGTATACATATCGAAATCAAATATACATTATTTTGCAAAAATTTTAGGCTAGTTTGAAAAAAAAAATGCTACACAGTAAGCATGCTTTCTCAAACATAACCTGAACAATTAGCAATTAACAAAATGCAAAGTGCATGAACAAAAGAGCAGTGTGAAATCAATATTTGATATGACCACCCTTTGCTTTCAAAATGCCAGTAATTGAATTCTTCCAGGTACACTTGCACACAGATTTTGAATGACTCTGAAGGGAGGTTGTTCCAAGCATTTTGGAGAACTAAGCACAGATCTGTGTAAATCCTTCAGTCTTTTCATGTAATCCCAGACAGACTGTTCTTAAGATCAGAGGTCTATAAGGGCACATCATCACTTTCAGGGCGCCTTGTTTTTCTTCATTCTGAGTATATTTAGAGCGATTCAGATGCCTTCTATACAGTATTATGTGGTCGATGAGTATCTTTTCAAAACATCCGTTTATTCAGTTTTGAGTATGACCACCATAAGCTTTGGCTGATATTAATGAGGTTATTAATTGTTAGGAATGTTTTGCTAAGCTAAATGCACTTGGGCAAATCATCAAGATCCACTGCTGACAGCTGACAGCTCCTGTGCAATTGCTGACCAGTGACTTACCAGATGTGCTCCAGAGTCCGCAGAGACTGCAGGCCATGAAAGCACATTTAAGCCACTGCTACTGGCAGTTGCCTGTTATTGTTGTTTTGAAAAACCGCTCCTGTGACACTTTTACGTTCCCCCAAGATGGCTCATTCATGGCGTTCCCATGTGATCTATCCAGACCAATCTCCGGCTATCATTGCATATCAAAGCAGAACTAATTTCTGAAGAGAATAGACCTACATTCCATTCTCCATTACCGTCTTGCTCTGCGCCTTGGTAGACTTTGATAGTGGTGGCATGAGGTCAGTGGAATACCAATATTTGTAAATCTGTTACATAGCCCAAAGTCGTGAAAATGCCTTCAGATGGTTTGTATAGACACTGTGTGATGTCCTGGGATTGGTATGTGATGTATAATTTCACTTGCAGTACAGAATGGATCACTAAGCTCCATTCAGGGGCAACGACATAAAGAGGCCTTCATGTGGGAATGTCACACCAGTCCTACTTCTGTGATTATGGTGTGGAGTTGTATAATGTGTGGTAGCCGGACCCTCTAGTCTTCATTCAAGGCACACCAACAGCTCACTGTTACGTTGATTCAGTAGTAAAACCAGTGCTACGACCATTTCTCCAAAGTGTCCCAGGAGCCGTTTTCACGTTGCCCTTACTACTGTGAGCAGCTTACATGGACTAATTCTGCTACCATGGCCTCTGGACTCTTCTCTAAACATCTGGAATGTTATTAGTAGGCAATAACAAAGGACAAAACCAGCAGGCATCTTGATTTCCTCATCCAAATGCATTCAGCATGGCAGAACATTCTTCAGACAACTATTAATAACCTCATTGATAGCAGCCAAGTTAACACCTATTATGGCTACAGGTACTAACTATGCAGAACAAAGATGATTCAAATTTACAGATTAAAAGCATAAATCTTTATAATGCGTAAAAAAAAAAATCACAAAAATGAATAAAATAGGGAATGCCTAATAAGTAGGACCATCTTGTACCATTCCTCCTTTTTAGCACTGAGCACTTGTCACTTTAACCCCTTCATGACCCAGCCTATTTTGACCTTAATGACCTGGCCATTTTTTGCAATTCTGACCAGTGTCCCTTTATGAGGTAATAACTCATGACCGCATATGGCGACTAGGTGGGTTTTCCTTACCTTCTTACCGCTTGCTGTTATCCTCGCCACCAACCAATAACTCGTTCCTCCAAAATAAAACATGGTACATAATTCTTTGGATTATATTGGCCACAGCGGCCATTTTATTAACAAAACATACATAAAATTACATACATTAAATTGTATAAACACTTCCAATATCAGAGGGGAGGGTTCTTGGAGCTAAAGATCTGGCTTTTCCTAAAAATAACCAAACATAGTTTGACCACCGTATTACCCTCAGCCGTAAACCACCAGCTCGAGGGCACCAGACAACCCTTTTAGGGAAGACCAAAAACCACCATGAGCTCCCAGGGCAAAACCCCGTCCAGAGCCCATACCAAAAAGCCAGATCACCCCACATCATTTAAATGCCCTCAATTTCCTCCAAAATTCCATCCCTGAATTATAACCACTCCAAGAACCCCCACCCCCCGCCACAAGCCACTGCGACGATGTCAAACTTCCTCAAAATTTTACGAAAACCCCCATAAACCTTTTTCCAACTTCCGCTTCCCCTGAAGAACCCCCGATAAGAAAAACTTCCAACCGCTGACAAACAAAAAAGGGAGGGTGGGTGGGCTTCACTCTTCTTGATTTTATCAGGAATGGCCCTTTCCCGCACTTTTCTCCCTAACAACCCCTTAACAACGCCCACTCTATCTGTCCCCCAATCAACACACTCTATTTCAAAAAACTCTTACCCCCCCAACCCTGAAAACTCCTCCCCCAGTTCCAATGCAGTCATGTGGGGCTTCCACCTATCTCCGCTTGCTCCAGCCCCTTCTGGAGCACTTCAACGGATCCTAGCGATTCTCAGATTGTTTTTTTTTTTTCATGACTTATTGGGCTTCATGTTAGTGATAAATTTAGGTCAATAATTTCTGAGTTTATTTGTGGAAAAATCAAAAATTTGGCGAAAATTTTAAAATTTCGCAATTTTCAAATTTTGAATTTTTATTCTGTTAAACCAGAGAGTTATGTGACACAAAATAGTTAATAAATAACTTTCACATTTCTACTTTACGTCAGCGCAATTTTGGAAACAAAAATTTTTTTTTGTTAGGAAGTTATAAGGGTTAAAAGTTGACCAGCGATTTCTCATTTTTACAACACCATTTTTGTTTTTAGGGACCACATCACATTTGAAGTCACTTTCAGGGGTGTATATGATAAAAAATACCCAAAAGTGACACCATTCTAAAATCTACACCCCTCAAGGTGCGCAAAACCACATTCAAGAAGTTCATTAACCCTTCAGGTGCTTCACGAGAACTAAAGCAATGTGGAAGGAAAAAATGAACATTTTACTTTTTTCACAAAAAATTTAGCTTGGAACCAAACTTTAGTTTACTTTAGTCCATGTTTTTTTTTTATTTTCACAGGTAACAGGAGAAATTGAACATCAAATTTTATGGTCCATTTTTTTTCCTGAGTCTGCCGATACCCCATATGTTGGGGGAAAACTACTGTTTGGGTGCATGACAGGGATTTACAAAACCATTTTTTTAGGAACCACCTCACATTTGAAGTCAGTTTGATGAGTCTATATGTCTGAAAATACCCAAAAGTGACACCATTCTAAAAACTGCACCCCTCAAGGTACTCAAAACCATTCAAGAAGTTTATTCACCCTTCAGGTGCTTCACGCAAAATTGGCTAGAATCAATGGTTGCACCATGTCACGTTTAGAGACCCCCTGATGTGCCTAAACTGTGGAAACCCCTCAATTCTAACTCCAACCCTAACCCCAACACACCCCTAACCCTAATCCCAACCCTAACCTAAATCCTAACCCTAACCTAAATCCTAACCCTAATGGAAAAATAAAAACATATTTTCTTTAGTTCATTATTTTTCCCTACCTATGGTGATGATAAAGGGGGGGGTTATTTACTATTTTTTTTTTTGATCACTGTGATAGGGTCTATCACAGTGATCAAAATGTACTTTCAATGAATGAATGAATCTGCCGGCCGGAAGATGGCGGCGCCCATGGACCGGGCACGAGGAACGGCGGAAGGGACACCTCGGGACTCCGGAGGTACCGGGGGAAGGATCGGAAGCTGGGGGGAAGCGGAATGAAAAGGAGGGGGAGCAGATGCTGACGGCGGCGGCAGATCGCCACCGTCAGTCGCTGTGGGGGGGTCAGTTTAGTGTCTCCAGCCATGGCCGATGATATTGCAGCATCGGCCATGGCTGGATTGTTATATTTCACCAAGTTTCGTTGGTGAAATATTATAATCGCTCTGATAAGCTGTTTCACTTTCAACAGCCAATCAGAGCAATCATAGCCACAGGGGGGGTGAAGCACAAAGCCTCCTGTCCTTGCGGGTCGGGTGACCTTTCAGTGACCCTGGTCATCCGACCCGCAGGAACGGGATTCATACCATGACGCCTACGTAGTCGTCACATGTCGGGAAGGCACAGGTTTTCATGATGCGTACATAGGCGTCATAGGTCGGGAAGGGGTTAAAGTCTTAAGAATTAGTGCATATTTAAATATATTTATACCGTTCTGGAGACACTGACACTTAATAAAGAATGCGACTATCCTTCACTTGTATCATCTTCCTTAACCCCTTTATACCTTCTTGCGTACTATTCCGTCCATGTGACCTTGTACTTAATTCCCAGGGACGGAATAGTACGTCACATGCGATCAGCTGCGCTCTCGGGGGGAGCGCAGTTGATCGCGGCCGGGTGTCAGCTGATTATCACAGCTGACACCCGGCGCTATGTGCCAGGAGCAGTCACGGACCGCTCCCTGCACATTAACCCCTGGCACACTGCGATCAAACATGATCGCGGTGTGCCGGGGCACAGGGTAGCATTGCGCAGGGAGGAGGCTCACTGCGTGCTTCCTCAGACCCCCAGAAGAGCGCAATTTGATCGCGCTGTTCCGAGGCCTTCCTCAATGCAAGACCCCGGATCCAAGATGGCCGCGGGGTCCTGCAGGGAGGTGGCAGGTGCTGAGGAAGCCTGCAGCAGTGCCAGTGAGATCGCTGGTGTGACAGAGTGCTGTGCACACTGTCATACCAGCGATCTGACCCTATACAGTGATGTCCCACCCTGGGACAAAGTAAAAAAGTTAAAAAAATAAAAATAACAAGTGTAAAACAAATTCATAAATAATGAAAAAAAAAAATTCCACAATAAATTCCTTTCTTCATGTAAATAAAATAAAAAAAAAAAACAATAAAAGTACACATATTTAGGATCGCCGCGTCCGTAACGACCCGCCCTATAAACCTGTCCCATTAGTTAACCCCTTTAGTGAACCCCTTAAAAACATTGTTTTACCATGATTTTTTTTATCATCATACCGCCGAACAAAAAGTGGAATAACACGCGATCAAAAAGACGGATATAAATAAACATGGTACCGCTGAAAACGTCATCTTGTCCCGCAAAAAATGAGCCGCAATACAGCATCATCAGTAGTGTTGAGCATTCCGATACTGCAAATATCGGGTATCGGCCGATATTAGCTGTATCGGAATTCCGATTCCGAGTTCCGATATTTTCGTCTTATCGGATACCGGAATCGGGATTGTCACTGTCACTGTCAGTGTCCGTCGGTCGGGTCTGTCAGGAGTCAGCGCACTTACCTGGCAGAAGATCTCCGGCGGTCACGTCCTGCACTGCTTCATGGCCGCCATCATCTTTCCCCGGCGGTCACATGCAGTTTCTCCGCGATAACTGCAGTGACTGCTGGGTAATCCCGGCCGTAAAGCAGTCAGTCCGATGACGTCACCGCCGGGGAAGCAGGTAATCAGCTGTGCTGCGTTGCAATGACAGGCTCTGCCTGTCATTGCGATGTAGCAGAGCTGGATCGTCGTGGGACTATCGTTATGGACTGCGTCGGACAGGTGGTATACTGTTGGTTTGTTTTTTTTCTTTTTTTACAGGAGATCGATGGCGTCGCAGGAATGAGTGTATAATAAAAGAAATGAAAACTGTGTTGTCTCTTTTATTTCATTAAAATACTTTTTTCTTGCTGTGTCTTTTTTTTACATTTAATAACTTTGGGATTAATAATGGATCGGTGTCTTATTGACGCCTCTCCATTATTAACCGGGCTTATTGTCACCGTGCAATCAACGGTGACAATAACCCCTTATTACCCCGCTTGCCACCGCTACAGGGCAAGTGGGAAGAGCCGGGTAAAGTGCCACAATTGGCACATCTTTTGATGCGCCAAATGTGGGGCTGCTGTAGCCTGGTATTATCAGGCTGTTGAGGGCCAAAATCCATGGGCCTTGACAGTCTTTTAATACCAGGCCGCAGCAGTCTGCATTTTACTTGGCTGGTTAACAAAAATAGGGGGGATCCCCACGCCGTTTTTTTTTTCGAGGGGATCCCCTATTTTTGTTAACCAGCCAAGCTAAGCAGACTGCTGTGGCCTGGTATTATCAGGCTTGCAAGGTCCATGGATATTGGATCCTTACCAGCCTGAAAAACCAGGCCTCAGCGGTCTGCTTCATCTGGCTGGTTAACAAAAATAGGGGGGACCCCACGCCAATTTTTTTCGAGGGGATCCCCTATTTTTGTTAATCAGCCAAGATATGCAGACTGCTGTGGCCTGGTATTATCAGGCTGGCAAGGTCCATGGATCTTGGCTCCTTAACAGCCTGAAAATCCAGGCCTCAGCGGTCTGCTTCATCTGGCTGGTTAACAAAAATAGGGGGGACCCCACGCCAATTTTTTCGAGGGGATCCCCTATTTTTGTTAATCAGCCAAGATATGCAGACTGCTGTGGCCTGGTATTATCAGGCTGGCAAGGTCCATGGATCTTGGCTCCTTAACAGCCTGAAAATCCAGGCCTCAGCGGTCTGCTTCATCTGGCTGGTTAACAAAAATAGGGGGGACCCCACGCCATTTTTTTTTCGAAGGGAACCCCTATTTTTGTTAATCAGTTCCCTCTGACGTCACTGATTGTGTCCCTGGCTGACCTGAAGTGAAAGTGGAAAGCAATCAATTAAGCTTTCCACTTAAGGGCCCGTCTCACATAGCGATATCGCTACCGAGATCGCTGCTGAGTCACTAGTTTTGTGACGCAGCAGCGAGCTCACCAGCGATATCGCTGTGTGTGACATTCAGCGACGATCAGCCCACCTGCCGGGTATCGCTGATCGTCGCTGAAATGTCAGGACCTTTGATCGCTGGTTTCCCGCTGACAGGCACACATCGCTGCGTGTGACAGGCGGGAGACCAGCGATCCGCTGGTAACCAAGGTACACAGCGGGTTTCCAGGCGCGGGGCTGTGCCTAGAAACCCGCTGTGTACCTTGGTTACCAGCGGATCGCTGGTCTCCCGCCTGTCACACGCAGCGATGCGTGCCTGTCAGAGGGAAACCAGCGATCAAAAAAAGGTCCTGACATTTCTGCGACGATCAGCGATACCCGGCAGGGGGCTGATCGTCGCTGAATGTCACACACAGCGATATCGCTGGTGAGCTCGCTGCTGCGTCACAAAACTAGTGACTCAGCAGCGATCTCGGTAGCGATATCGCTATGTGAGACGGGCCCTTAAGCGATGTTACCGCAGTGTCGCTGTCCCAGATCGCTGCCTGAGCTGCCTGTTTGGCAGCTCAGCAGCGATCATGTAGCGATACACCAGCGATCCTGACAAGTGCAAATCGTTGTCGGGATCGCTGGTGTATCGTTATGTGACACCCAGCCTTTACTCTCCTGTCAGGCAGGAGAGGAACTCATTCATTTGGGGTTTACTGTGAGGCTGCAGCATTAGCTGCGGTCCCTGCAGTAAACATTAACCCTTTCTGAAGGATTACACCGTGGGACCTGACTGTGCATGGGATAGGTAAGAATAATTTTGCTTTTTTATTTTATTTTTATTACAGGAAATGGTTTTTGCAGTAAAATAAAAGATGGTCAAAAACATGTGTCTTTATTTCATTAAAATGATTTTTAATTAAAGTGTGTGTGTTTTATTTTTATTTCATGCAATAGGATTAATAATTGATAGTTGTCTAATTGACAGCTCTCAATTATTAACCTGGCTTAAGGTCACCTTTCAATAGCAAGGTGGCTTTAACCCCATATTAACCCATTCGCCACCGCTACAGGGCAATGGGAATAGACGGGCAAAGTGCCAGAAAGGGCGAATCTAATTATAGATTTGTCTTTCCTGGGGTGTCTGGGGGCAGATGTTAGTAGCCGGGGGGGGGGGGCAAAAATAATGGTCCCTCTCTGGGCTATTATTATCTGCCCCCACTCACTGGCTTTGTCTGCCTGGTTGCGAAAATAGGGCGGGAGCCCACGCATTTTTTTTCAGCAATTTTACACCTCATATATATATATACATGTCATTGAATTTGTGACACATATATATATATATTTATATTTGTAGTTCATACACTTCTACATAGTATAATAGCCGCTAATTCAATTGCCGGCTTTTGTGAAAATGCAGAACCCGACATGAAATGACACTTGGTGTACATAGGGTTAACCATGTCTTTTCATGTCCTTTGCTATCTAATTTGCACAAACAATTAAATCAGACTATGTGTGCAAAATTTCACACCTGTAGGGGTTAATTAAAGGTGTAAATTCGTAGCAAAAAAGTCCGTTTTTTTTACAACGAATTTACACCTTTAATTAACCCCTACAGGTGTGAAATTTTGCACACATAGTCTGATTTTATTGTTTGTGCAAATTAGATAGCAAAGGACATGAAAAGACATGGTTAACCCTATGTACACCAAGTGTCATTTCATGTCGGGTGACCCGACATGAAATGACACTTGGTGTACATAGGGTTAACCATGTCTTTTCATGTCCTTTGCTATCTAAGGCCGGAGTCACACTGGCGACAAAATCGGACGACTGCAATGCGATGAAATATCGCATTGCAGTCTGCCCTATGTTAATCTATGGAGCAGCTCCCAGTATCAGATTTTTTGTGGTCCGTTTTAAACGTCCGTGTACAATCGCAGCATGCTGCGATTGTCACCGATTGTGGGTCGACTATCGCCAATGCAAGTCTATGGGAGCGATGAAAAATCTGATTACAAACGGACCACACTGTGTGACTTGCGATGAAATCGCATCGGTGTCCTTTAGAAAAGCCGGCAATTCATCCCCGGCTATACTGTAAAATCACACTGACAGCTTTAATAAAGACTAGAAAGAATAGATATATACACATAGAACACATATATATATATATATATATATAATATATATATATATACATGTCATTGTGACATGTATATATACATATATTTATAGTTCCTAGACTTCTACATACTGTAATAGCCGCTAATTCAATTGCCGGGTTTTGTGAAATCACAGAAGCCGACATGAAATGATACATTGTTTCCACACATTTAACCATGTAATTTCATGTATTTTTATATATGTTTGAAACTTACAATTACATGAGTGTATTTGTGCAAAATTTCAGACATGTAGGGGTTAATTAAAGGTGTAAATTCGTTGAAAAAAAATGCGTGGGCTCCCGCTGTATTTTCTCCACCAGACAGACAAAGCAAAGCGAGTGTGGGGCAGATAATATAGCCCAGGGAGGGTGCATTTTTTTTGTGCCCCCCCTGGCTACTAACATCTGCCCCCAGACACCCCAGAAAGGGCAAATCTATAATTAGATTCGCCCTTTCTGGCACTTTGCCCGTCTATTCCCATTGCCCTGTAGCGGTGGCGAATGGGTTAATCTCACCTTACTGTCACCTTGCTATTGAAAGGTGACCTTAAGGCAGGTTAATAATTGATAGCTGTCAATTAGACAACTATCAATTATTAATCCTATTGAAGTAAATAAAAAAACACACACACTTTAAGAATAAATAATTTTAATGAAATAAAAACACATTTTTTTGACCATATTTTATTTTACACTTAATCCGTGCGAAGCCATTGATCTCCTAAAATAAAGAAAAAGAAATAAAACAACATTATTCTTACCTATTCCGCCGATCTGTCATGTCCCACGCTGTAATCCTTCACAAAGGGTTAACTAGCTTTGAGCCAAGCAGTGCAAGTAATCCTGCATGCTCAGCTCAAAGCTCATGAATGAATAAGTTCCTCTCCTGGCGACAGGAGAGGATGTGTTTCATGAATGAAGCTTAATTGATTGTGTCCACTTTCCCTTTAGGTCAGGTCACTACAGTTAAATTGCCAATAAATCAATTAAGCTCCATTCATGAATCTATTCCTCTACTTTCGCTGGGAGAGGAAGTTATTCATTCAGGGGAATACAGGTCTGAGACAGCATTATTAGCTCTCTGCGACCTGTAACCTGTTAACCCTTTCTGATGGATTACACCGTGGGACCTGACTGTACATCGGATTGGTAAGTATAATTTTGCTTTTTTATTTTATTTTTATTACAGGAAATGGTTTTAGCAGGAAAATAAAATATGGTCAAAAACTGTGTGATTATTTAATTAAACTTATTTTTTATTAAACTGTGTGTGTTTGATTTTTCTTTCATACAATAGGATTAATAATTGATAGTTGTCTAATTGACAGCTATCAATTATTAACCTGGCTTAAAGTGACCTTTCAATTGCAAGGTCATTTTAACCCTTATTAACCCATTCGCCACCGCTACAGGGCAATGGGAATAGACGGGCAAAGTGCCAGAAAGGGCGAATCTAATTATAGATTTGCCCTTTCTGGGGTGTCTGGGGCAGATGTTAGTAGCCAGGGGGGCACAAAAAAAATGTACCCTCCCTAGGCTATTATTATCTGCCCCCACTCGCTTGCTTTGTCTGTCTGGTGGAGAAAATACAGCGGGAGCCCACGCATTTTTTTTCAACGAATTTACACCTTTAATTAACCCCTACATGTCTGAAATTTAGCACACATATACTCATGTAATTGTATGTTTCAAACATATATAAAAATACATGAAATTACATGGTTAAATGTGTGGAAACAATGTATCATTTCATGTCGGCTTCTGTGATTTCACTGAAGCCGGCAATTGAATTAGCGGCTATAACAGTATGTAGAAGTGTAAGAATTATAAATATATGTATATATATATGTCACAATGACATATATATATATATATGTGCTCTATGTGTATATATCTATTCTTTCTTTTGGCATTTAAATACTATTCTTTTGGATCCATTATATGTCAGTTTTGCAAGCCTGCGAGAAAATCTCGCAAGTCGGATGAAAATCGGATGTTACAAGGTACACACACATGCGATTAAATCGCATCTTTGAAGGAAAATCGGATGCCAGAAGGATGTGTGATGTTTTTATTTTGATCCGATTGTCGACCGTCTAAAACGGACCGATTTTTTGTGGTTGTGTGTGACTCCAGCCTAATTTGCACAAACAATTAATCAGACTATGTGTGCAAAATTTCACACCTGTAGGGGTTAATTAAAGGTGTAAATTCGTAGCAAAAAAGTCCGTTTTTTTTACAACGAATTTACACCTTTAATTAACCCCTACAGGTGTGAAATTTTGCACACATAGTCTGATTTAATTGTTTGTGCAAATCAGATAGCAAACGACATGAAAAGACATGGTTAACCCTATGTACACCAAGTGTCATTTCATGTCGGGTGCTTCTGTCTTTTCACTGAAGCCGGCTTTACCCGGCAATTGAATGAGAGGATATTTTACTATGTAGAAGTGTATAAACTATACATATATGTATATATATATGTCACAATGACATGTATATATATATATATATATGTATTCTATGTGTGTATATTTAGTGTTTACAAGGAAAGAATGGGTTTTTTTTAGTTGCGATATTTTGTTCCCATAGACTTACATGGGACTTCCGGTATCGGTATCGGGTATCGCCGATATTTTAGTGATATCGGCGATACCATTCCGATTCCGATACTTTAGGATATCGGAAAGTATCGCTCAACTCTAATCATCAGTGAAAAAATAAAAAAAGTTATAGCTTGCAGAATAAAGCGATGCAAAAATAATTATTTTTTATATATCATTGTTTTTATTGTATAAAAGCGCCAAAACAATAAAAAATGATACAAATGAGGTATCACTGTAATCGTACTGACCCGAAGAATAAAACTGCTTTATCAATTTTACCACACACGGAACGGTATAAACGCCCACCACCCAAAAGAAATTCATGAATTGCTGGTATTTGTTCATTCTGCCTCCCAAAAATCTTAATAAAAAGCGATCAAAAATGTCATGTGCCCAAAAATGGTACGAATAAAAAAGTCACCTCGTCCCGCAAAAAGTAAGACCTCACATGACTCTGTGGGCCAAAATAAGAAAAAAAATATAGCTCTCAAAATGTTATGATGCAAAAACTATTTTTTTGCAATAAAAAGCGTCTTTTAGCGTGTGACAGCTGATAATCATAAAAACCCACTATAAATAGTAAATCAAACCCCCCTTTATCACCTCCTTAGTTAGGGAAAAATAATAAAATAAAAAAATGTATTTATTTCCATTTTCCCGTTAGGGTTGGGGCTAAAGTTTAGGGTTAGGGTTGGGACTAGGGTTACGGGTGTGTTAGGGTTAGGTTTGTGGTTAGGGTTATGATTAGGGTTAGGGGTGTGTTGGGGTTAGGGTTGGAGTTAGAATTGGGGGGTTTCCACTGTTTAGGCACATCAGGGGCTCTCCAAATATGACATGGCGTCTGATCTCAATTCTAGCCAATTCGGCGTTGAAAAAGTCAAACCATGCTCCTTCCCCTTCTGAGCTCTGTCATCAGGGCCGGCTCCAGGTTTTTATGGGCCCCGGGCGAAAGAGTCTCAGTGGGCCCCCTTAACACAGACCACGATTCATGATGCACAGATACTGCAGAGAAATATGGGTATAGCACAACGCCAAACACTTCTCTTCTTCCATTACATGACTGATACCTATTGTAAATTGTACAATAGCTCAAAAACCACCAAATCCTCACAGCGCACAGTACAGACTGGACAGTACAGTCCTCCATATAATATTATGGGCACCACATAGTCTCCCCCTCATCACCCATATAATACCCCATGCAGGATGTCACCCCGCCATCCCCATATAATGCTCCATACAGAATACTGAACCCAATATAATGCGCCATACAGAATACTGGACCACATATAATGCTCCATACAAAATATGGAGCTCTCCTCTACACTGTGCTGCATTCTGCACTGTTACGGCTCAGGAAAGGGCGCTGTGGAAAGACTCCCCATTATCATCATCATTGCCTGCCCATTATCATCATCATTGCCTCCCCTCATCATCATCGTTTCCCTATCATCATCATTGCCTCCCCATTAATATCATCATCATCATTGCCTTCCCATTATCATTGCCTCCCCATCATCATCATTATCATTGCCTCCCTATTAATATCATCATCATTGCCTCCCCATTAATATCAATAGCATTGCCTTCCCATTATCATTGCCTCCCCATCATCATCATTATCATTGCCTCCCCATTATCATCATCATCACCTTCCCATTATCATTGCCTCCCCATCATCATCATCATCACCTCCTCACCACCATCACTGCCTGCCTCCCCCCACCACCATCACACATACAGCACCGCAGGCAGCACTCTCTCACATACACACAGGCAGACAGACACACACGCGCAGGCACACACACACATCGATCTCACCTGTCTGGCATCATTCAGCGGCGCTGCTGTGAGAGAGGAAGCACCAGCGCAGGCGCCCCCGGAGCTCGGAGCTGCGGCAGCGGAGGCACGGGGAGAGGTGAGTATTGCGCCGGCTGCCGCCGGGGCCCTGAGCAAGCGGGGGGGCCCAGTGGCGGCGCTGACACCGCTAACGGGCGCCGGGGTGCCCGACGGCGAGTGGGCCCCCCTGCCTGCTCAGGGCCCCGGCACTTGCCCGGGTGTGCCGGGTGCTGACGCCGGCCCTGTCTGCCATGCAGACCAAACAGTAGTTTACCCCCACATATAGGGTATCGGCATACTCAGGACAAATTGCACAATAACTCTTGGGGTCCAATTTCTTCTGTTACCCTTGGGAAAATAAAAAATTGGGGGCGAAAATATAATTTTTATGGAAAAAAATATGATTTTTTATTTTTATGTCTCTACGTTATAAACTTCTGTGAAGCACTTGGGGGTTCAAAGTTCTCACCACACATCTAGATAAGTATCTTTGGGGGTCTAGTTTCCAAAATGAGGTCACTTTTGGGGGTTTCCACTGTTTAGGCACATCAGGGGCTCTCCAAACGTGAGATGACACCCGCAGACCATTCCATCAAAGTCTGCAATGCAAAACGTCACTACTTCACTTCCGAGCCCCGACGTGTGCCCATACAGTAGTTTTCTCCCACATATAGGGTATCGGCGTACTCAGGATAAATTGGACAACAACTTTTTGGGTCCAATTTCTCCTGTTACCCTTGGAAAAATAAAAAAATTGGGGACTAAAAGATCCTGATTGTGGAAAAAATATGATTTTTTATTTTCATGCCCGGGCGTTATAAACTTCTGTGTAGCCCATGGGGGTTCAAAGTGCTCACCACACATCTAGATAAGTTCCTTTGGGGTCTAGTTTCCAAAATGGGGTCACTTGTGGGGGGTTTCCACTGTTTAGGCACATCAGGGGCTCTCCAAACGCGACATGGTGTCCAATCTCAATTCCAGCCAATTTTGGTTTTAAAAAATCAAACTGCGCTCCTTTCCTTCCAAGCCCTGCCGTGCACCCAGACAGTGGTTTTCCCCCACATATGGGGTATCTGCGTACTCAGGAGAAATTGCACAACAACTTTTTCTGTCCATTTTCTCCTTTTACTCTTGTTAAAATAAAAAAATTGTTTGTAAAATATCATTTTTGTGACTAAAAAGTTAAATGTTCATTTTCTCCTTCCAAGTTGCTTCAGCTCCTGTGAAGCACCTGAAGGGTTAATAAACTTCTTGATTGTGGTTTGAGTACCTTGAGGGGTGCAGTTTTTAGAATGGTGTCACTTTTGGGTATTTTCTGCCATATAGACCCCTCAAAGTGACTTCAAATGTGAGGTGGTCCCTAAAAAAAATAGTTTTGTACAATTTGTTGTAAAAATGAGAAATCGCTGGTCAACTTTTAACCCTTATAACTTCGGAACAAAAAAAAAATTTGGTTTCAAAATTGTGCTGATGTAAAGTAGACATGTGGGAAATGTTATTTAGTAACTATTTTGTGTGACATATTTCTCTGTTTTAAGGGAATAAAAATTCAAAGTTTGAAAATTGCAAAATTTTCTAAACTTTCGCTATATTTCCATTTTTTTCATAAATAACTGCAAGTTATATTGAAGAAATTTTACCACTATCATGAAGTACAATATGTCACGAGAAAACAATTTCAGAATCGTGAAGATCCGTTGAAGCATTCCAGAGTTATAGCCTCATAAAGAGACAGTGGTCAGGATTGTAAAAATTGGCCCGGTCATTAACGTGCAAACCACCCTTGGGGGTTAAGGGGTTAATCATGGTATTTTGTTCACATAAATAGCACCATTATTATTATTGGCCCTTTTAATCTGATAATTACCATTCTTTCTCCATGACAGTGCGCATTTTGTTTTTGTTTTTCATGATTCCATAATTTTTCCCCTCAGAATTGAGTGATTCCATAATTTTTTCCCTCAGAATTGAGTGATTCCATAATTTTTCCACTATGCTTGGTTAAAAAAAAAAAACCATTACTGACTACCACATTATTTGTTCTTGATTTCTTTTAGTGTTTCTTAAAGCCATAAAGTTGACATTTGAAATGACTTCAGTTTTGTGCCATGTCTCTGATCTGTTTTTTTTTTTTCAACAAAATAAAACAACTGAATGAACATCCTCCAAGGCCGGTGATTCCATAATTTTTGCCAGGGGTTGTATATATACAGTGGGGAAAAAAAGTATTTAGTCAGCCACCAATTGTGCAAGTTCTCCCACTTAAAAAGATGAGAGGCCTGTAATTGACATCATAGGTAGACCACAACTATGAGAGTCAGAATGAGAAAAGAAATCCAGAAAATTATCTTGTCTGATTTAGCAAGATTTATTTTGCAAATTATGGTGGAAAATAAGTATTTGGTCACCTAAAAACATGCAAGATTTCTGTCTCTCACAGACCTTTAACTTCTTCTTTAAGAGGCTCCTTTGTCCTCCGCTCACTACCTGTAGTGATGGCACCTGTTTGAACTTGCTATCAGTATAAAAGACACCTGTCCACAACCTCAAACAGTCACACTCCAAACTCCACTATAGTGAAGACCAAAGAGCTGTCAAAGGACACCAGAAACAAAATTGTAGCCCTGCACCAGGCTGGGAAGACTGAATCTGCAATAGGCAAGCAGCTTGATGTGATTAAATCAACTGTGGAAGCAGTAATAAGAAAATGGAAGACATGCAAGACCACTGATAATCTCCCTCGATCTGGGGTCCACGCAAAATCTCACCCCATGGGGTCAAAATGATCACAAGAACGGTGAGCAAAAATCTCAGAACCACTCGGGGGACCAAGTGAATGACCTACATAGAGCTAGGACCACCGTAACAAAGGCTACCATCAGTAACACACTATGCCGCCAGGGACTCAGATCCTGCAGTGCCAGACGTGTCCCCCTGCTTAAGCCAGTACATGTCCGGGCTGTTCTGAAGTTTGCTAGAGAGCATTTGGATTATCTAGAAGAGTATTGGGAGAATGTCATATGGTCTGACGAAACCAAAGTAGAACTGTTAGGTAGAAACAAAACTTGTCGTGTTTGGAGGAGACAGACTGCTGAGTGGCATCCAAAGAACACCATACCTACTGTGAAGCATGGGGGTGGCAACATCATACTTTGGGGCTGTTTTTCTGGAAAGGGACCAGGACAACTGATCCGTGTACATGAAAGAATGAGTGGGGCCACGTATTGTGAGATTTTGAGTGCAAACCTTCCATCAGCAAGGGCATTGAAGATGAAATGTGGATGAGTCTTTCAGCATGATAATGATCCCAAGCACACCGCCAGGGCAACGTAGGAGTGGCTTTGTAAGAAGCATAACAAGGTCCTAAAGTGGCCTAGCTCAACCCCATAGAAAACAGTTGGAGGGATTTGAAAGTCCGTGTTGCTCAGCGACAGGTCTAAAACATCACTGCTCTAGAGGAGATCTGCATGGAGGAATGGGCTAACATACCACCAACAGTGTGTGCCAACCTTGTGAAGACTTACAGAAAACGTTTGACCTCTGTCATTGCCAACAATGGATATATAACAAAATATTGGGATGAACTTTTGCAAATTATGGTGGAAAATAAGTATTTGGTAATTAACAAAATAAATCTTTGGTTAATCAGACAAGGTGATTTTCTGGATTTGTTTTCTCATTTTGACTCTCATAGTTGTGGTCTACCTATGACAGGGCCGGCGTCAGCACCCGGCACACCCGGGCAAGTGCCGGGGCCCTGAGCAGGCAGGGGGCCCACTCGCAGTCTGGCACCCCCGCGCCCGTTAGCTGAGGAGAGCGGTGTCAGTTCCGCCACTGGGCCCCCCCCCCCCCCGCTTGCTCAGGGCCCCGGCATCAGCTGGCACAATACTTACCTCTCCAGTGCCTCCGCTGCCGCAGCTCCGGGCTCCAGGGGGCGCCGGCGCTTCCTCTCACAGCAGCGCCGCTGAATGACGTCATCATTCAGCGGCCGGCTGTGGCAGAGAGCGCGGGGACGCCGGACAGGTAAGACGTGTTTTTGTGTGTCTGTGTGTGTGTCTGTGTGTATGTAGTGCGGTGCTTTGTGTGTGTGTGTATGTATGTGTGTGTGTATGTATGTGAGAGAGTGCTTGTGTGCTGTCTGTGTGATGATGGGCAGGCATTGCTGATAATGGGGAGGCATTGATGATGATGATGGGGAGAAGATGATGATAATGGGCAGGCATTGATGATAATGGGCAGGCATTGATGATGGGGAGAAGATGATGATGGGCAGGCATTGCTGATAATGGGGAGGCATTGATGATGATGGGGAGAAGATGATGATAATGGGCAGGCATTGATGATAATGGGCAGGCAATGATGATGGGGAGAAGATGATGATGGGCAGGCATTGATGATGATGGGGAGGAGATGATGATCATGATGGGCAGGCATTGCTGATAATGGGGAGGCATTGATGATGATGGGGAGAAGATGATGATAATGGTCAGGCATTGATGATAATGGGCAGGCATTGATGATGGGGAGAAGATGATGATGGGCAGGCATTGATGATGATGGGGAGGAGATGATGATCGGCAGGCATTGCTGATAATGGGGAGGTATTGATGATGAGGGGGAGAAGATGATGATAATGGGCAGGCATTGATGATAATGGGCAGGCATTGATGATGGGGAGAAGATGATGATGGGGAGATGATGATGATGGGCAGGCATTGATGATAATGGGGAGGCCATGATGATGATGGGGAGGCAATGATGATGATAAGGAGGCAATGATGATGATGGGGAGACAATCATGATAATAATGGGGAGTCTTTCCACAGCGCCCTTTCCTGAGCCATAACAGTGCAGAACGCAGTACAGCGCAGAGGAGAGCTCCATATTTTGTATGGAGCATTATATGGGGACCAGTATCCTGTATGGAGCATTATATCGGGTCCAGTATTCTGTATGGAGCATTATTTTGGGTCCAGTATTCTGTATGGAGCATTATATGGGGGGTGACATCCTGCATGGGGTATTATATGGGTGATGAGGGGGAGACTGTGGTGCCCATAATATTGTATGGAGGACTGTACTGTCCAGTCTGTTCTGTGCGCTGTGAGGATTTGTACAATTTACAATAGATATCACTCATGTAATGGAAGAAGTGAAGTATTTGGCATTGTACTGCACCTATATTTCTCTGCTGTATCTGTGCATCATGAATCGTGGTCTGTGTTAAAGGGGCCCACTGAGGCTCTTTCGCCCGGGGCCCATAAAAACCTGGAGCCGGCCCTGACCTATGATGTCAAAGCACAAACCGGTCATGCTGAAGGATGTTGCAGGCAGCAGGTTCACACTCAGCTCATGTGACAGATGTGACAGAGTCTGGAGATGCCGTGGAGAGCAATCTGCTGCCTGCAACATCCTTCAGCATGACCAGTTTGGCAGTGGGTCAGTAATGGTGTGGGGTGGCATTTCTTTGGAGGGCCACACAGCCCTCCTTGTGCTCGCCAGAGGTAGCCTGAGTGCCATTAGGTACCAAGATGAGATCCTCAGAACCCCTTGTGAGACCATATGCTGATGCCGTTGGCCCTGGGTTCCTCCTAATGCAGGACAATGCTAGACCTCATGTGGCTGGAGTGTGTCAGCAGTTCCAGCAAGATGAAGGCATTGAAGTTATAGACTGGCCTGCCCGTTCCCCAGTCCTGAATCCGATTGAGCACATCTGGGACAGCATGTCTCGCTCCATCCACCAACGTCACGTTGCACCACAGACTGCACAGGAGTTGACACTTGCTTTAGTCAAGGTCTGGGAGGAGCTCCCTCAGTAGAACATCCGCAACCTTATCAGGAGCATGCTCAGGCGTTGTAGTGAGGTCATACAGGCACGTGGAGGCCACACACAATACTGAGCGTCATTTTGACTTCCACTTTAATTTTGTCTTGTTTTGCTTTTCATGTTGGCTTGTTTCCACTTTCATTTTGGGGGTCTCTCCAAATCCAGGCCTTCATTGGTTCAAAAATTTGATTTCCATTGATGATTTTTGTGTGATTATGTTGACAGCACATACAACTTTGTTCACAACAAAGTATTCAATGAGAATATTTCATTCTTTTAGATCTAGGATGTGTTATTTGAGTGTTCCCTTTATTTTTTTGAGCAGTGTATATACAGTACAGACCAAAAGTTTGGACACACCTCATTCAAAGATTTTTCTGTATTTTCATGACTATGAAAATTGTAGAATCACACTGAAGGCATCAAAACTATGAATTAACACATGTGGAATTATACATTACACTTTACAAAAGTTTGGACACACCTTCTCAATCAAAGATTTTTCTGTATTTTCATGACTGTGAAAATTGTAGAATCACATTGAAGGCATCAAAACTATGAATTAACACATGTGGAATTATACATTACACTTTACAAAAAAGTGTGAAAACAACTGAAAATATGTTTTATATTCTAGGTTCTTCAAAGTAGTCACCTTTTGCTTTGATTACTGCTTTGCACGCAGAACAGGTGAACGGATGGACTCTACATGCCTGGTTCCCACCGTGAAGCATGGAGGAGGTGGTGTGATGTTGTGGGAGTGCTTTGCTGGTGACACCGTTGGGGATTTATTCAAAATTGAAGCGGTGAGTGGTCCAGCTCACCCCAAACCATCTCGATTGGGTTCAGGTCTGGTGACTGTGGAGGCCAGGTCATCTGGCATAGCACCCCAACACTCTCCTTCTTGGTCAAAAAGCCCTTACACAGCCTGGAGGTGTGTTTGTGGTCATTGTCCTGTTGAAAAATAAATGATGGTCCAACTAAACGCAAACCGGATGGAATAGCATGCCGCTGCAAGATGCTGTGGTAGCCATGCTGGTTCAGTATGCCTTCAATTTTGAATAAATCCCCAACAGTGTCACCAGCAAAGCACCCCCCACACATCACACCACCTCCTCCATGCTTCACGGTGGAACCAGGCATGTAGAGTCCATCCGTTCACCTTTTCTGCGTGCAAAGCAGTAATCAAAGCAAAAGGTGGCTACTTTGAAGAACCTAGAATATAAGACATATTTTCAGTTGTTTCACACTTTTTTGTAAAGTGTAATGTATAATTCCACATGTGTTAATTCATAGTTTTGATGCCTTCAATGTGATTCTACAATTTTCACAGTCATGAAAATACAGAAAAATCTTTGATTGAGAAGGTGTGTCCAAACTTTTGGTCTGTACTGTATATATATGTATGTGTATGTATATCTCCTTATTTTCTGCATGCAATTAATCAATTAATGCCTAGATGATATATATTACTGTTAGGATTTTTCTAGCGTCCCATTTGAGGCGTTCCCTATTTTATTTTTGTGATTTTATTACAAATAATAAAGGCATGCTTTTAATTTGTAAATGGATCTCTTCTTTGTTCTGTATAGTACTTGCAGCCAGAACAGGTGTTTAAGGCCTCTTTCACACTTCCGTTGTGTGACGTCCGCCCAAGCGTTAAAATGGCGGATCCGTCAGAAAAGGTAAAAAACGGATGCAAAACTGGTGAGAGAGAGAGAGAGAGAGAGACCCCGAACAGTGTTTTCTGCATTTACAATGGTTTTCTATAGAGGCGACGGATCCGCAGGCGGATTCCGTCAAAAACGGATGCCAGCGGATCCGCCGCCCATAGGCGGCCATTATACAAAATGGCGGACAAAAAAAACGTTGCATTGGAAGTTTTTTTTGTAATGACGGACGCCAATTTTTTGGCGGATCCGTCAAAAAACGGACCTAACGGACGACCATCCGTCAAAATCCGTCACTAATGCAAGTCAATGGGAAAACGGATCCGCCCAAAAAAAATGGCGGATGTTTTTTTCACATTTTGACGGATTTTGACTGACGTCGCACGACTGAAGTGTGAAAGAGGCCTAAATTAGTTATTTTGAAGTGCCATTAACATAATTATTTGGACTTTGTGGTAATCAATGCGTGTAAATGCGGGCATTTCTGCATCTGTCACTTATACATGATACTGAATAAATCAATAACTTTTTTTTAAATTTAGTTTCCATTTTTGAGGAGTGTAAAAATAATCCTAAAATAAAGGTATCATGGGATTCAGGGAAAATCTGCAGTTATGTAACTTCGTGGTCTGATACTTTGTGGCCAAGTTACAATGTTTGTAGAGTCAGACTGCATGGCTAGGGACTGGATTTTATATGCCGGTGGAAACGGGACTTAATAAAAACCTTTATTTAATGATTACAATCTGTGACACAATATTTTGTCCATTTAGTATATATGTACTGTATATCTCCAGATAAAAATGAGGCTGCTCATCTCTTACTCGGTGTTCGAAGCACATATGTCTTTAGTAATTTTTTTATTTTTTTTTACAATATTTATGTTAATTTTTTTTATAAACTATTTTTTTGCTAATAAAATATTGTATCTTGTAACCATTTGCTTACATCATAACTATGCCCTCTATTGTTATCAGGGGCACTTTTTTCTTCTTCCTTTGATACACTAAGGGGTCTATTCATCATTTGCATATTTTTCAGTCATTTTTGTCTCGTGGTATTCATTAAATTTTTTTTGCCAAATTTTTCAAAATGGTTCATGAATTTTGCGTAGAGGCAAAAATGGACTTTATTTTTGTCTTTGACCTGTTGGGCTATTTTGTTATTGCAAAAGACTCACGTTTTGCAAAATTGACTCCAAAATATCTGACGCACATAAAATCACTCTGGGCGAGGAGAAGACATTTTAAAAAGTTGCAATTTTTGAACCTGGTGATACCATCTGGAAACCCCCAACTCTGCCCACATTGGTGACATAAATAAAGAACTGGCGAACACATAAAATAGACTTTAAAGAGGTTGTCCACTACTCTGACAACTCCTTCTGAATCCCTATGACTCCACCTGTAAAATAACACCGATACTTTCCTCTGGTGCTGGTCCTGTAATGTCGACTTTGGCTGTCTCAGGGTTTGCGTGACATTGTCACATGATCCCTGCAGCCAATCAGTGCTCACTTCACTGTCCCCTCTTTCGGACAAATCAAACATTCAGAAGAAGTGAGAGCTGTGGTTGCCCTCTGGCATCCTGTCGATGTCCATGCTATTACTGAAAAAAAAAATCACTATACATAGACAAACACCAATATTACCGCCACATGGTGACCACATGGTGGTAGTTACCAGCCCTGTAGAATATATAAGGCATTACAGCACAGTTATGCATAGTGCAGGGATTCACTCTCTCTTGTGGGCATTGGGTAGCGTTCACACAGGCAGTGTGGTTTGGTCAAAGCAGTTCCAGTTTTATTGCTTACATAAAACTCCAAGGGATTCAAAACCAAAAGTAGCGTCTTATGGGCTCAAAGGTATCACAGAAAATGAACTGTTCATTTAGCAGGGCACATTTGTCAGTGCGTGTTCACCCGTACAGATTACAGTCCTTTCTCCCAGAGCAAACTTCATACACAAAAGAGCTACGGTCCTACCATTTCTGTGTTCCCTTTAGGCCGGTTTCACACGTCGGTGTCTTCGGTACGTGTGGAGACAGTTTTCTCACGCACCGGAGACACTGACTCACGTAGACCCATTCAAATGAATGGGTCTTTGTACATTTCAGCATGTTTTCACGGACTGTGTGTCCGTGTGCTTAACACGGTGACATGTCCGTTTTTTCCGGCAGCACAGTCTGCAAAGCATGCACATGGAGAACAGTGCACACTGTCCTCCGTGTGCATGGACGGCCGCCAGGGAAGAAGCAGCTACTGTAAGCGCTGTCCCCCGACGGCTGGTGCTGGAGCCGGCTGTCATTCTCCCCTGCTGTGCCTGCGAGCAGAGGAGAACGATGAGCGGTATATTAAAGTCCGAATGACAGCAGGTGGGGGCTTTTGGGACTTTTACCCCCATCATCTGACACCTGCTGTCGTTCAGACTTTAATATACCGCTCATCGTTCTCCTCTGCTCGCAGGCACCTAGTACACGCACGGACACTGATATCTACGGTACCAGTTTTTCCGGTACCGGAAATATCAGGACGTGTGAAACCGGCCTTAGCCTGAGCTCCCATCAGCTCCAGGCACAGTTCACACTGAAAGTGCAAATATAAGCCTTTCTGTAGTTTAGTTGGAAAAATCCTGCCGACAGGTTCTCTTTAATGAGCCTAAAGACGGGACTGGGATATTGAGAGGAACTGGAGTGAGATTTCTGACAAAAGGAACGCTACAGCTCACCATGGCTTGTCATGATAAGACGAACTGTGGTGTCTTTCTCCCCGCCCTGCCACAGTTACATCCATTTCAGCGCAGCTGGGAGAAACTGGTGTGAAAATGGGAAAAGGCGCTTCATTTTGGTGAAACTTCAATTTGCGCCAAAATGTTGTGACTTTTCAAAGTTTATTACACCACGTTTTGGGCATAAAAGCTTTCATAAATTGGGCCTAGTGTGTGTGTGTGTGTGTGTGTGTGTGTGTGTGTGTGTGTGTGTGTGTGTGTGTGTATGCACCCTAAGGCCTGTTTCACACGTCCTGATATTTCCGGTACCGGAAAAATCTGTGTGGACAGTTCTCCGTGTGCACGTGTGCGGGAGATTTTCCGGTCCGTGTGTCTCTGTCAAAACAGACATGTCTACGTGTTTGGCACACGGACACAAGGACGGCGTCTGTGTGCTTCTCTCTCCTCTTCTAGTGCACAACCCCCACTCCACAAACTCACTCACCCTCGCAGAAATCTCAAACACCTCAATTTACCAATGCTCTCTGAGTCCCTCCTCCCTCTTACAGACATATCTTCACTTCATGACACAGATTCTGCTGCCACCTTTTATAACACTACAATAACAGCAGCACTTGATTCGGCTGCCCCCCTCACACATAGCAAAACTTGTACAATCAACAGGCAGCCCTGGCTGACCAGCCTCACCAAAGAACTGAGACTGGCTTCCAGGGTTGCTGAGCGGAGATGGAAAAAATCTCGCTCTGCCGAGCACCTAACCGCATACAAGCAGTCCCTCACCAGCTTCAAGTCCACACTCACTGCTGCAAAGCAAACTTACTTCTCATCTCTCATATCTTCCCTGTCTCACAACCCTAAACAGCTCTTCAACACTTTCAATTCTCTACTCTGTCCCCCAGCACCTCCTCCTTCTCCTCTCATTTCTGCTGAAGACTTTGCCTCTTTCTTTAAGCAGAAGATCGATACGATCAGAGAAAGCTTTGGCCCACAGCCCCCATTGCCCCTCTTAGCTGCTCAACCCTCTTCCTTCAAAACCAACTTCTCCACCATGACAGAAGATCAGCTTTCCACCCTCCTATCAAGATCACACCTCACCACTTGCATGCTTGACCCGCTCCCATCCCACCTCATCCCTAGCCTCGCCACCGTCTTCACCCCTACTCTAACACACCTCTTCAACCTCTCACTTACAAATGGTGTCTTCCCCTCATCCTTCAAACATGCCTCGATCACACCCATTCTCAAAAAGACCTCCCTTGACCCATCCTCTGTGTCTAGCTATCGCCCGATATCTCTTCTCCCTTATGCCTCAAAACTACTGGAACAGCATGTCCATCTTGAACTGTCCTCCCACCTCTCCTCCTGCTCCCTCTTTGACCGCTTACAATCAGGCTTCCGACTGCATCACTCAACTGAAACTGCCCTAAAGTCACCAACGACCTACTAACCGCCAAGAGCAAGCGTCACTACTGTCCTCCTTCTCCTGGACCTGTCTTCTGCCTTCGACACTGTGGACCATTCCTGTCCTGTTACAGATTCTCTCATCTCTTGGCATCACAGGCTTGGCCCTATCCTGGATATCATCATATCTAACAAACCGAACATTCAGTGTCTCCCTCTCCCACACCACCTCCTTACCTCGCCCCCTGTCTGTCGGTGTTACCCAAGGCTCAGTTCATGGACCCCTACTCTTCTCCATCTACACCCTCGGCCTGGGACAGCTCATAGAATCCCATGGTCTTCAGTATCATCTCTACGCCGACGACACGCAGTTCTACCTATCTGTACCTGACCTCACCTCCTTACTGACCAAAATCCCACAATGTCTGTCTGCTATTTCTGCTTTCTTCTCTGCTTGCTTTCTAAAACTGAACATGGACAAAACAGAATTCATCATCTTTCCCCCATCTCACTCTACCCCCCCACCAGACCTGTCCATTAACGTCAATGGCTGCTCACTTTCCCCAGTCCCGCACGCTCGGTGCCTCGGAGTGATCCTCGACTCTGCCCTCTCTTTCAAGCCACATGTCCAAACCCTAGCCTCCTCCTGCCGTCTCAAACTCAAAAATATTTCCCGGATCCGTGCATTCCTTGACCATGAAAGTACAAAAACACTAGTGCATGCCCTCATCATCTCCCGCCTCGACTACTGCAACCTCCTACCCTCTGGCCTTCCCTCTAGCACTCTGGCACCACTCCAATCCATCCTGCACTCTGCTGCACGACTAATACACTTGTCTCCCCGTTATTCCCCAGCCTCTCCTCTCTGCCAAGCCCTTCATTGGCTTCCTATCGTTCAGAGGCTCCAGTTCAAAACCCTAACCATGACCTACAAAGCCATCCACAATCTGTCTCCTCCATACATCTGTAACATGGTCTCCCAGTACATACCCACACGCAACCTTCGATCCTCTCAAGATCTCCTCCTCTACTCCCCTCTTATCTCTTCTTCCCACAACCGCATACAAAGCTTCTCCCGTGCCTCTCCCATACTCTGGAACTCTCTACCCCAACACATCAGACTCGCGCCTACCATGGAAACCTTCAAAAACAACCTGAAGACCCACCTCTTCCGACAAGCCTACAACCTGCAATGATCATCAGTCTACTGAACCACCGCACGACCAGCTCTACCCTCTCCTAGTGTATCCTCACCCATCCCTGTAGACTGTGAGCTCTTGCGGGCAGGGTCCTCTCTCTTTCTGTACTTGTGTGTGCCTTGTATTGCTCATGTTTACTGTACTTGTCTATATTTGCCCCTCTTCACATGTAAAGCGCCATGGAATAAATGGCGCTATAAAAATCAATAATAATAATAATAACACGCACATGTGCATAGACACATAGATTATAATGTGTCTATGTCTGTACGTGTCTTCAGTACGTGTGAAAACTGTCACCACACGTACTGGAGACACGGACGTGTGAAACCGGCCTAAGGGAGATTAACTTGTTTAATGTAGGGTCTCATCAGAAGAAGTTGCATTGTCTGGGCAGAGGAGCTAACACTTTTTTTTTTTTTTAATTTACACTAAAAAACACTAAGAACCTGATATGTATATGGTTAGTAAAAACGTGTGTATTTCTTGCCACTTACAGAGCACCATTGTATCTTTTTTGGTTTTTCGAGTTGTGTTGCAGTCACAGCAGCCTTCGACTTCACATTTGTCCCATTGATGTACTAGTCCGCTGTTTTCCCTCTCACTTTTTTCCTTTTTTTAACAGGGTCAATCTGCAGGAAATGTGTGTCTAATAAACGTAGGCTGTGTGAAGAAACCTCTGCATCTGGTTCTGTCCAACCATAGCATATGTCTGCCAAGTTTAAGATGGAGAAAGACGGAGATGAAATGACGGAGACTTTATTAAGTCTGACCTTGAGGATGATCTACTTGTTAACTGGAGGGGTGAGAAATGTTTCCACAATTGTTTTTACTTTTTATATACATTTTTTATATAAATCATGGCTTTTCATATGGAGGAGTAACAATTTTGACACTAAATTTATAGGAATATGTTATTGAGAAGAAGACTTTGGGGGATCAATTACCTCATTCTAGAAGAAAGGAGAAAAACAACTATCAGGAAATCTTGGACCTGACCAATATGATTATTCATTTGCTGACTGGAGAGGTGAGCACTGCTGGGAACACTGGGAATTTATGTAGTATTATTAATGTAAGGATCTGGACGATGAAGGTATCATTGTATTTTAGGTTCCTCTAAGATGTCATGATGTTGCTTTGTATTTCTCCATGGAAGAGTGGGAGTATTTAGAAAGACACCAAGATCTGTACCAAGATGTAATGGCAGAGACCCTCTGTCTCCCCTCCACAATGGGTAAGGGATATTGTAAGGGTTAGTAATCGGCATATGATATCATTTCAGAAGTTTTACTTCAAATCTATTTCTTTTAAACAGGTCACAAAACTGTCGAGGACTTCCCAGAGGAACATGTTATCTCTGATTCCTCCACAGATTGTTCTAATCTTCACTCACCTGCAGACCTCTCAATATGTGCTTCAAAACCAAATATTTTATTAAATAATGTACACGAAGAAATCATCTTGTGCGACGAAAATGAAGACATATCGGGCACAGCGATTTACAAACCCACAGATCATATGCAACAATATTCAGCCTGTACTCTTAACATAGACGTTTTGGGGTGTGAAGAAGAGGAAATCATAGATGCTGACATTTATATACCAGTTGATCATACCATACAATCTCCATCTACGTCTATAGCTAGAAAATTGGTCTCAACTGAAGGGCAGAATCATCGAGTTATTGATATTATTACCATCCCAGATCACTCCCCAACCCATTCTGATGTCGCTGGAGATTGTGAATGGTCTGATAATACAAAAGTGAGGTATCAAGCTGTCTTGGAGAATCCCAAAAATTCTGGTAAAATCTTGCATCAAGCTTCTGGCGTCCAAACACCACATGATAAAGATGATAAAAAGTACAACGGCTCACAGTGTGACAAACCTTCTACAAAAATCCTTAACCATTTAGCAGATCATCCAGACTCTCCATCTTTTATCTGCTGCGAATGTGGAAAGTTTCTTCCATCTCAGTCAGATTTGGACACCCATCAACTGAGTCATGTTAAAGAAAGCAAGTGTTCAGGACTAAACGGGAGGAAATCCATTAGTCGTAAACCCATTCCAAAACCACATCTTGGTGGAAAAGAAGAATTTAAATGTCGCATCTGTGGATTATGTTTCAGCAATACAACTGAACTTGTCACCCACCATCAAATTCATATCAAGAAACCATATTCCTGTTCAATATGTGGCCGAGGATTTTACAGCCATTCAGGACTAGTCACGCATCAGAAGACACATGCATTCCAGAGGCTTTACGACTGTCCCACGTGTGGTAAAACTTTTATTTCAAATGCTCACCTCATATTACACCAAAAGGTACATGCTGAAGCTGGTGACACTTCAGAAACGGGGCTTGATGCTGGAGATAGTTCAGGAGGAGACTCCAACGTAACTGACTACAAGCATTTCGGAAGCCAAGATAAATTGTTCTCTTGTTCTATATGTGGCGAATGCTTCTATAGCAGTGAACATTTTCTACAGCATCAGAAAGGCCACTTCAAGAGCAATCCTCTGATGTGCCCTGATTGCGGCAAGCTTTTTATGAGAAAGTCAGGGCTTTCTAAGCATCAGAGGGTCGTCCACCGAGGAGACGTAGCACTGACGTGCTCTGCATGCGGGAAAGGCTTTGCTTGCAAATCAGAGCTTTCTAGGCACATGACTGTTCACTCGGGACAGAAGCCGTACACATGTACTGACTGTGGAAAATGCTTCTCCTTTAAATCTGCTCTTGTGAGGCATCAAAGGATTCACACTGGAGATAGACTGCAATATTGCCCTGAGTGTGGAAAGGGATTTTCATGCAACTCCGAGCTTCTTCGGCATCAATCTGTTCATCAGTAAATATTTACATTTTTTATCTTTTTTATTTTCAAGGACAGGAACTCAAAAGTTCTGTGTCAAATCTAATCTTTGCTAAAAACTTAAAGTGTATTTTTAGGAGAACTTGCAGTAGAATGTCTGTTTGCTTTTAGCTCCTCTCATCTTCATAGAGTTTTAGAAACATCAACAGTCATCCCCCTATCTCAGTAATGTGACAATCTGTATTCACTGAAACAAAATCTGTCTGCAGGTTAGAGCACCATTAGGGCCCCGTCTCACATAGCGACTCACCAGCGATCCCGACAACGATGTGAACTTGTCAGGATCGCTGCTGAGTCACTACATGATCGCTGCCAAACAGGCAGCGCAGGCAGCTATCAGGACAGCGAGTACGCCGGTAACAAGCGACACACGTCGCTAAGTTACCGGCATACCAGCGTGCTGGTGCAGGGAGCTGGTAACCAAGGTACACAGCGGGTTTCTAGGCACCGCTCGGCGCATGGAAACCAGATGTTTACCTTGGTTACCAGCTCCAGCTGGCTGATAGCTGTTCTCCCGCCTGTCACACGCAGCGATGCGTGCCTGCCAGCGGGAGACCAGCGATCAAAAAAAAGTCCAGGCATTTCTGACACGACCAGCGATTCACAGCAGGGGCCTGATCGCTGGTACGTGTCAGACATAGCGAGATCGCTTCTGAGATCGCTGTTGCGTCACAAAATTTGTGACTCAGCAGCGATCTCGCTATGTGAGACGGGGCCTTTATGTAGGAGCAGAGACCCTGATTACAGGGATGTGTCGGTTACTTGGTTGTGTTTTGCTGTTTCAATACAATCAGTGTCTTATCAGCAGAGATTATCATTACAGGTCTTGTGCTTCCTTGCCAACTGCTCTGTGCACTCTCACCCACAGCACTGATTAGCAGCTTTCTGTCAATATACATTTTATAGCGAAAGCTGCCAATCACTGGTATGCGCGTGGATTTACAGGGCTTAACATTCCGATTTCTGATTCTATCACAACTGCAACTGACACATCACTGGAATCAGGTCTCTGTCAATACATCATTACATAGCAAAACCTATTGACAGATTCCCTTGAATATTGATTTTACTAATGACATGAGAGTGAAAAATCAGTCCGATTTCTCTCTAAGACTTATTACATAGTTTGTTTTCTTCTCTTTTACTATTGATCTACTATGAAAAGCAAAACTAAAAACGACAGTTGCGCTTTAACATTCTATGTGCATTTAACCCCAATTTTCCCCCCTCATTTAACTCTCAGAAGGGCCACATATGACAGTTTTCATAGAATGATTCCATCTCCCAAAAAACTTACAAGAGTTATCACTTGCATATCACCATAAAGTGTTGCTTGTTCTTCATCCGAGTTTCCTTTTCTGGAGAGTGGTAAGGACACTTACAACGGTCAGTACTGACTGCTTTTTATCCACCATTGTCCAACAGACCACTGTGTCAGTTTTTATATGCAATCATGGATCTCCTAAAGTGTTCTTTGTGATCATTGTTATGGAGATCCACAGGGAGGAGATGGAGGCAGCCCTAAAGCTGGAGAAAAGCTTCTGTGTTTTCCAATGGCTGAATAAATTGACTGCTTATACAGGTTGTTGCCTCCATCTTTTTCTTGTGGCTCATATTTTGCAATATTGGATCAGGTGTTGAGCTTGGGGTTTCTCTTTCTGTCCATGTTATTGAGGTTCTTTGGTAGCTGCTTCAGTCTACATCAGGGGATGGCAATTAATTTTCCCGAGGGGCCACATGATAGACCGTGACTGTTGTGGAGGGCCGAACCAATAGGTTGAAATTAATTCTACTCAATATTAACCCCTTAACGAACGGAGGTATTTTAGTTTTTGATTTTTCATTTTTTGCTCCCCTTCTTCCCAGAGCCATAACTTTTTTTATTTTTTCATCAATATGGCCATATGAGGGCTTGTTTTTAGTGGGACAAGTTGTTCTTTTGAACAACACTATTGGTTTTAACATATTGTATACTGGAAAATGGGAAAAAAATTCCAAGTGCGGTGAAATTGCAAAAAAAAAGTGCAATCCCAAACTTGTTTTTTTTTACCATGTTCACTAAATGCTAAAACTGACCTGCCATTATGATTCTCCAGGTCATTACAAGTTCATAGACACCAAGCATGTCTAGGTTCTTTAGTATTTTAGTGGAAAAATAAAAAGCGCCATATTCCGAGACCTGTAGCGTCTCCATTTTCGTGATTTGGGGCTGGGTGAGGGCTTATTTTTTGCGTTTCAAGATGATGTTTTTATTGATACCATTTTGTTGCAGATACGATCTTTTGATCGCCCGTTATTGCATTTTATTGCAATGTAGCGGCGACCTGAAAAATGTAATTCTGACGTTTTTAATTTTTTTCTCACTACGCCATTTACCGATCGGGTTAATTTTTTTTTTCATATTCTGAACACCGTGATACCAAATGTGCAGGTTTGATTTTTTTTATTTTTATTTTGAATCGGACGTAAGGGGGATGAATTGAACTTTTAGATTTTTTATTTTTTAAATATTTTTAAACTTTTTTTTTTTTACTTTTTGCATGCTTTAATAGTCTCCATGGGATCTCCTCTGCTACATACAGGTGATGATGAGATCGACTGTATGTACCAGAAATGCTTTACCGGAAGCTCGAGTTAAATGCCACTGTCAGAGATTGACAGCGGCATTTCACAATTCCACCCTCGGCTGTTAGAGGCATATGTCAGCTGTTCAAAACAGCTGACATGTGCCGGTATATATGTGGGCTCTGCTCTGAAGCCCACAGCAAAGGGAGGGATTCCGACATGGGCGTACTATTATGCGCAACGTAGGAAAGGGGTTAATATCGATATATTATAATTATTATAGTATTGATAATTATATTAATATTAATTGTATCACTAAATATTGAGCAGAATGAAGAATGCTTAGGGTATGTTTCCACGTTCAGGAAACATTCCGGATTAGCTTGCTGTTTGACGCTGTGCGTTGGCGCAGCGTCAAACACGCAGCGTCCAGATGTTACAGCATAGTGGAGGGGATTTCAAGAAATCCCGGCTCCACTATGCGTAAAAACACGCAGGCGGAAGACCTGCGTTTCCGGACATGCGGCGCGTCTTTTCAGACCTCAGCATGTCCTAGCCCGTTGCGGCGACGCTGCGTCGCCGCAACGGAAATAACACAGGGCTATGCAGCCCTGCGTTCTTTCCGGATGTGTTCCGGAGGTGTCCGGAACACATCCGGAAAGAGCGCGCGTCAAAAAGGGGGCGGGGCTTAGGACGGAGCGGAAATGCGCTGTGGTTCCGGACCGTGGAACCACAGCCTGACAGTCCTATATATCGTTTGAACCCGATTACAGCCCCTTCTCTGTACCGTATGAGCCCCCCCACAGCCCCTTATGTACTGAAAGAGCCCCACACAGCCTCCCCCATATACAGCATGAGCCCCACACAGCCTCCCTATATATACAGCATGAGCCCCACACAGCCTCCCTATATATACAGTACAGACCATCCGTTCACCTTTTCTGTGTGCAAAGCAGTAATCAAGAATATAAGACATATTTTCAGTTGTTTCACACTTTTTTGTTAAGTATATAATTCCACATGTGTTAATTCATAGTTTTGATGCCTTCAGTGTGATTCTACAATTTTCATAGTCATGAAAATACAGAAAAATCTCTGAATGAGAAGGCGTGTCCAAACTTTTGGTCTGTACTGTACATATATATATACACTGCATCAGCCCCGTACAGTCTCACTATATATACTGCATGAGCGCCCACAGCCTCCCTATATACTGTATGAGCCCCGCACAACCTCCCTATATACTGAATGAGGCCCACAGTCTCCCCACATACTGCATGAGTCCCCACACAGCCTCTCCATATACTCCATGAGGCCCCTATAGCCTCCACGTGTGCAGCATGTCACCCCCATAGTCTTCCCATGTGCTGCATGTCGCCCCCATAGCCTCCCCATGTGCAGCATGACACCCCATAGCCTCCCCATGCCCACCCAAACATCCCACACATATGAAAAACAAAACAACACTACATACTCCCCTCGGTCCCGTTCTGCTTCTCTTCATGCCTCCTATGCGCTGACTCTTGGCTGGAAGAAGTGGCTGGAGGCCCCTCCTCCACCAAGTCAGCACAGATGAAGCCAGCGAGCGGGCGGGCACGGTGCGGCCCGTGGACCTCTGGTTTCCAGCCCCAGAGCTGTCTCGATCACATAGTACTGTAAGCTTCATATGAAATCTGTTGACACAGAAAAGGATCTTGTGATCACCACTCTTTACCTCCTCAGACACCATCAGTATCATGTGATCATTTTTTGTAAGAGTGGTACAAAAGGGTCCCATGGTACATCATGTGACTCCATAGACCTATCCGTTTTATACACTGAATGACGGCTGTCTGTTAAATAGATGTAACCGTAGCTAATTTTAACATTTTAATGTTTGCCCAACACTTAAAAGGGGTAGTCTATTTTCAGGAAAGTGGACCCAAAACTATGGAAAATCTCTAAAATAGCAAATTCAGCAGGTACTCACCCTCCCTAGGTCCATCACTGGCTCATCACCGCTCCTCCTATCTTAGTATTTTGGATGTAGTGGTGACACCACATCAACAGTGCACATCACTCATCTAGCCAATCATTGAGCTCAGTGCTGAGTGTCAGACCCCAACGATCTATTATTGTTGAACTATTCCAAGGATAGGTCATCTATATGTTGTGAGAGGCCAACTACTTTAACTCTGAAAAAAACTCTTGTGACCATAAAAAAAAAATGAAAATGTTGCATATATCTCATAAAAGGCAATACTTTGATACAAGAATGTGTACCTTCCTTAATTAATTGTGACTTTGGCCATGCACTCCATTAATAGGTAGAATAAGACTGGAACTATGCACTTTGAGGTTTACACACAGGACGAAAGTGACAGTGCATGACAAGCTGTTAGGTGGGGGTCCTTCACTTTCATAAAGAACCCTGCTCAATAAGCTATCTTACATGCATGTCTTCATTATTTCTCTTTAATCAAGGGGTTGGTTGCAGAAGGTGCCCAAGTGGACATGTGAAGATTTTTTATTTTGTTTTGTAGATGGGTAACTGTAAAATGTGTGTTATTTGAACCCAAATTCTTGTTAGGACTTGCATTGATTTTTTTTATAAATATTGAGACTTATTGCAGCTCTTCGTAGAGGCTGTAGTAGTTACATGAGCTGTAACCCCAAGCCCAAAAGGCCCAGGACCTATGTATCAATACTGTAAAATCCTATTTAACAATATCTGCGTTGTATAATGTATGGGACTATAAAGTAATGCCTATTTTTTTTCTTACAGGAGTCTATATCTGACTGCCATGGTTCTGCCTATGGTTAGACCAGTTGGTGATCACACTACAGGGAGCATCTCAGGAGAGGCCTAAGAACAAACTTTACAATGTGCAATATCTGTAAACTCAGGTTTTCCTATTTCAAAACACGAAGCTGTCGTCTACACCGAACCTGAAACTACTGAGATGACAGCATTGAAATCACCGCGGTCAGAGGCAGGCACAAGGACATACAATGCTGCTATACAGTGTTAGGAACCCACCAAAGACTTTCTACCTTATCTTCTTGGATACTTGAGAGATTGATATTTGGGAAATGAGATATTGCAGTATTCACATATGAATACATACTGTACACAATGAGTAGAGTTAGTTATAGGTTATGAATGGCCATAAATTCGAGATTTTGAGCAGCCGAAAAAAGCAGCAAGTTTCTGCCAACTTTTTGTGACCCAATGGCAAATCTATTCATCTACCATATTGGATTGCTTTTGGTTACAGTCAGGTGCTGTAGTTGAAAAGTTCATGACGAGCAACAGTTCTACATCCTATTAGACCATGCATAGCAAGGTACAGTAGATATCAATCAGTGATTTGTCGATTTGCTAATATCATTGTTGTCATAGATAGGAACTTTCACAGACCAGCTAAAAACAAAAAAGTTGTTCAGAATACGGCCATTTGAAATCCGTTTATATGGCTAGGTTTAGGATTTAAATGGGACGATTTCGGAATTTGTGAAGTGCAAAATTAATTTTTATTGTTGTAACATAATTCTTACTAATTTTATGTGAATGTTTTATATGGATGGGGGAAAATAAAATATATTCTACTGGTTAAGGAGTAATATTGTAATTTATCACAAAAGTTTTCCCTGCATTGTCATGTTACATTTTAGTTGCCCAACTGATGAATTTGGTGAACAATTTTTCATAATTTCTCAGGAGGCTTCTTCTTATTAATTTAGATGAAATAAGACTGGTTATGGAAAAAATGCTGTCTTTGCTAAACTTTTAATATACGATGTAGCTATTTTGGTCAAGTGAGTTGTGCTCAGAAATAATATTTTACTTTTAGATCACACACAAATAACTTTTCAGTTGCCATCATTTTTAGGGAAATGTCCTTAGTTAAAACTATTACATACTTAAAGAGGTTGCCCACTTTCTCATTAGTACAGCTTTTCTCCAAACTAACCAGCACTTCTGGCCATACAATGGCTGCTGATGGAGGAACATGGACTGGTCTGGTCACATCAGTCTCCTTCAATGGAAAAGCAGCTTTCTCATGTGAGATGTTTGACGACTGAAGGAGGTTGATACACTGGTCTGGTCATGTTCTCCTCCACCAGCAGCCATTGTGTGGCCAGAAATGCTGTACAATCTGTAAGGAAAACTGCTCTAACCAAAGAAAGTGGCCAGCTCCTTTAATAGTGAATAGGTATTCTCAAGTTATTCCCTATCTGTGGTCTGACAGCTGGGACCCCACCGATCCCAACTAATGGGGCCCTGTGTGAATAGAACTGGGGTCAATCATTTGCTCTGCTGATCCATTCATTTTTATGAGAGCCGAAGACCAGACAGACTATATCCAGCAGTCCCATTAAGAATGAACAGAGTTGCAGTGCACACGCTCAATCACCACTCTTTTTGCACAGGTGTCATGTGTGCATTGCCACGAAGATCGTCGCGGTTGCACATTTTGACTTCTCACAGCTGAGTTGCTGTTTTTTGTGTTTGGCAGCTAGGGAGTTAATTCTGTCTGTGCTCGGTGCTGGGACTGGGTGCAGTTTCTCCCGGCTGCAATTGATTATTTGTTGATTGGTTTCCTTTAAATTCCTGGTTGTCTGCTTTGGGAGTTGCCAGTGAAATCCTTCATGCAGACCACAGATAGGAATGAATCTGTATAGACTTAAGTTGAGAGCTCCTTAGCTGTTTTAAGCTCTACTTACTTAGAGTTTATTTCCCAGACCATTTATGTTCCTTCGGTGTTTGAGTGTGTATGCAAGTGAGTGCTATCCTGTCTGTCTTATATGTCTAATTTGTGTATTTAGCTGAGATCAGCCCATATCCCTTTGGTGGTAATCAGGATCCTTCTTAGGACTGATTACAGGGTTCAGGGTCTGACAGGAGACAGGGTTAGGCTGGAGACTTGGACCTCTGAACCATTATCAGTACCTCCAAGGTAAGGGATTAGTTAGGACCCCAGTGTAGGGTCAGGTTAGACCCCGGTCCTCCTCTTTCCTGTTACAGCTCATCAAGTCCTCAAGATTAACCCTGAGTTCAACTATATCGTTTCTGCACATCAAGTCCTCAAGATTAACCCTAAGTTCTGCAGAGATTGTGTCAGGTAAATCTATTTTATACTTACATTCTGATGTTGCTAAACTATATGTTGTATAGAGTGTGGTTCCTGTATAAATAGTTTACTGACATTGTATTCATATCATTAGACAGCGTGACAACAGGAGCCCCAATTCTCAAGATTTGTGAGGATCTCAGCAATTGGAAAGTTTTTCCCTATCCCATGAACTTGAAACAGCCCCTTTTGAGTTCTTTCCATTTCTTTTTTTAAGACCACTTACTTAATGTATACTGTACAGTACCAAGGCCCCTAAAATGCTGCTATCAATCACTGACAATAGCATTTAAAGGGAATCTGTCACCCCATTTTTGGAGTATGAGACACAGCCACTGCCATCAGGGGCTTATCTGTTATGATTTGGTAGCTGAGGAGAGCAGGCAAAAAAAAGGCAATACACCAGAGAGGTTGGAGTCTATTGGATTGCAGTACCCTGACTAACCACCACAACTAAAGGCAGCCGTGGAGCGTACCTACGTTGGTCCTAGACGCCTCGTCACAGCCTGAGAAGCTAACTTCACCTAAAGATAGAAAGAGGAAAACTATCTGCCCCGGAGCAGATCCCCAAAGAACATAGGAAGCCCCCAAACATGTAATGGCGGTTAGACAAGAGGAAATACAGACACAGACAGAAAATAGTATGAGCAAACGTTGGGGCCCAATCTTCCTAGACAGAAAAGGATAGGAAGGTCACTTACTGCAATCCAAAAAACCCTAAAAAAATACCAACACACTAATTGCAAAAACACCTGAGATCACACGACCTCTACCACCTAAATTAGTTCTCTGGTGTAACAAAACTAAGCCGCAGCCACAGGAAAAACTGGAAAAGGCAAATGAACAAACAACTGGCTGAACTAAACTGAGAGGAGCACAAGCCCCCGGAGGGGACCTGGCAGACCCCCACAGAAGTGCAGGACAAAATGCAAAAAGCAAGCACAAAAAACTAAAAAGAAGAGAATGTCTTATCTGTTAGCAGAAGATGCAGGCACGAAACAGCAAGCTTCAAAGTGAACCAGGAACAAAAGTTGAGACCAGAACAATTGATCACCGGCAACCCTGAGGGGAGGGAACCTCCCTTATATAAGACCAGTCAGTAACACCTGATCGCCAATCTTCACAATCTTCATTGAATAGTTCAGTACTGTTTGTAACCACCAGAGGGAGCTTCTGCTCAGAATTAATTTCTAGCACATTCACAACAGTACCCCCCCTTGAGGAGGGGTCACCGAACCCTCATTTGGGCAACCAGATCGGTCAGGATGAGCTCTGTGATACGCACGGATGAGTCTTCTAGCATGGATGTCCGAAGCAAACACCCAAGAATTGTCCTCCTGACCATAACCTCTCCACTTAACCAAATACTGGAGTTTCCGTCTAGAAAAACGAGAATCCAATATTTTCTCAACCACATACTCCAGATTGCCCTCAACCAAAACAGGGTCAGGAGGCACAGCCATAGGAACCACTGGCTCGACAAACCTCTTCAATAAGGACTTGTGGAACACGTTATGGATCTTAAATGTCCCTGGAAGAAGTAAATAAAAGGAAACAGGATTAAGAATCTCCATGATCTTATAAGGTCCAAAGAACCTAGGCTTAAACTTAGGAGATGCAACTCTCATAGGGATATTTCTTGAGGACAACCAGACCAAGTCCTCCACTTCAAACCGAGGACCATCAGTCCTATGCCGGTTGGCAAACCGCTGGCCTCCTGAGGGGGCACCTCTCCACTACCTGGTCCAATCTCTGATACGCTCCACAACGAGTCAACCTGGACAGACAGAGCCTCTCTTCCTGAAGAAATCGGTGAACCAATTGCCAGGAGGGACATCAAGTGCAATGCCTATATTAGGCAAACTCAGCAGCAAATGAGACCGTCTCCTGATCACAGACAAAGCATTCAGTAAGTTCAAGTGGTTGTCTTCAGTTTTCCTTGGTGAGGATGAAATAGAGAAAGACATGAACACCAAGTTAGACAAAGTCCTCCAAATGGAAACAAATGGATCCTCTGTCAAACAATGTTCTCGGGATACGTGTAACAACACGTGCTGAAGGACAAGGACAATTCGGAGAGAGACTTAGTAATGCCAAGATATCATTTGAAACTATCACAATCCACAGAGGATCTTGAACAGGAGGTCGGAATGAATCCATAGAGTATGGGTCATGTCTCTTGGGCACAGGCAATGGCATCAACAAACCACTAGGGCGAGAGCAAGGCTTGGAGCGAGAGCAAGTCCCGCAGGACTGCACAAATTCCCTGACGTCACGAGACAAAGTAGGCCACCAAAAGGACCGACTAACCAAGTCTCTGGTACCAAAAATTCCGGGATGACCGGCCAATGCGGAACAATGAATCTCAGACATCACACTCTTTTTCCACCGGTCTGGGACAAACAATTTCCCAATAGGGCAGAGTTCGGGTTTATCCTCCTGACACCCTTCCAGAGTCAGTCTCAAATTGGGCGAGATGGCGGAAAGAACTACACCCTCTTTCAAAATAACAGTAGGATCAGATAACTCGGGAGAGTCAGCAAGGAAACTCCTCGAGAGGGCATCCGCTTTAACATTCTTAGTGCCAGGAAGAAAGGAAACCACAAAATTAAAACGTGTGAAAAACAAGGCCCACCTGGCCTGTCTAGGATTAAGTCGCTTGGCTGATTCCAGATAAATCAGATTCTTATGGTCCGTGAGGACCACCACCTGATGTTTGGCTCCCTCCAGCCAATGTCTCCACTCTTCAAAAGCCCACTTCATGGCCAATAACTCCCGATTACCCACGTCATAATTACGTTCAGTTGGAGAAAATTTTCGAGAGAAAAAGGCACAAGGGTTACTTTTAGAGGTCTCTGGATCTCTTTGGGACAAAACAGCACCTGCCCCAATTTCAGAGGCATCAACCTCCACCTGAAATGGCAGAGAAACATCAGGCTGCCGTAGAACAGGAGCAGAAGTGAATCTCTGCTTAAGTTCCTGAAACGCAGAAACTGCCTCAGGAGGCCAATTCACCACATCAGAACCCTTCTTGGTCAAATCAGTCAATGGTTTAACAATAACAGAGAAATTACCAATAAATTTACGATAAAAATTGGCAAAACCCAAGAGTCTCTGAAGAGCCTTTAATGAAGTAGGTTGGACCCAATCACAGATGGCCTGAACCTTGACCAGGTCCATTTCAATAACAGATGGGGACAAAATGAATCCCAGAAATGAGATCCTCTGTACGCCAAAAAGACACTTTGATCCCTTCACATACAGAGCATTCTCTCTCAAAATCTGGAACACAGTCCGAACATGTTTCACATGAGAGTCCCAATCATTGGAAAAAATCAAGATATCATCCAAATAAACAATCAAATTTATCCACAAAATCCCTGAAAATGTCATTCATGAAGGACTGGAAGACGGAAGGAGCATTAGTGAGCCCAAAGGGCATCACTAGGTACTCAAAATGCCCCTCTGGGGTATTAAATGCCGTCTTCCATTCATCCCCTGCTTAATGCGAATAAGGTTATATGCCCCCCTGAGGTCAAGCTTGGTAAACCAAGTAGCACTTTTCACCCTGGAAAACAGGTCAGAAATCAAGGGTAACGGATATTGATATTTCACAGTGATATTGTTCAAGAGACGATAATCAATACACGGCCTTAATGAACCATCCTTTTTGGCCACAAAGAAAAAATCGGCACCCAAGGGTGAAGAGGATGGTCTGATATGACCCTTCTCCAATGACTCCTTGATATAAGACCGCATAGCGTCATGTTCAGGTACAGACAAGTTAAAAAGGCGACCTTTAGGGAATTTACTACCAGGCACTAATTCAATAGCGCAGTCATAGCTCCTATGGGGGGGCAAGGATGCAGATTTACTTTCGCTAAACACATCAGAAAAATCAGTCAAAAAGTCAGGAACATCCTGAGCCTGGGGGGAGGCAGAAAAAACAGGAGTGTTGGCATTAACACATTGGCAGCCCCAACTGGTTACAGACACAGATTTCCAATCCAAAACAGGATTATGAGACTGTAACCAAGGGAAACCCAGTACAATAATGTCATGCAGATTATACAGCACCAAAAATTTGCAACTCTCCTGATGATCAGGTTCAACCCTCATTATCACCTGAGTAGAGAACTGGGGTTTATTCTCAGCTAAAGGGGTAGAATCGATCCCCAGTAGGGGAATAGACTTCCATAGGGGTATCAAGGGAAACCCACAACGTTTAGCAAAATCAAAATCCATCAGGTTAATAGCTGCTCCCGAATCAACAAAAGCCTGAGCAGAAAATGTGGACAGGGAGCAAATCAGGGTAACAGTCAACAAAAATTTAGTCTGAACACTACCCAAGACAACTGAACGTGCAAAACGTCTTCCCCCGCTTAGGGCAGACTGAAATAGCATGAGAGGCATCACCACAGTAGAAACATAACCCATTGCGTTTTCAAAACTCATGACGCTGTGCCCCAGAAGCCACTCTATCACACTGCATGGGTTCAGAAGCTGGTTCACAAGGCAACACTATTCCACCCATACCTCTACGCTCACGCAAACGTCTGTCAATTTGAATCGCTAATGACATAGAATCACTGAGACCAGAGGGGACAGGGAATCCCACCATAACATCCTTTATATTCTCTGACAGACCCTTCCGAAAAAGGGCTGCCAAAGCATCGTCATTCCATTTGGTCAGGACTGCCACCTTCGGAATCTCTGACCGTATAACTCAGCGTCCTCAAGCCCTGATTTAATGCCAACAAGGCTTTTTCAGCTTGATCAGTGACATTAGGCTCATTGTACAATAACCCCAGAGCCTGAAAAAATGCATCAACATTACTCAAAACAGGGTCCCCAGGTGTCAGGGAAAAAAAAGCCAAATCCTGAGGATCGCCGCGCAGGAGAGAGATGACAATTTGAACCTGCTGTGCTGCGTTCCCTGAGGACTTAGATTTTAAGGCAAAAAATAACTTAAGTTATTTTTGAAATTCAGAAATTTAGCTCGATCCCCTAAAAACAAATCTGGCATGGGAATCCTAGGTTCTACAACAGGCAACCCTGCAAGATAGGTAGCAATACTCCGAACTTCAGTGGCAAGCTGATCCACACGGCCAGACAACTGTGCAAACTCCATTGAGAGAAAAAAAAAATCCTCCTCAGCACCCAGAGATACAGAGGGAAAAAAAAAAAAAAATCTCTGACAACTCTGACAATCTTCTTTTTTTCACACTTTTTTTCCCTTCTGTGAGTACGATATAATTATCAGTTTTAGGCCGGTGATACTGTTATGACTTGGTAGCTGAGGAAAGCAGGCAAAAAAAAAAGGCAATACACCAGAGAGGTTGGAATCTATTGGATTGCAGTACCCTGACTAACCACCACAACTAAAGGCAGCCGTGGAGCGTACCTACGTTGGTCCTAGACGCCTCGTCACAGCCTGAGAAGCTAACTTCACCTAAAGATAGAAAGAGGAAAACTATCTGCCCGGAGCAGATCCCCAAAGAACATAGGAAGCCCCCAAACATGTAATGCGGTTAGACAAGAGGAAATACAGACACAGACAGAAAATAGTATGAGCAAACGTTGGGGCCCAATCTTCCTAGACAGAAAAGGATAGGAAGGTCACTTACTGCAATCCAAAAAACACTAAAAAAATACCAACACACTAATTGCAAAAACACCTGAGATCACACGACCTCCAGAAAAAAATGGAAAAGGCAAATGAACAAATAACTCGCTGAAGTAAACTGAGAGGAGCACAAGCCCCCGGAGGGGACCTGGCAGACCCCCACAGAAGTGCAGGACAAAATACAAAAAGCAAGCACAAAAAACTAAAAGAAGAAAATGTCTTATCTGTTAGCAGAAGATGCAGGCACGAAACAGCAAGCTTCAAAGTGAACCAGGAACAAAAGTTGAGACCAGAACAATTGATCACCAGCAACCCTGATGGGAGGGAACCTCCCTTATATAAGACCAGTCAGTAACACCTGATCGCCAATCTTCACAATCTTCATTGAATAGTTCAGTACTGTTTGTAACCACCAGAGGGAGCTTCTGCTCAGAATTCATTTCTAGCACATTCACAACACTTATCTACAGCATTCTATAATGCTGTAGATAAGCCCCGATGTCACCTGAAAGTGAAGAAAAATGAGTTAGATTATACTCACCCAGGGGCGGTCCGCCGTCCGTTCCGGTCCGATGGGCGGCGCGGTCCGGTTCGGCGCCTCCCATCTTCTAGCAAAGCCGGCCTCTTCTTTCCATCCCATCGCGGCTCCTGCGCAGGTGCACTGATCTGCCCTGGTGAGAGCAGAGCAGAGAACTGGCGCCGGACCTCTCTGACCTTTCCCGGCGCCTGCGCACTCCAGTACTCTGCTCTGCCCTCACCAGGCAGCTTTATTCTTTGGGTCAGTACGATTACAGCGATACCTCATTTTTTTGTTTTATCGCTTTTACACAACAAAAACGTTTATAGAAAAACTAATTATTTTTGCACTGCTATATTCAGAAAGCTATAATTTTTAAATTTTTCAGCTGATGGAGGTGTATGGTGGCTTGTTTTTAGTGGGACAAGATGATGTTTTTAGCGATACCATTTTTACTTGCGTTCATCTTTTTGATTGCGCTTTATTCCACTTTTTTTTTTTCCTAGCGGTATGATGAAAAAGTTAAGTTTGCCACTATTTTTTCACTAAAGGGATTAA